>JAMPIT010000885.1:15563882-15940727 GCA_026261815.1 Monarcha castaneiventris obscurior
CTTATTCATGCAGCTTTTGATCAGATTAAATTTCTAATTCTCACTCTAGCCAGTGCTCCAGGTCTGTTAACTCACTCTCAGTCTATTAAATAAAATATAATTACTGCCTAGGGCCATCTCTATTTTTTTTTTTTTTGTCACACTGTTCTACTTCAACTGTATTATCACTTCAACCCTCTTTCCCTAGTTTAGAAATGACATTGGCAACATATGAGAGGTATATTTTCCATGGAAGACATTGAGGCTGACATTCTTTCAAAAATTTTTTAAAAAATTGAAAATAGTGAGTGAAGCAAAATTCTCAGCGTTGTGATTTGGGAAATTTAGTCGAATTTAATGCTCCCACTAAAACCACACTGCCTGTAAGTTCCCCATTCCCCTTCCCTCTTGTGGGTGACTGGAGGGAAGAACTGGAGGCACAAAAGATCATGCTTTGAGGTAAGAACAATTTAATGTAAACAGCAAGGAAATAAGAATAAGATCAGTAGCAGAATGACAGAGGGCATAAGAAAAGAAACAATTCACATGGAAAAAAACCCAGATGATAACAGACAATACCAGATGGCTCCCTCTGCCAGGCTTACTGGACCTGAAGGAACCCCTTCTCCTCAAAAAGCCTTCCTTCCTCGAGCCCCCAGCAATGACAGTGAGGTGATAAAGAATAACCTCCTGTCCTGGCCCTGCCCCCTCCTGGCTACTGCAAAATGTAACCCTGTCCTGGCTGAAACCAGGACACAGGAGCAGAAGCCTTCTTTCTTTTTAAATGTGGTGCTATATTTCCTTCCACTCAGCAAAAATGTTGAATAATAAGGCACAAAAAACTATCTACTTTTTAGGTAGGTTAGGCAAAATGAGATAAATTCAACATCTCAGATATCAAATAAGAAATCTAAATAGCATTAAAGGAGTTAAAATGATAAGATACTTTTTTTTTTTTTGTCCGTAGGGATAAATAAACCTATGTTACCTGTTTAAACAAATGATAATAATGTTTGAATTTCAGTTGAGTAAAATCAAAGCAATATAGAGAAAAGAAAGTTTCGTTTGATGCTTCCTTCAAGGTTCTGTAATAAATAGCAGATCCACATGCTACCAAGTTTTAAGTTATTGCAAATAATATATTCTGAAATTAATAATATAATATAAAATAACATGATATAACTAGCAATAAATTAAAAAATACTGTTTTAACTGTTTTCTCTCTACTGTTGTGTTGTTGCAGATCCTGAAAGAGCTTTACATGTATGCATGATGTTTCAGGCCTGGAGAGAGGGATGTGAGCAGCAGAAAGGGACAAGAAGAAAGGGAGGCAGAGGTTTGAAGCCAGAGAATGGTAGTTTATATAGTGTAATAAACTCTGCTGATTTTAGAAGAAAGCAGGAAATGTGTTAATTAGGAGAGTTCAGTTACCTTCCAGCCCCAGGAAAAATCCTAAATCTCACATTTTATGTGGAATTATGTCCATTTATGGAGAAATATGCATATAAGCTTTTTTCTGTGCAGTTTCATAGCACTTCCTCATGCTGAGCTTCTAGTGTTTATAACTCCCCCATCTTCTGTCCCCAGACATATTCTTACTGTCTTTTCATACATTCAGATAAATATTTCCTTTTCTCAAACATGAAATACAGCTGATCCCATCTCCCTCTTCCTCTCCTAGTCTGAGAATGCAGGAATACAGTAACAGGAGAGAGGACAAATCATCACGTTTGTGTTCAACACTTCCTTTAAAGAATTAAAACAAAGGAAGAACAGCGGAGTATGGCTTGCAGCTCAGTCTATATCTGTGTGCTCTGTTCTTTTGAGATCAAAGAATGGAACAGCTATTTTCTTTACCTTCATCTGTGGGAGGAAAATGGCACATGAGAGCTTTAAGAACCAGAACTCTTTCTGTCCTTCCTTACCTCTTGTTTGCAGACAATCGTTTATTCTGCCTTTTCCTCCCTAATCATCTGGATGTCATGCAAGGAAATGTAGGATTCCATTTGAGATCTCCAGTTGCGACTGCCAAAGGAACCCCAATAACTCTCGATGAAAAGCAGATAATTCAGTAAAGGCTTTTTCCACAGACTAAGAGATTAAGGACTAGACAGTAGTGTAAGTCACATACATTGAGAAAAATTAGTATAAATTCAAATTAGTTCACCTTATTTAAGTACAATTAACTAGCACATCTATGTGTGATTTGGAAAACCTCCATGACTTTTACTTTGATCACTCATAATAATTTGCTAATAACAGTAAATTTGTGCTTTACATCTGATGATATTGAAATAGAGTTCTGTTACTTTTGAGAACTTTTGCAGGTCTGTCTTGTATAGTCATACTTTTATACACTGTGTATACTTTTATACATTTTGTAAAGCTAATCTATAGTTCAGTGGCTACAGAAAATGTGTATTGATATATATTTATGTGTGTTATACATACATCTATGTGTGTGGGGGTTCCTTTTTCCTATTGAAAACTTTAGCAACTTTTCAGTTATTCTATTTTTAATATTCTCAATTTTTCAATAATCTCAATATTTTCAATTAGTCTCTTTATTTTTATATCTGATTATTTTTTTGTAACATTAATATATCAACTCCGTTTAGTTTCATTGCTCAGTCACTCAGCACCTCTCTGTCCTTAACTCATGCCAGTAAGAATACCCCTTCCAATGGTTTACACATAAACCCCTCAGTAGCCTTATTTTGACATCTAGTCTGCAGTGCACCCAAGAGGCTCCTACAGCTGGAATTAATTTTTACTTCTTCCAATGTCAGGAGCACTGGGCAACTGCTCTACTCTGTTATTTGCTTTGAAAATAATCAAGATTTACACAGCAGGATACTATTAGCAGGGATTCTACTTTGTATTCAAAAACAATTAATAATTTTCCTCTTACAGCATATGCTAAGAAGTGTCAACCATTACAGAGAAATTTAACTGATATCACTAAAGATTACTGTTGCAGACACAGAGTAGACTGAATGTATTAACAATAACTGGCAGACAACCAAATGTTTGGAAATGTAAGAGGAGAAAAATTTTTTAAAAATTACACCTCTGCTACTATTTTCATTTAGAAGTGATAGTAGCAGTGCTAACTCAGACATACTCAGTGGTATGTCACACTGAAGTATTACACCAAACATTAAAAGATCAGATCTTCTAATTCTTTCATGCGAGCTGGTCAAAATTAATTTATGTTTCCTTACTGAGAGCAATATTCCTATCCATGAATTCTGTAAGGCCATCTCTTTAGGGTGTCATCTTTCAATCTTTTCCTTCAAAAACCTTCTCACAGATAATTGAACAACTTCTCTTCGAAAAGCCCAGCATACACTCAAATTATCTTGAAGTTTTACTGGACATTTTTCTCAGCAGAATTGGGCTAATATGTGTTTACTTGGTGTCTACATGAGTATAATATAATTTTAAGATTGTGAGTCAGTCTGTCATTTGTATTTCTAGTTCAATGCACCACAGTGTATTGCTGGTTCATCCTAAATACAAAGGAAAACTTAATAAATTCTTTTCTTATCTGCTGTTTGTTATGAAGCCAAATATTTAAATGAAAGGAGTCATTTAGAGAGAAAGGCTATTTACCAGTAGGAGGGGCAGATATAAGTTGAAATAGTAGGTAGACTCTGACTTTTTTAACATTGTAGTAAAAGTAATCTTCTGCTCTTGTCATAGATTAAGACAGCAAAGGGTCTTACTAAGCCTTTGTACCAGATCATCTCTGAGTTTCTTAGATATAATTTCCATGATTAAATTATGTTATGAAAAATTCTTGGCTTTCAGTCAATGAATGCTGAGCTACTTTATGTAAGTAATTGATGGGCCTTAACTTTAAAATATTTCTAGATGCAAATATTCTGCTATTCATTTATGCATTTTATTTTTTTCAAGGCTACTCCATGGCTAGTTTGAGATATCTTAAAAGTGACATCCAAAGGAAATTGTGGAAGTGTAAAATTTAAACAATGTCCCATTTCTCACCAAAAAAGGAAAAAAATGTTAAAAAAAACCCCCAAAACAGCCACTCTTTCCTCCCCTCCTCTTCCTAAAAAAAAAAATAAAAATAAAAAATAAAAAAATCTATAACTCCTGCAAAGAAAACTGGATCAAAGTGATTGTCATCATACTAGTGTAGTCAAATCTTAACGCAGGTGTCTATTTTGTGAAGAATTCCTCTCTTTCTTGTGAGAATGGGCACAAGGGTTTTTCCTATCAGTTGATCATTTGATTGATGATACTAAAATGATCAACCGTAAAGACTTGCTGAGTCTTTCTCATTGAGAGAAAACCTCACACAGTAGTTTCCTGCTTCCTGTAGTTATGCCTGAATCCTGTTTATTTAAGGCATAGATTTTCTCCATTGTTGTTTATCATGTGGCTGACTGACCATGAACCACCACTTAGCACTGTGAATTAGGTCTCCAGATTTGGGAGTTAAGATGCATGAGAAATTTGCATTTCTTCTTTCTTAGTGCACACTTGTTATCCTTAATCACCATAGAGACTTCCCTAGTGAGAGGTTTCTATTTCTCTGTTTTTTAAAGAAGTTTCTCAAAAATGTAGATTTCTTTCTCTTTTTCTTTTTCTTTCTCAAAAAAAAAATTAAATACGGTATTGTAATTTCTTTATAGGACTTCATAGGAAAAAAATCAAAGCTAAGTCATAAGCAAAAAGAGAATATCATCAGTGGAGCAGACAGAAAGATTTTTATGTTTTTTTTCACTGTGAAATAAAATTTTCGTATTTTTTTGTTCATGTTGTGAGCAAAACTCTCTTTTGTAAGCATTATTTAGACTGATGACAGAAATTATATTTGAAACTATGAGAAGTTATCTTCTACAGAGTAACCTCAAATTCTGAGAAAGACCTCTAACTCTAAAATTAGACCTATTTTATACTACAACTGTTTGACATCTGAACACCTTAATTTTTCATTCACAGTTAGAAGAAACCTGCTGCAATATGTTAGAAAAAATTATCTAAACTAACATTTTCAAGCAAAATTTAAAATTATCATTCTTAACGAATCAGTTGATTCATCTAGGTCTTTTGTTTATTTGGATTTTGCTCAGTTCTTCAAATGGATTTGGTACAAGAGAAACAGTGATGTTACTGTAGAAAATAATGACCATGATATAGCTCATGTATGCTTTTTCCAGACTGAAACAGATTCTGATTGGAGACACCTATGTGTATTAAGAACTGTAAAGGAAATTCGAGTCCTATTATAGTTAATACAACTGATTTTAATTTTCCTTTGTCAGTTACTAAGACCTATCATTATAAATGCTGATTCAGCCTTTAAACAAATACCTGGACCCTCACCAGGAGGGCTTATATGAATTGCACATTTCAGTTTCTTTAATAACAATGCTTAAACTGTGTTAGTCCTTCTGGCATTTTCTTACAGGCAAGTGAATTACAACAGTAGTAAACTTGATTTTACGCTAAAGCTTTCTTATTTCAATAAATCATTAGGCACACAAAAAATCCCTAAGAAGGGAAAACCCAGAGTGAAGAATAATATTATGATCTTATTCCATCATTACCCATGCAAGTTATTACGAGTGTTTCTTTAGATCTGGCATAGTATATAAAATAAATATATTTTATCCAGGTAAATACTACTTGATCAGTACTAGCATTAATGACAATTATACGGTATCTGTAAAGGTTTGAATTTTGAGTTGGGTTTAATTCTTTACTGGGTCAGTGTAGTGAGCTGACCTTGGCTGGACATCAGGTGCCCACCAAGCCATTCTATCAGTTCCCTTCCCAGCGGAACAAGGGAGAAAGAGTACAGTGGAAAACAACTAGCAGGTTTAAAGCAAAAAAAGGCAGGTACAAATTTGTGTGCACAGAAGCAAAGGGAAAAGTTAATCTCTACTTCCCATCAGAGATCAGTGTTGGAACATTTCCCAGGAAGCAGGGCCTCAGCACACATAGCACTGGCTCCAGAAGGCAAACATTGTAGGATAACAAATGCCCCCGCAAACCCAATGCGCCTCTCTCCCTCAGCTTTTATATCTGAGCTGACATCATATGGTATGGAATATCTGGTTAATTTGGGTCAGCTGTCCTGGTTGTGTCCCCTCCCAGGATCTTGCCATTCCCAGCCCCTTGTTAACACTGGTGTGTTATCAACACCCTTCCAGCTACCAATGCAAAGCACAACATTTTGAGGGCTGCTAAAGAAAAATTAACTCTATCTCAGTCAGACTCAATACAGACAGAAATGTGAGCAATTCAGGGATCTCTTTTGGAATACTCTGATTGTACCTGGCCCTGGAGAGATGAGAATCCAGGAAATACATTTCATTTCCAGGGATCACCGCTTCAAGAAAGGAATGGTCCATGCCAATGATCAGACTATCAAACATAAGTGGCAAAGAACCTGCACGTTGAACAAGGCGCTGCTAATAAAACTTGAGCCTACAAAAAAGAAAAATTCAAGTGCTCGAAGCAGGGTCAGATGTCCGAGGAGGAATATTAAAACTTGAAACGCACTGAAAAGATGGGGTTAGGAAAGTCAAAACCCATGTAGAATTGAGTCTGGGGTGAAGTCTCTGAAGAAAAATGGTGCAAAGAAACATGAATTAATAAATTTCGTCTTAACTACAGTCTTTACTGTAGTTAAGTAAAGTAGTTAAGTAGTAGTTAAGTAACTACTTAAGTAGTTAAGTAAATCAATCTTGAACAATCCCAGAACCCTGAGACCAGCAGAAAAGTCTAGAGTAAGGATGACTTGGAGGAGGACTACGTGAGGGAGCACTTAGACAAACTGGGCCAATGCAAACCCATGGGACATGATGGGTTGCATGAGAGGTCAGTTACCCTTGAAAGGTTGTGACAGCTGAGGGAGATTCCCAAGGTCTGGAAGAAGACAACAACATTCCTATCTTCAAGAAATCAAGGAGAAGGATCAAGGGAACTATAAGCCATTTGGTCTCACCTCTATACCTAGGAAGGTGATAGAGAAAATAGTCCTGGTCACCTTCTGCAAATATTGGAGATGATCATGATTAAAAGGAGAGAGTTGGGACTGTTCAGCCAAAGGAAAGAAAGGCAAGGCAAGTTAAACCAAGGGATAAAAACTGTAAGGTAGGCAGGATGCTGGGTCACATTGTTCAAAGAGGTTGTGGGATCTCCATCCCCATAGATATTCAAAACCTGATTATACATGGGCCGGAGCAACTGCTCTAAATTGCTATCCTGTCTGCAAAAGGACTGTACTAGATAATTGGTGAAGACTTCCAGTCTCAGTTATTTTCTAATTTTGTGATAGGAATTATACTGAGAATACTGCTCATAGTATAATACTATTTAAATTATACCAGGTTTTTTCTTCATTTCTTTTTTTTTTTTAACAAGTAAATGTAATCTCTAAACATGTTTATTTCTTACTTTAAAAATGAAACTAAAATTTCTTTGATGAAATTTTTGACTAGAAAACTATTTTTGGCCAATTCCATCTCTTGTTAGATGCTTTCCAAACTCATTGAAAGTGCCCAGATGTTGCAGTGATGAAGGCCATAGAAACATCTAGATATTTAGAGGCATGGAAAGTCCACTTGTCTAGCTCTTGCCTGTTTAAAAGGGAGCTTGCTTGTTCTGGCATGTTTTGAATTAATGGATTCCCTCATGGTCTTAAATTATTGGCAGTATTAACACTACAGTTTACCTGGAATTTTGACATTAAAAAAATCACACACATGGAAATGTATTAAAAACCCGATAGAAATGTATTTTATTTTTTGAGGAGTTAGTTGTAACTATCAAAATTTCAAGAGAAAATATTTTTCGAATAGCCTTGCATTGTTGATCTTGTAAAATAAAAGACAACTAAATATGTAAGTAAAATGTTAAACCACAAACCACAGGGAAAAATATATTTTATTTTTAAATAGTATTGCTACAGAGCATCAAAGGCCAACATGAACATGAATGCAGAAATAATTTGCAGCCCATATTTAGACGTCAAGTTTGGACAGGTGACTTTCAGTATTTCATGATAGTTGACAGGGGACAGCAAATGATTAAGAATGAGTCATTATTTAGGGAGTACTTACCCATCTATCATTAAAGAAAAAAATTACACCCAAATTCTTCAGTTGAAGTGATTTGATCTTTATTTGAACTGGATGATAGTTTTCAATTATTTGTTTCCCAAGGGCAAACTATACTGGATACTCACGTTACATTCTATCAGCTTTTGTTAATTTATAAGATATTTTTTGCATTGGCTTCAAATATACTTGTTAGTATTTAATTTTAAGAAAATTCTTTTTACACACTAGAAAATAAAAGAATGAACACATGCCAAATGGAGTAGACAACCATGAGCACCAGAAAACACAGGAATAATGAACTGTTCTTTTTCTAATGATCAGAATTTCCTCTTTTGTAATATAATGTCAGCTGGTCAGGTATCAGTCACTATACATTACAACATTTTACAGTTTAATTAATAAAAAGACAGTATCCTGGCACAGAAAAAGGAAGGAGCAGGATCTAAATTATTTCTTCCCAAGTGGCTGCAGCATATTCCTGCTTAATTTGAGAAAGCAGCTTGCCTCATGTAAATTGATCTTCAAGGGCTCAAAACCCTTTACTTGAGCTTTCTGCTCTTCCATATTAACCCCTTTCTGGCAGAAAGTCCTCTTTGTCACTTCTTCTGATGTCTCAGCCACCTCAAATCTCTTCTTAATCTATTTTATCTCAAGTCAATGAAAACTTTTGGTTATGTTCTCATATTTTTGTCTGTATTTTATTAAGAAATGCAAAATTGATAGTTAAAAAAACCAGTTACCAAAAATGATATGTGGACCTTTCTTTTTCTAAAGTGACTAATTTTAAGTCATGTATTAGTTCAGTTTCTTCAGTGTTATACTTTTAGACAGAAAGGTTCACAAGACAAAGCTAGAAGCGAAACCAGGACTGAAATACTTACAAAACATACAAAAAGACCTTGGAATTTGACTCATTAGATGGTAAAATTTCTGGGTAAATATTTTATAATAACCCATTACAATACAAATATAGCTTAACAATTCCATTTTTGCAGTTTTCCCAGGATACAACTCTTGATAACAATCATGTGTGCTTGTTATGGTAGCCTCATCTCTTGCCTGAATTTTGCATACATAGTTTGAAACATAATTCAAAATGAGAAATAGCAGTGGAAGTCACAAGGAACTTTTCTTGTCTCAATGGCAAAGTGAAATTCACTGAGTATGAAAAAAGATTTGATAAAAGTAAAAATGTGATGGAAACAATTAGCTGGATTAAACACATGTTAGTTGTCTTTAGCAACACCAAAAAGAACACTTGAATCCAGATAAATATTATTTTGAAAGTAAGCAGAACTAATAAAAATCAATGATTAATTTTCTGGAGATTGAAGAAGAAATTATGAACATAACTCAGCATGTCATTTATAGTTCCTCTTAAAAAAATGGGCAAGAATCTTTGGAAGTGTCTCAGAAACACTTGAGTTTCAAATTTTTATAAATATAATGTTTTCCAGTCTTTTCCTTCAAAAAGAGGCTTTTAAAAACTGAAATGGGTATATGATAAGATCATGAGTAAGGAACATGGAACTGCCCTTTTATAAAAAAATCAGTCCAAAAAAAGTCAGCAATTTGAAGACAGTCCAGTTTTAATGTGCTATTTTTAAAGCTTTAAGGGTGTATAATTAACTGAAAGAATTGGAGGTGAGAGCTTCATCTTCTATAACTAAACCTAGCAAATGAACATTATGTAGAACTTTTGGAAGACAAATATAACCTAGTAGCAACACATTGAAATATTTATTCCAAAATATCTAACCTGGATAATGAACAAGAACTGCTTCTTTCTCTTTTAAGGTGTTCCAGTATGTAAAAATACCTGACTGCTTCCATCTTTATACATGTATAGTCCCTAGGTCATTTTCCCTTCCACTGCTAGTAGTGTCGGATATAAATGTTTTCTAGGTACTAGGGTCAGAACTAACCAAAAAAATTATTTTTCTTTTCACTGGTTATTGTATTGAAAGTGAAAACAATTGTGATTCAAATGGGCTATGCAAACCTTTAAACTTAAATGAAAAAATAAATCTTGCATTGAGTTGCTCTACTAGAATGACTTTTAAAATAAGAATTTTTGTGATTCAATAGATGTGTTTTGAAAAGTGTTTGTTGCCTTTAATCAGTTGCTCACTTATTTCACAAAGGCGAAGATATATTGAATGTTAATATTCTTAAAAAAATGAAACATTCAAAGTTAAGTAAAAGTTACAGAGGGTTATCAACAAAATCAATTAATAAAGCACAGTATAACAATATGCCTCGAATTATAAAGGAGAAAATTGCACTGAGAATTTAGATGCATGTTGGGTGGGGGAGGGCACAGAATTTGAAAGTAAATTCAACAGCAGAAAAATTTTGTTCCCTAATTACTAGAGTCTTTTAATGATTATATGTACATGTATGGCTTCTGTACCTTCACTGTCTCTTTTAGATATATTTTCATCCTTTTACTGCTGTAATGGTATGAAAAATAACATACATTCAGCACCAGGACAGTTGATTTAATTATTTTTGAAACCATACATTAATGTATATTTTGTTCTCTCTTTTTTTTTTTTTCCCCTTTCTTATTCTATTCCCTGTATTTGGCTTTGGTTTTTTGTTTTTTGGTTTTGTTTTTTTTTTTTTGTCTTGGCTACTGGTGCCTCTTACATCTTTTCCTTTCTATTTGGTCAGTTGTTTTTGGCCAGTTTGTGTTTTTCCAGACATCACTCCATGACGTAGTTGAAGTATACGATGGCCCAACTCTACAGTCATCTTTGTTATCCTCTCTCTCAGGATCTCATTCAGGTATCATTTAATAGAACTGTCTGTATATAATTTTTTACCTTTTTTTATGAACCTAAAAATCTAATGTAGTCCAAAAAAAGAAGAAAAAAAAATTTTCATGTTTGCTTAAATTAATCTCAGGCAAATATATGAAATCCACGTATTGGACTAAACACTTCAAATTCATTACATTGATGAATAAAATGAAGTAAAATTGCTTTTTTTTTTTATATTTATCTATTTTTATGGGTATTTAGGACTTCTTACACTGTGCCTTTTTGGCTTTAGTGAGTAATTTGAAATAGGTTGTAGATATTTTAAAGGGAAAGCAAGGTATATTTGTACCAAAGTAAAATTAAGTAGATTAGTTGCATGTTGACTCAATTTAAAGGGGGGGAGGGGCGGGGATTTTTGTTTTTTGGTGTTTTTTCATGTTGGTTTTGGTTTCCTGGAGTGTTTTGAGGGTTGTGTGTGTTGTGATGTGGTTTGCTGTTGTTGTTTTTGTTGGTGGTGGTTTGGTTTGGTTTTTTAGGTGGGGGCGGGGGGGGGGGTGGTTGTTTGTTTTTGGTAAAACAAACAGCCAACAAATATTCCAAGTAACTGAGATGAGTTTTAACCCCCCTTTTCTAGAATGGCAAAATACTGTCAACATAAAATATTAAAAGTGCATATCTCTTGCAAAGTTTACTGAAGCAGAACAGGATTTGCAGAGTGTTACTTCTAGCTGCAAAGATGTTGACAGGTATTTTCTGTAGTAAAAAGTGGCTATGATAGCTTTGTATTTTCATTGTTTGAGTAGGTGAATCCCTTCCATTGAGCTCGGGGAACCAGATCACAGTCAGGTTTACCTCAGTTGGACCAATAACAGCTAAAGGATTTCATTTTGTTTATCAAGGTGAGACAACCTAGAAAAATGTGTACATTTATTCTGTTCATCACAGTTTGTAAATCATCAGAGAGAAACAGACTGAGAATGAAGAGGAAAGTAATAGCCTTTTAACAACAGAACAAGTGTCATTATTTCTACATGTTTTGTAAAATGTTTGAAACTATTCTTTTATCTATATTTTAAAGCTGAAATCAAAACTTAAGAAGCATAAGAGGGGTTCCAAATTTAAGAAGACAGTCATGCAAAGCTGCTGTTTCTGTTTATTAGCTGATTGACAAATGTTTGATCCATCTGGATGCTCTAACTGGTTTATCTCTCAATTTAAATGTGAATAGCTGGAAGTGTTATTACCTGTGGGTTTAAAAGGATCTTACTGTTATTAATATATTTTTCTTGATTTATGTTATTTGCCTTTTTATGGGTCAAATGCAGAAATTTTTATATACCAACACTTGCAGCTGCAATTCATTCTTTCATTACATATAAATCCTCATCTGACAGTCAGAATACACTTTTAGAAATCCACATAAATAAATGTAAATACCTGACACAAAATGTTATTTGAGTATCACATGGAAGTATTTCTTATAACTGTCATTTTAGAAAGGTTTTCGTGTGGATTTCATGCATTTCTTCCAAACTTGGCAAGTATATCAGTGCTATGCTCTCCTAAATAGTAACTCAGACATCAGAAGTGAGCAATCTCTATTGTGAAAGTTTATTTGGGGATTATGGAAATGTTCTTAACTGGGAAATAGCTGAAAGTTTCTTCCAGACATTTTAAATATTTGTCATTCAATATCTGTATTGCCCCACCAAATCGAAAATTAAGAATCCACAATTGTTTGTACATTCACAGCTGTTCCAAGAACAAGTGCAACACAGTGTAGCTCTGTGCCTGAACCAAGGTTTGGAAAAAGGATTGGAAATGAATTTGCAGTTGGTTCACTGGTTCTTTTTGAGTGCAATCCAGGCTATATCCTGCATGGGTCAACAGTAATTAGATGTGATACAGTACCAAATGCATTGGCACAATGGAATGATTCACTCCCTACATGTGTTGGTGAGTTCTTAAGGCTTTTTAGTAGAAATAATTACTGCTTAAAGTGTAGACCATTGTCTTGTTGAATGTATTTATTCTTTGTCATTGGTATAGTATTTTGTTCTTGCTTACTTTAATTTACTCTCATTTTTATTCAAGGTTAAGTTTTACTCTCCTTTCTATTCTAACCTTTCTATTCCATTTCTATTCTAACCTTGCTGTGACATTTCACAAGTTTCATGAACATGCTCTGCTGCCATAAATTATGTGATAGCTGCTCTTATATTAACATCACTGGAAATTCCTGACTCTCTCCCCTTAATCAAGAATCAGAAATAATAGTTTGGGCCCTTACTTCTTGCAAGACTAAGATGATCTTACACTGCAGATGTCTAATGAGATATTGAAAGCTATTGGGAAGAACACTATTATATAAAGATTTAGAAATAGTTACATTCATATTTTGTTACTTGCCAGGAAAGAGGCAGTAACTTTTTAGATCAGAAAACATATTTTGTCTGATTATAGTCATACAAGATTAAATTCTCAAAATTAAATTCTTAAATTAATGTGGATCCATTTGCATTTATAAACTGACTTGCACCAACTGGAAATCTAGTAATTGTGATGAATTACTCACTTTACTTTTCCTGATAGGGAACAGAACTTTTTATAACCCATTGCAAAAATGGCACTAATGAATCCAGCAGAGTACATAAACAGAGGTTTAGGTGAGTGGATGAAAAATCAAAGAACATATTTCCATCAGGTTGATTTGTCATCTGCGATGCCAACCAGCTGATGGTGCAAGGTAGAGTCTGACTGGTTTTTAGTAAATTAAAATGTTATCTCCAAAATACCAAAATCCTGATAGAGCTCAAGGCTAAGTATCAGTGGGGTAATATTGATAAAATACAATTAACCAAATTTTAAACAAATAATTTTGATTTAGACTGTTTCAGGCATAGCAACAGAACCACAATTTCTGTATCAGTAAGAATGTGAAGTATATAGTATCTAATTTAGTCTCATAGGTTACAGTTTAATCAGTAGAATTGTACTACTTTTCCCCTTGAAATATATTCCCTTTCTTTTTTCAGATATAACACCTTGACAAAGTCTTGAAGTCATTCTTTTGGACATTGATCACAATATATTATTGGTAGTTTAATACGTTATTTAATCTGTGGAAGAGAAAGTTGTCTGTCTCTAGACAAGCTGAACTGGGGAAGGGTTACAGGCCACCTTCTGTGTGAAAATCCCTGTGTCAATAAAGGTGATAAAATACATATGAGGTGAAAATTGCATTAAGCTAAATCAGTGTAATAATTGAAGTGGTAGACATGACCGTGTTAAATTGCCTTCATTCTAGTGAATCTTTAAATATTACATATTCAGATAATAGGCATAGAATCATTGAATCATAGAATCATTAAGGTCAGAAAAGACATCCAAGATCATTGAGTTCAACCTTTGACCAAACACACCATGTCAACTACACCACAGCACCAAGTGCCACATCCAGTCTTTTCTTGGACATTTACAGGGATGGTGAGTCTACCACTTCCCTGGGCACCCCATTTGAATGCTTAACCACCTCTCCTGTGAAAAACTTCAACTGATGTCCAATCTGATCCTCCCCTGGCACAGTCTGAGGCAATGTCCTCTTGTCTTCTTGCTTGTTGCGTGGGAGAAGAGGCCAACCCCCACGTGGCTACAACCTCCTTTCAGATTGTAGTGTGATAAGTCTCCCTGAGCCTTCTCTTCTCCAGGCTGAACAGCCCCAGCTCCCTCAGCCACTCCTCACATGATGTACTCTCTAGAGCTTTCAACAGCTTTATTGCCCTTCTCTGGATTTGCTCCAGCACCTCAATGTCTTTCTTGTAGTGAAGAGCCCAAAAATTAACACAAGACTCAAGGTGCAGCCTGGAATCAACCATTCCGTCTGTTCATCCTTTTATGAGTAATTGCTTAAACACTTTAAGTGACACAAGCTTTTAATTTATCCATGTAGTTCCAAACAGATTCTATCAATTATATGCCATGGAATATGTAGCTGCAATATTTATTATTAAGATAAGTTGCATTCTATCTATTTTCTAAATCCTCATATTTGCAGCTCCTGAAATCCCTTCAGAACTTAGCAATGTTGCATAGAAGTGATACATTGGCTTCTAATGGACTTGATAAACCATCTCATCAATCTTTTCCTTCTACTTCTAAAATACCAACAGAATATCTTTATGCAGATTAAGCTGTAATGTTCTTTGTGTCTGTTAGAGCCTCTAATGATATAGACAAGATGCATTCAAGTTGAACATTCAAAAGGGAAACTTGATGGTACTTGATGTATCTGTCCTGTTTCATGCATAACACTTTTATTAATCTGTGAACACAGATGTGATGAATGTAGTCTTGCAAGGATCTTGAAAATTCCTTACTGATGCAATAGATCCACAGACTGTGATGGAATAACTCACACAAGCACAGAACAGTCAAGGTGATGAGACTGGTGATTTTAATTATTTAGAGGAGCAATATGAAGAAAGAATGTTACCTTTTTTTTTTGACACTTTTTATCTTTTCTACTAATACAATACATAACTTTTCAAACTTCAATCTAAGCCTTAAAAAATGCTTTATTTTTGTAAGTCTACTAGGAGACAATAGAATGGATTTCACTTTGTAAAGGTCAAAAAAATAAGGGGATTTCACTTTGTAAAGGTCAAAAAAATAAGGGGAATATAAGCATGACTGTGTCAGATAGGAAATGGGCATAATCGTAATTTTCTTCTCTTCCATTTTTGTCAGTTAAAATAGGAGGTTTGGGATAGAAAATTTTATTTTGTTGAGGTGTCAGTGATTGAGGCACAGACCCGGACTGGCAGGGAATCTGAATCGTTTATTCAAAGAAATGAGCTGGTTTTATACACTTTTCCAAGGCACAGTATTTCCTTACATGGCAATTCTCACTACGTGACCTATCCTGTGTTGCCACATCAGCAACACACTTTCTAAATCTCCTTCTATGGGGTGGTCACACGCTGTTCACCCATCTGTCAGCCTCCAGCAGGCTCCTCTCTGTAGGGGTCTGCTTGTGACACCTCCTCCCCCCAATGGAGACAAGCCTCTCTGTGCCACCCTGTGCTCCTTTGTGCCACCATGTGCCTCTGCAGGCACATCCCACAGCCTGCAACCCAGTTCTATGCCATCTCTTCCCACACTGAGGCATATATATATTTTTCAATGTAGCATCAATTTAGAAAGTTTTCAGCCATAGTATATGCTTTTATACTAAGTCTTCTCACTTCTGAGGCTTCATACTTCTTTTCTTGCCTTATGCATTTCCTTTCAGTGCCCTGTGGTGGTTTTTTAACAAAGCGCAAAGGGACCATTTTATCTCCTGGTTATCCTGAGCCTTATGACAACAATCTGAATTGTGTGTGGAAGATCACAGTACCAGAGGGAGCTGGGATTCAAGTAAGTGTACTTGCTATTTGCTTGCTATCATCATGTTCAGAACTGTTTTTCCTGATGCAAAAGGTGAAGAGATCATTTGTCTGTACAGTTTTTCTATCTCATTAATGATTCTGAAAATGGACTTAATTGCACATCTTTTTATTTATGCAATGATTAAAAGTTACAAGATTTTTAAAAATCTTAAATGATACGCTTCTAGCCTTTTACTTAAGAAGAAAATCATAACTTCCAAACATATTTCGATAGATCAGTGACTCCTTATAAGCCAAGGGAAATAGAGAGCCTTCCTAGGAATTCTTTTTTGCTCTCCCCAGATTTATATACCTCCTTTAACATGGCAAAATTAAGTGAGTTGCTTTCAAGGACAAGTTATATATGTTTTCCTAGAAACTCTGCTATTTACTCTGTATTTATGAAAGTTCACTGTGATGTAAAGATGCTTCAGTATGTTTCAACATTTATTCTTTAAAATAGTTCGAGAGTTCTTGTTTACTTTCGTAAATTAAGAATTTCATAGAAAACACAGTGGGAAAGTATCCATTAAGCTTAGTCATGCATATCTCTAGAGTTCACTGAAGAACTATATTCTGTCAGTACAGAAATCTTGTTATTTGAAATGCAGTTGAGTTTTATAAATTAGGACTTCTAAGCATCGTCTGAACAAATTCCTAGCAAAATGCACATCAAAAAATAATGATAACAAGTTTTCTATGTCTATCCTAGTTCAAAATATAACTGCTGTAGAAAATGAATAAATAAAGAGATCAGTTTATGTAGGTAAAGACTTAATAACGAAAATTGGAAAAAACATTGAAAGTTTATTATAGCTTTTTAATAAATTTCATCACAGAGATTTCAATAATATTTAATAGTCTAAATCAGTTTTGAGATTGGTTTTGAGGAATACTACTTGATTTAAACAGTTGACTAGGACAGCTGACAGTTAGTATACTTTGTTCTGTGCATTTCTTACGCTAGGAAGATAGTTCAGAGGATTTAAATAAGGCATTAACTGTCATCCATCCTGACTTAGGCCGTCGCTGTTGCTTTTTGGAAGTGCTTATCTCTTATCACAGGCTGCATTTTTCAGAATCATTAATGAGGTAATTATTACTAACTTCAATTTCAATTTAGGTGTTTAATCTTCATTATATTCTTTTGCTCCAGATTTGTAATTAAAAAAAAAAGATATATACATATATATATATTTACTGTCTCCGAGTATCTGAAGCTTGCTAACAGTCAGGGCCTCTTCACTGCTTCACTTAAGAAAAATAAATCCTTTGATTATAGTATCTGACCAATTCCTACAAAAATAGGTACAGTATTTAAGGCCCCCATCCAAGAAATAGGTACCCAACTAAACATTCATTTTATGTAGAACAAGGTCCAAATCATATACTTCACATAGAAAAATGACTGCATTACTTGGTTTTACTGGAACTGGTGTTTATTTCTTCTGTTGAAACTATTCCATTTAAGAAAAAAAAAAAAAAAACGGAGAATAATTGAGGCAAAAGAAGCATAATTCTCTAACTTAATGACTAAGGCACCCCTTTCTGCGTGTGGTTGGGGTTTCATCATTTCTCCGTCACTCTTTTAAAGCTTTTCAATAAACAGTTAAACAAAAAGCTGATACCAGAAACTGTCCCCTACAAAACCATAACAAGAATCTGGTATTTCTCTACTTTGTAAGGTGTGATTTCACTATATGAGAAGAGATATATCCTCCCTCTTTCAGTTTGCATCCTTACCAATTTGCATCTCCTTATGAGTGGAAGAATGTTGTCACCTCTGGAAGAAATGGAGTGACTATTCTGCCGTTTGCTTGTAACATGCTAGTGACAGCTCCTCCTGAGGAGATGAGTTGGTGATGAAGGTAGCCAAACACAGCAGTTTTCTCTTACCTGGAGGCAGAATTTAAAATGGCAAAATAGATGAAGCATCACGCATCCCTGTGTGACTAGTTTAGTGCTGGAGAAACTAGAGAGAAAAAAACTGCCGTAATTGAAAATACCATGTTTCATCTTCTCCTCAATGTCCTCCAAACAAGAGAATCATATTCTATACCCATCTGATTTTCATGGTTGTTTGACTCTTGACAGAGGTAATATGTGGTTGTCACTACGGGTTACGGGATTTATAGTTTGAATTGGCAATCACAAATAAAACAGTTGCCATTTTATTCACTTAATGATGATTTTCCATTCTCCTTGACAAGACCAAGACAACTTTTCATGGCTGAAGGCAACAGAGGCTACAATTTAGAATCATGTTTGAGCTTGAATACAGAGGGGAAGAAGTTTATGTTTTTTATCTCCCATTTTTCTTTATAGGTGCAAGTAGTGAGTTTTGCCACAGAACACAACTGGGATTCCTTAGACTTTTATGATGGTGCTGACAACAATGCTCCAAGACTTGGAAGTTATTCAGGTGACTGAGAAGATTTTACAATAAATGGTTCACTCTTGCAACTCTTTACTGTAAAGATATGTCTCTTTCTATGTGTGTAAGCATGCTTGAGCATGGTATGTGTGCTTGTTTCTCCTTTAATTAGCAACAGGTAATATTATTTCTGTTTTAATCAGTCATCACTTAGGAGACTTTCATAAACCTGTATATTTTAAAATGTTAGAAATGAAATAACACTCAGAGGATTCCAAACTAGACCTCTCTTAATCCAATCTTTTTCTCACACTTGTAGCAGGGTCCAGAAATACGGACCTCGTATCTCCTAATATTGTACATGACAGAAGGTTGCATTCTTTATCCTTATTTTAGAAAAAGAAGACAGCTCTGTTTGCTTTACTTTTTCTTGTATTCTTTCGGGTTTTTTTCATTATACTAAACACGTGTATGCTAACAGATCAGAGGCAATCGTTATCTTGTGCTGAAACACAAATTAATCAATCACATTTCTAAGAACAGTCTTGCAACATATTTTCAGAGCTGCTTGATATATGTGACTGTTATGTTTAGAATCGTTCTGGTTACAGGATTTACTCTTGCTTTTAAGAAAACCCTAGTGAATATTTCTCCTTTTGTGGATAAAATCAAGTAACATAAATTTGTATTAACCTTTGCTTGTGTATTGTTCATGTCTCTGATATTGCAGTGCACTGAAAATGTAATAAAACTTTTATAGTGGCAGGTGTTTAATAGCATCCATGATGACAGAATATTGTAGAATTGGTTATGTGACCTATGTCCTGCTCCCACCCTCTTCCCCTTTCTTTTTTTTTCCTCTCCTTAACTCTGTTTATACACACACAGAGATACACATACACTTACATTTGCATTTATTTCACTTTCTGCGCATTTCAATAATATTTTTAATTCTCTTTTCAGGAACAACCATACCTCCACTTCTAAACAGCACATCAAATAATCTGTACCTCAATTTTCAGTCTGATATCAGCGTTTCAGCTGCTGGATTTCACCTTGAGTATACAGGTAATTCAGAAATGTTCAATTAATAAAGAGCACCAGACATCAGTTCTACCTAAACTATACAATAGAGGAATGTTTAGTCCTATTGCACATAATGAGCTACATACTGTAACTTCAAAGTCATTAGTAAAATCCTCATTTAAATAAAAGTGAGAAAATTCAGGCATGAAAACTGTACTATAAGGACTGTGAAATTTAGTTTGCCTTGCTTTCATCCTCAAATTGCTTTTGCTCTCTGAAAAACTTGTCTGAACCTACAGTAGCCAGAAATAAATGCAGATATGCTCATGTGACAGTCTTAATCCATCGCGTCCAGTGCAGCCCTGGTCTCTTCCCATAGATAGCACCCCTGTAGCTCCACACCCCACCACTTCTTGCCAAAATCTACAAATTATGCTCAATACAATAATAAATGTGCTATACAGCGTGTATGTGTAGGACACAAATACTAGTCACCCTTGGCAAAAAGGCAAGAAGGAATAATCTGAAAATAGCATTTGAGCTTCTTAACTGAGAAATGCCTGCAGGTTGGTGAGATCACTGAATTTTTTCAAATATTTTTTATTATTGCTGAGCACCTCACCAGTGGAAGAGGCTGCAATTATAAACGTGCTTTCTGTCTGAATGACTTTGTCCCAGCTGACTGACAGAAATTCTGGCAATCACCAGCTGTGCGGCTCCCTCTACTTATATTGGTTCTGGTGTCTGATCTGCATAATTGTGTCGCAGTTATTTCTTGTCAGTTTTACCATATGCAAATCCCATGCTCTGGTTGTCTGATTATCAAGTTGGAGAACACAGCCTTGCAAAATTGCTGCCTGATCACTTGTCTATAACTAAACATTAATTATAGGTAGAATTATCCTGCCACTTCCTTGAAATGCAGATACTCTCTCAGCTGCTTACAACTTCAGATGGGAAAAAACTGCAGGAAGTTATGAAAATGAAATAAAATGAGACCAAAACCAGTGAAAGTCAAAATGCACCTTTGTATTCTCACACATCCAAGTAATATGGGTAATATACTGCCTGTATACAATTTCCACCTTTAAAAAAAGATTCACCATACACTATTTAAAGTATTGGTCTATATCAAGAACAATAGCCAAATATATGCGTATGGATTTCTACAGGGATGTATGTGTGAATCTGTACAAAAAGTAATGTTTTCTGTGTGAGTGTATAAACCCAAAGTATATGTTGAAAATTTGTGATTCAGGAAATAATACTGATGTCCCTCAGTAGATATCCAGTTAACCAGTAGCTCAGTGAAACATGCTGTTTTACAAGATAAATGATTAATTAACTTTTCTTGTGCAAGTGATAAAGATATGTGATTACAACATCATACAGTCTATGGTGATTTAATCCAGACAGCAACTAAGCACCATAAAGCTGCTCGCTCACTTCCCTTCCCCCCCTCCCAAGGAGGATGGGGAACAGGTTTGGAAAAAAGTCAAATTTGTTGTTTGAGGTACAGACAGTTTAATAAGACAGAAAAGGAAGGGGAAATAATAATAATGCATAAATAAAACAAATAATAATAATAAAATTAAACAAACAAACAAAAAAACCTCAACCAACCAACCAAAAAAAAAAAAAACCACAAAAAATCCCAAATGATGCACAATGCAATGTTCACCACCCACTGACTGATGCCCAGCCAGTTCACAAGCAGCAGCCCCCAGCAACTTTTCCCCTTAGTTTATATGCTGAGCATGATGTCATATGGTATGGAATTTGTTCACTTGGGGTCAGCTGTCCTGAAACCCTATAGTTAATTGCCTAGTGTGGATTTCAAGCCCTAAGCACCAGCTGTTTCAGTCCTTGGATCCATGACTCATACTCACCCACTATTCACCAAGAAAGTCACAATTTCTATTACCTGTGAAAGTTTTATGATTTTTTTTTTCCATCTGTTATACAATTGTTTTTCAAGAAGAGACTGTGGAAAATTCTGCATTGGGCTGAATCATGAATTTGAGACTGGAGATTAAGCTAAGGGACAACAGTTTGTTTTCATTGCGAGAAAGGAAGACAACAGAAACTGTACCTTGTACATCTTTTGGATTTTTGTCTTTTCATTTTTGTACAACAAAGAGACAAGATGTTTTCTTGTGATTCCAGAACTTAAAAAACTGCTGTGTTGGAGAAGAAAATTCTCCAGAAAGAAAGAGATGCCAACAGAGTTTGCTCTCTTCAGTTGTCCTTGTCATATCTAATTCTCAGACAGCAGTTTCTGCTCTAAAAGCTTAGATTATGTTTTTAAAGATAGTTAGTAAATGGAAAGTAATGGCCAGACTTTAATGTCAGTGTTTCATAAATTCATTGCATTTCATTGGAGCATATGCTGGCAGAGGACATCATGAAGAGTCAGCTAAATTAAAGTCTTGGTCTTTGAAGTATCTCATGCAAAATCACATCAGAGTTATGTATTTATATTGAGCATTTTTCAAGTTAGTTTGCCATAAAGATTGTTTTTGTTCAATTTGTAGTGCATCTTCCAAGTCTATTTCACCTATTCTAGGAGACACAAGTCTGAGGGGAAGTGCACCCCATTTACCAAAATGATTACTTTTTCATCTCAGCAGCAGTTTTCTGTAAGACGGTTTCATTCTGTTTCATTTCCAATATCTCTTTTCATCCCTCATGAACAGTTTTTTGTCCTGTCTACTAGGGATTATCTTTTGAGCTCCTAAAAAATCTAAATGCTTATATAAAAGAACTTTATTTGTTGAAGAAATATTTTAACACCAACTACATGATACTTTGACATAAGGATATAAGTGTTCGTGTTCTGAAGCTAAGTAGAGTTCTTATCTGTAACGTTTTTTCTAGCATATTTTTTACTTCTCTGTTGAATCCTTAAATTTTTATTATATCCACAACATTCATTTTGTGCATTCCAATGGATACCTTAAATACAAAAAATATATTACATTGAAAATATATTACATCACCTGAAGTTTGTCAACAAAGAACACAGCAGAATGGCTTGTTAAACACTTCCATAATGTTTATATGTTTTATACCACTATAAAATTTTTAATTTATTCCTCATTTTCTCTAACTAAAGTTTTGTATTATCCAAAATTTCATTGGTAGTGTTTTGTATTGAGCATCACAGGAGCTTCTGGAGAAGGGCAAGACAGCATCAAATAACTTCTTCTTCCTTATATACAATTCTTCTTATCTGAAAATTGGAAGATACAGAAAGTATGTTTTCAATGAATGCATATGTTAAAATCTCTATTGCCATTGGTTATGAAAGTTTAGGAATCTAACACATTTAACTGTGAGAGTAGTAGAATGTAGTTCAAGAAACTGTTCATGCACCACAAATAAATCAAAACTGAGCAGACTGTCTTTATTAATACATTTATGAATACATTTATGACCTGAATAAATATCATGACACTCCAGAGTCCTCAGCTGGGAAGGTGTCAAAATTTGTTTCAGTTTCTTGAAAGATATTGTAGATGTTCAGACTGTATTTTTTCCCAAATACTCTTTTATTAATTGAAGTGAGAGACAATAGGATGAATACCTGTGAATGTGGTTTGGGCTGCTAAGGTACCCTGAGAAAGGCATTTAAATTATCTCTTAAGGCATTTAAATTATCTTCACTTTGCATGGCCTGAGTATTCACATAGTTAGGTTATGCATCTCAGCTGAAGGTTCAGTAATTGGAAACTGAAGCCTGCTAATTCTTTGTTTAACTATTAAAAACAGATTATAAGCAATCATCTGTGTAAGCCAAGCACACTTGTTATTTTGCATCTTTACTTTTTACATGAACTGGATCCCACTCTAGATGTCTGAAATGTAAAAAGTGGATCTAAGTCCATCAGCCATTTTCAAAACAGGTTCTTTGCTCTTCTCTAGTTTGAGAACAGAAAATAGAATTTGAAAGCTAAAAATTTTTGTTAGCTTTTGTCTTTCATATTGTACAAAAATGAACTATTTTAAGAGTCTTCAAATAGTAGTTTTCCCTTAGTGAGAATCTTACATGAAGTGACCAGTTACATATAGTAAGTTTTAAAAAATGCAGACTTCGATAATGTTCTGAGGTAGTAGGAGGCCATAATCGAATCCCAATCAAATGTTTCCCTATTATCCTGTGTACTGATGCCCAGTTGTGCAACAGACCTGACTTCACAACTAGGGTGTAATTCTTACAGTAGGCAAAGAAAGCAACTTATTTGATTATGCTTAATGTTACACACATTCTTACGTTCCTGGATCTTCCTGGGTAGATGGCAAGGAAAAGAAAATTCTTTCTCTTTTTGATGACCATGAAAAAAGGCATGTGGTCTCTTGGCAAACTAGCTTCTATTGCAAAAAGAAATTCAAAATATTAGTGTTATAGCTGTGTAGATACTTCCTTAAACACAGCAGATTAGGTGAAATCTGATGCAAATATATATTCTGTGTGTGTATGTATGTGTACCTGAATGAAAGACTTGAGTCAGACCTGTGAAGGATGGAATGCAGGAGGGCACTTTTACTCTGTACTGTTTTTCCTGTGTTTTGCACTTGTATTTTGGCCAGCCTCCCCTGGAATACATGCTGGTAAAGGACAGTGGAGGTGATCCCAGTCTGAATTATGCGGCTGTAATTAGGAGTCAGACTGGAGGTAGAAATGAATAAGTCTGTGCCAGGAGAGAGTGGAATTCTAGAATTGAGAGTGCAGGTTGGGAAGTGTTTGTTGCCACACTTTTGTTTGTTTGTTGCCAATTCTTTTCCTTTACTCAGGAAAGGAGATCTTTTTCTCTTTATATACAGTTATTCCAAAATAATATGTCACTTGTCCACTGACAACTGCTGATTCCCAAGAGTGCCCTAACGCTTATCAATACAATGTGCCTATGTGCAGTGTACACAGTTCTTTTCTAACCTAAAAACTAGTTTTATGTTCATTCGAATGACTAAACTTCTCTATTTTTCTCAGCTATAGGTTTGGACTCTTGTCCTGAACCACAGACCCCAAGTAATGGGATCAAAATTGGAGACAGATACATGGTTGGAGATGTGGTGTCTTTCCAGTGTGACCAGGGTTATTCTCTGCAGGTGAGCCAAGTTTCCAATTTCAAATGGTGCCTTTCAGTTCATTAACATGGTTATGTTTGGGTCTCTCAATGCAAAATGAACACTGAACTCTTCAAGAATTATGAACGCATGATAGGTTTGCAGGACTGTTTACTTTTCTGCCAGACAGTAAATTAGAAACTATCCAAACATTCCATCAGAAGTGTGTGGCTTGGTGCTTCCTCTGCATTAGTGATTATAGGTTGTTATCTATTATTGATGGCATCTTTGGTATTTAGAGCTGAACCACGAAGTATTGGCAAATTAAGTTAAAATCGCTTGATGAACAATTAACAATAATTCTCTATGCACAGGAGGAAAAAGAAAGGAAGTAAAGAGGGGGACTAAGGACAAACAAAGGGAAAGAAATAATTGTTTTTCTTAGAAAATCAGATAGTGCCAGTTGTTTCCTTTCAGCAAATTCTTCGGGGGTTTTCTCCAAAATATTTATCAAATAGGGGTGTATTTTTGCAATCTGTAAATCTTCAATACCCTTGCATTAGCAAAAGATATATCCAGGGGAAATGCAGTGATTTTAAATCACCAGTAGGAACCTCTCTGCCTATAGGAAAGATCTGGAAAATATTTTCAAAAACTTGTACAGTTATTCCATAGAATCAGATCCAAAACTGACTATTGTTTTTACTTGAGACTGCTCAAAATGACTCTGCAGATTCTTCCATTTATCTAGCTCTTTGTGAGACAAAAGTACAGAAAATAATCACATTACACAAACACTCTAAAAAGAAAAGTCTTAAAGGGAGAAAATAATTTCTATGTAACAGCACACGATTAACTGCTAATGGAGTTATGGATACCTTTGGAGCAATATAGCAAAATATGCCAGAGTGAGCAAATACCATTAACATGTCTCACCTGTAACATGCTGATGAGTGTCAGACTAATTAAATGAAGTTTTAAAAATGCTAATAATTTCAAGTATTTATTTTATATGGTTCTGTGAAAACCTAGATACTGGGTTCATATGTACTGCATCAAAAATAGAAATTTAATTATATTATTTGAAAAAAAAAAAAAAAAGCCTAGTTTATGTATAGTGGTAGAAACAAAATAGTCATCTGCTTCCAGATTTCAACTGATGCTTGGCTTGGGGACCTGTATCCCAATTTCCCCTTCAAGGCAGAATTCCTAGTCATGTCTGCAGGTTTGTTGCATTTCAAGAATAGATAAAATACATGTTCTTTGATTGCAGCTCTGACAATGACTATTGAAGTTTTCTTCCAATATTGCCTGATTTTAACTGGTCACTCTAGGAAACAACCTGACATATTTTTTGCTTCTTTGCTTTAATTTCCAACTTAAATACAAGTGTGTGAACAGATAACCCACAGTAAATGGCTGAAATAAAGAAAATATAAAATATAGAAAATAAAGAACTTAAGAGCATAGCCTGTGCAAACACACATGTAAAGTTTCTTCCCTCCCCTATGGTTTTTCTGGATTATGCAGTCTGACCAGATGGTTTTGGAAGATATCCCAAGTACCGTTTTCTCTTAAGATTTTCCTTTTGTTTGCTTTCTCTGGAAGACAGTTACAATTACATGAGGCCAATGAACACAGAGGGTGTCTCTATTATGCATTTAACATGTAAAGTCAGCACTTACATAATTTGTATAGTATGTATAGTTTTATCATGTTTAACATATGATGTAAATTCATACTATGTAAATATTGCTTCAGTTAGACCCATAGTTTCCAGACCCTTGGTTTATCCTAAAGCATGCATAGAATTCAGCTGGATTCTGTTATGCTGTAAGAAATACCTTTAATGGCATGGACACCATCATCTAGTGGGCTAACAGTCACAGTCGTCTCTGTTGTATTGAAAACATGATACAATTCACAGTGTACAATGTAATTACTATACCTTTTTGGTTTTGTATATTTTGATGCTGTTTTAAATTATACATTCTTTTTGTTGAAATACTAATGTTGTGCTGTATACTGTATATTTTTAAATGAATTAGCAAATATTGTGTCATTTTAGGGACATTCACATATCACTTGTATGCCTGGACCAGTAAGAAGATGGAATTATCCGATTCCAATATGTTTAGGTATGTTCAGCATACATCATTTTTCTTAAATACGCCAGAATGAGAAAACCGGAGAACTCTAATAGACACATTTAGTGGAAAGAACTAAGAGAACTGGAAGAACTTAATTAAATGTGAAAATGGTCAAGTTAAATTAAAGATTTTCAGAGGTTCCTGCACATTTACATTGGCAAATCTTTTCTGAAATGTCCAAGCAGTAAAAGCAAGACGTATGTTGTCCCTTTCAGCCCAAACTGTTCTATGATATGATTCTATATGTTCTAGTCAGAAAATATCATCAATTCATTATCAGGAATGACACCTCCAGAGACCCTTGCAACACAGATAATTTATTTAGGACTCATTTCCCCAGAAGAGTAATGACAATTGTAAAAGATACTAAAATAGAAATAACGTTACATTTTCATCTCTAATGAGTTAAGTATGTCTACCCAATTTCAGAAGATACATTATTTTTCAAGGTAAATTACATACATTTTCATAAAATTATTGGAAAAAGCACTGAAAACATGTCAGAAACCAAAATGAAACCTCAGAAGTGCAGTTGAATATACTCTTTTTATATGATTAATAAATGTGAGTAATGTAAAACTTCTAGTTGTAATCTCTTTCACTGCATAGAAATGCCTTTTTGTTTGTGTTCTCTAACACTAAAAGTTATCAGGATTTGTAATCTTGAATGTAGGGAAAGCAGGATGCTGCAGATCAGATTAAAGATTTTTTTGCTTTGCTTTTCTTCAAGACAGTTAATATATATCCTCTTGAGCTGCCTCACGTAATCCTGGTCTTAATCCTGTGGGGTGTTAAAAACCTCCTATGAAGTACTGATCTCCCTCATCTTAGAATTTATAAATATTCAACAAGATTGAGATATTTGTAAGAATTTTTCAGGAGTTAGTCTTCAGTTTTTGTCATTATGCATTAACATATGGTTAAGGAAGTCTGGTATTATAATTACACTGCTCTTAGTAAATTCTGAAGATAAAGATGCTGTGCTGAAATTGTAGAGGTTTTTTTTTTCCTTTTATTTTTCCTTCTTTTTTGCAAGTAATTATTTTTACTTGTGTTTCAAATTATGTAGCAAATTTTACTTGGACAAAACTGCTAAACAAAATTCTGTTTATCATAATTACCATCTTTAAATGTAATATGGAAGTCTGAGTCATTTTATTTACTGATGTCATGCCTGAAAACAAAAATGAAATTAAGAAATCAATTTAGCTTAATTTCTGGAAGTATGTGTGTATGTACTTTCCCAAGTTTGTTTATTTTATCTCATTTTTAGAAAAACAGGATACAAATGCAGGTTTTAAAAGGCCTCTGGAAACACTTTGAGTACAGAGTCTTTTTATATTAGATTATCTTATGTTATTCAGATGTTCCTTTAAAAACGGAAGCAGAATTGTCTCAGTGCTGATATAAGCTGATGAGTGCTGCTTGCCTCTCACAAGAACAGTTCTTGTAGACAGGTTACAGAGTAAACGTCAGGGCAACAAAGCTCATGAAGGGTCTGGGGCCCACATCTTATGAGGAGCAGCTGAGGGAGCTGGGGGTGTTTGGCCTGGAGAAAAGGAGGTTCAGGGAGACATTATCACTCCCTACAAATCCCTGAAAGGAGGCTGTAGCCAGGTGTGGGTCGGTCTCTTCTCCTGGGCAACAAGTGACAGGATGAGAGGTCAGAGTCTCAAGATGCACCTGGGGAGGTCCAGGTTGGACATCAGGAAGAATCTCTTTATGGAAAGGGTGGTCAGGAATTTCAGATCATTTTTTCACAGAATGGGCTGCCCAGGGATGTGGTGGAGTCACCATCCTGTGGATGTTCAAGTGGCTGGTTGTGGAATTTAGTGCCATGGTCTAATTGACAAGGTGGTGATCGGTCAGAGGTTGGACTCAATGATCTTGGAGGTCTTTTCCAACCTAAATGATTCTGTGATTCAGTGATTTGTTCTATTTTGGGTGTATGTATCCCCCAAGTTAAAATCTAGTCAATTCAGAATTGATACAAGTTTTTAAAGTGCTTACTTGCAAATGACTTTCTTACAGATATTTAGTAGTAAATGTATGTTTGTTTATTTTTTTAAATATAGCCCTATGTATTATTATATTACTAATGCTCTAAGGGTCTTAAGTGGTCTGGATTATTTTTTTCCACAATACACTCCTCTGGAAATTGTTTTTGCTTTTTTTTAGCACAATGTGGTGGTGGCATGTCAGACTTCAGTGGAGTGATTCTCAGTCCGGGGTTTCCTGGCAACTATCCTAGCAGTTTGGATTGCACATGGACAATAAAACTGCCTGTTGGGTTTGGTATGTGTTCTTTTATGGATTTTTTTTTTTATGGGTGCAAAACACTGAACATAGATTTTAAAATATTTTTAATCTTTATCCTAGCAAAAAAGCAAAAGTAATTATAATTCATTGGAAGAAATTAACAAAACCTTAAAAGAAAGATATAGAATAGAAAAGCTACAAGGTTCTTGGTTTTTCATTTAAAATATGCACAATTTTCACATAACTGTATATGCACAATAAACACATAACTGTCTAATTAGAATTAAGCACAATTTTCTAACTGAACAGGATTGATTTCTCTTTTTGCGAAGTCATAAACTTAACAAAATTAAATAGCTATCATGAATATTTTACACCAAGTCAATTTAGAAGTTCAAGCTACATTTTAATGAATTATTTTATCATTAAGCTTCTTTGTATATCCTAGGTGTAAATCACTGCAGCATAGAATTGTTCCTTGAAAGTAAATATAGAAGCCTCCCACCTAAAGTTGTCAAACTTCCCACTCAAAGTAAAATTATCAATAACACTGGATCAAACCCATAACTGGTGGAACCTTCTCATTGGGGCTGCTACTCACCTAATCAGTTCCCAGCCTGTAAAAGATAATGATGTTGTACTGCAGATGTAGAATTTTGCACCCCTCCTTGTGCAAACCTTTAAGAAGCATTTATTTATGTGCTTTATTATGTGCTTAAGTTTTTTAGTGTTCTTCAGACAAAAATTGTGTCATTTAGGATATCATCCATGAGCCCTAGTTTAGTATCCTCCACACATTTGTTGAGGATGCATTCTCATTTTCCAAGTCTCTTCTGAAGGCATAAAACAGCGTAAGCTCCCATAGCAACCCACAGAACATTGTGCTTGTTACTGGCTGGCAACCACTGAATGTCTGATTATCACCCTTGGAGCTTCAAAGTTATGTTAATTTTTAACCAACTTCCTTTCCATTCATCAGGCTCATGTACGTTCAGCTTCCAGATGAGAATGTTATAGACCGAGTCAAAAGCCATAGCAGAGTGAAAGTATATTATATACACTTTTCTCCCTTTGTTAATTTAATAAAAGAAGGATATAATGGTTGATTAGCTGTTATTTTATGTTAGCAAATCCATGTTGGCTGCTCCTAAGTGTCTTTTTGTCTTTTATATGTTTGGAAATTGCCTCCAATTAAACAACTAACATAATTTTTCCAAGGACTGCAGAAAACCTTTAGTTCCATTTCCCAGGTCCTCTTTGTTGTCTTAAAGGTGAATATATATTCAGACTTTTTCAAGTCACTAGAACTTCTCTTATTTCACCATTGTTTTGTATAGGTATTATCAGCATTTTAATTACAGTGGCTAACCCCTTGAGCAGCTTGGGGTGGATCCTATACATATTTTATTGTGAAATCTTAATTCAAAGCTAACCAGTAGAGTTGTCCTATCTAATTTGTTAACTTGTGGCACTTTGTTAGGAGCATGTGCACTTGCATTTTTTTCTTTATATGGTAGCTGAATGGTGTGCTGGTCTTAGACAAGCCTGGTTGTTTTCTATTTTATACTTGCCATCTTCTGTTATATCCTTTACTTGATGATACAGAATTTCTGGGTCTTCCAGAATGAGTGTGGAATCCCAAATAATGTTCTCTTCTGCTGGTGTTCAGATTCTTTCCCTCTTCTGTTTAAAATCAATTCTGTGGTATTTTTGATTAGAAATCCCATGAGCCTAGTTCACTTATGATTTGAATGAAAGCCAATTTTTCTGCCTGGGTTGTTTATATTGAAATATATTTAACGTTCTGTAACATTGACATAAACAAATCCATCTAGGGCAAATACATTATGTTAGAATAAGGATTTCTATATAAAACCCAATTGGTTTGTTTGCATTTTATTCAAAACACACAAGATTACAGTCAATAATCGATTTTTTCTTTTTGTCTTAGCATTTTATAGAAATAACATAGACACTTTAACTCTGCAACTACCTGAATTTTTGGACAGCCTGATGGGACAATTTGTAGTGCTTCATTACTAGTCATAATGCTGTCTAGAATCTCAAAAAGATTTCTGCTCATTAAGTTATCAAAAAAAAAAAAAATAGCAGTAGTAGGTGCATTAATCCTGGGTCAAATCTGCAAGAGAAAAGGATGTTCAGAGCTATAAGGGAACAGGATACTTTGACAGATGGTTCCAAAGACATTTGCTAATAAAGAAGAAATAATAAAAATCTGGAATATTGGTTAAATTTCAAATTTAATAAAATGGTGTGTTCAACTGCATGCAGAACCTGCTGTCTTTTTATCCCAAATACATTGCCATCTGCCTCTTCCCTCAGATTACTGCTATCCTGTCTCTCTTCCCATACTGACTCCTTACTCCATTTTCTTTGCTTGCATTCTGCCAGGCTTATGTGTCCAATAATTCCAACTTAGCTCCTCAGACTGTTATTTTCACTTTACATTATTAACATACTGTTTAGTTTGACTTCTATTAGGCAGGAGATTCAACTACTGAAATTTTGGAAACAGTTTATTGGATAAGTAAGTTTAACTCCATCAAAATCAATAGTTTGAACTGCTTTGTACTAACTGAAGGTTATTCACTGGATTTATGAACTGTTTTCCAGGAAAACTAAATGCTTAATTTTCTAGACGAAAACTAAAACTGCACAGATTGAAACATGCTTGACATTTTTGACCTTTTTAAGTGAAATGTGTTTGAAACTAAATTGAATATTAAAATAAAATTTCACTGTAAAAAAAAAATATTAAATTTGAAGAAGTGATGGCTAAAACTGGTTTTAGTGATGCTGTGACTGATCTAGTGGAGCCACTTAAGTCCAATTCTTCTGTGTAGTAAATTGAAAAACTCGAGAACACCAAAATGGGAACCTTCTATAGACTTTCACTTGTTTAACTCTTTCTAGGAAGTCTTTCTCCCAATTATAAGTTGCAGATCATAAGCTTCTCCACTGTATATTAGCTAATGGTGTAATGTAAACCAATGACACTGTGTTGATTTGCATATATAAATATATTAAATACTCTTTCAAGCAGGGTGTCCAAACTGCAAAAAGACATAGAAAAAAAAAATCAGTCTAACATGCTGAAGTCCCAGACAAATAGAGGCAGGTGCTACTGGCAGAGCAAGGGATGAATACATTGGAAGATTGACATAGTTCAGAAACTTGAAGAGAAAGTACAATACACAGAGCAGGATGATCAACAAAAATATATTTCTACATTTATATCAAAGGAAGTTGGTGAAAGAGGAAAAAACTGAGCAAGGTCATGTGAGCTGGCAGTTATTAATGACAGCTTAAACTTTGGACAAGTGTATGGTTCACAGGCTCAAATGAAAGGCCAAAATATCATGATAGAGAAAGAGCAAAGTTTGAATATTACTTGATTCTCTGTGTAAGAAATATTTGGAAGGCTGACAAAGTCAAAGAATGAGACTTCTAAGAAAAAGCTTTCTTATCACTTAGAGACTGTATTCAGATAAAGCAAGACAGAAATTATCAGGGTAACAGTAATTTATTTATGCACCTAACTTATAAAATGTTTCATGCTCCAGAAAATCATTCATAAACTTTACATGGTATCTGGGGGGAAAGTCCTAAAAGACAGTGATAAACACTATTTAGGTATTACAGTTTAGGAGTTACAGAACTATTAATGACTTTCAATAATTCATCTGACATTATATCTTTTACTTTCATTTTTACATGAAATTTTGTTGATTGTCTTTGCCAGAAACACCAGTAGGACTCAACTGTCTTTCTAATAAAACTACCGCATTATCATGCCATAGTTGCAATAGATCTAGACAAAATACAAATTTTACTTTGTTGCAGCTTATATACAAATATGTTGAAGAAAAATGTTTAAGAGCCCTGTAGCTATTCAGTGATGAGAATTTTCTTCTCGTGCCACATAATTTTTGTAATACATCACCTGGTTAGGAGAAATAACTTGGTAATGGGTAGTAAGCTGCCTGCCTATTCCTTACTAAACCAAAAAATCAGAAATTTCTGTCACCAAAGCCATCATATATCACAGTGTGTGTGTGCAGCACTCACATGTATTCCCCATGTACTCTGCTTTCACAAGTCCTTGATGTGCCAGCAGAGGCTCTGTCTGCCTGGTATCCTGAGCTGGGCCCGTGGCCTTTCTGCTCACCATCTATTCCAATTTAAAGTTTGCTAGCAAATGACAGATGTGCAGCCCCACATGCACCCAACTGGGGGATATACAGACACTCGCCAGATAGCACGAGGATTTCCACTTGTTTATTTTCTGCTCTTATCAGTGCAAGATGTACACACTTTATTTTCCCTCCTGGTTTTGGTACTGGTGGTGTTTATTTACTGACTGTCTTTTTCAGGTGTCCATTTGCAATTTTTGAATTTCTCAACGGAGACCATACACGATTACTTAGAAGTTAGGAGTGGATCCACAGAAACTAGCACTGTTATTGGGAGACTAAGTGGCCCTCAGCTACCAGCCTCTCTGTTCAGCACAACTCATGAAACCAGCTTATACTTTCACAGTGATTACTCACAGAACAAACAAGGATTTCATATTGTATATCAAGGTGAGATTTGGACATTCTTATGAGAGAACTAGGTGGCTGCTAAAGATATTATGGAGTTTTGGGGATTCCTAAAAATAAATATGAAAGATTTTATGTGTTTCAGTCCCAAGCCTTAAACATTGAGATAAAACAGAAGAATGAAGAAAGTTAAGCTGAAAAAAGCAAATTAATTGCATATTTTCTTTAAAATCAGGTCAAATGTCAACAAACAGATAATTGCCAATATCTGAAATTGACTGGCATATTAATTTACATTGCCTGCCTTTACAAAGGAAGCATCGCTATTCAATGTTTGAAAGCATACTGGAATTTTAATTTTGTGTAATGTGTTCTGGAAGGAATAGAGCTAAATACTGTTTTGTATTACTGCATCAATGTAGGCTTGTGCAATTTAATGCCAACCCAGAAATCTCCAAATCCATTTTATTTCCTAGTTCACCATTTCCCTGAAGGTTCTTGTTCTTTTGTACCCATGTAGGTCATGCTGAGCTGGTGAAGATCACGAGTTCATAGTTCTATTTATAGAATTGCATATTCATTTAAAAGGGGTTAGATCACCACTGTTCATGAAAAAAGGTCAAATGTGTATTTTAAACTAGACCTGTTTTCATTATATGAATAACACCTAAGAGTGATTTAAAGAGTTTTTACTTTAGAGCAGTCTCCTATTACTCTTTTAATAGTAACAAATCCAAATTGATTTGAACTCTGTGTAACATTCTGGAAGTGAGCCAGTGTAAAAAGAATTCGCTTTTAAAGAAAAAGTCACTTTGTGGCTTAAACTGCTAAGGACGGTAAAAACGTAAGACTCTGTACTATTAATAGTAACAGTAATAATTTTGGAGATGCTGTCATTTTTCAAAACACTGGAAAGTTCTTTCCTGTGTTTTAACCACCTCAGACAGAACTGATTCTTTCAAACATATACAACATGATATTCTTATACTGCAGACTGTGCACAGTTTATTTGTTCTCACATCAGTAATAAGAAGACAATGCCTCAAATCTTCTTGAAAAAAATCACCAAGATGTGTGAGAGAGGCTTGTTTTCAACTCTTGCTTGTTCACTAGAAAGTCTTTGATATTCTAATTCATTATAGAGCCTTTTAATTCTTCTGGGAAAAAACAAATAAAAGTACAGACATGTTTATTTCTCATTTTCCTTAAACATAAGAATGTAAAACCTGACAACTCCTATTCGATCAGAAAAGCACTTCATCTAGCTCAGTATCTTCAAATGGCAAAAAGAAATGTTATTTAGCAGCACAGAAGTGTAGCTAGTTTCACTGTACTTCCCCAGGTGTAGGATCAATGATTTGATCATCACCATCATGGAACTTTCGTTCCCAACATATGGGCTGTCCATGACTTTTAATTTTATTCTAATTAAAAGCTCTTATTTTGGAGATAATAAGAATTTGTATTTTACTGATTTTTCCACCATTATTAATATTTATTTCAGCATATCAGCTACAAAGCTGTCCTGATCCTCGACCATTTCGTAATGGTTTTGTTATTGGAAATGACTTTACTGTAGGACAAACTATTTCATTTGAGTGTTTTCCTGGCTACACGTTAATTGGAAATTCAGCTCTGACTTGTCTTCATGGCATCAGCCGCAATTGGAATCATCCTCTCCCCAGATGTGAAGGTATGTTCCAGGTGACCTATAAACCCTTCATTATTTGAAAGTCTTCCTATAACTGTTAACTGAAGTAATTTCAGCTTTTTGATTTATAGAGGCCTGTATTTTTACAGTGTGGTCTTTGCAAAGGAAGTATTCAATTTTGCACATTAAAATTTTAGCAGAGAAGCTGAAATGCTTTGTAATATGAAATCTCTAAAAACTTATCTGAGAAAATAAGTTTACTTTTGAAAGGTTGGGGTTAAAGTCTGGAGTGTGAAGACCCATGCTGCTTTTAATCTGGATGAGGCAATGCAGTAAAAGCTCTGGACTGAATTAGGAAAAAAGGCTTCAAAAATTGAATTTACCAGTTCTGGCCACTTACGTTCTTTCTTTTCAGTTACAAAGAAGTACTAAAGGTGGTCTAGAGTGAAATTATCCTCCAGCCAATGCTCTGTGAAATCATTTGTACATATGTTTTTTCTGAATTTTATTTTTTTCAATTACATGTTTTAAAAATTTTACCTTTTTTTCCATTTGTGCTTGAAACAAATAAGAAGGTTCAAGAAACTGTGATTTGCACACAGCTTAAATTTTCAGGAGACAGAATGACTGTGTCTGATGATTCTGTAGAAGTGTTTATCTCATCCCTAGCTATGCTGAAAGTAACCTGTTTCTAAGCAGCAGGCCAAAGAAGGTCAGTCCTCCAGTTAAAGGCCTCACTTGCCTCTGTATTAAATGGTAAAACTCATCATTGAGAATGGGATCCTCAATACTGAGTCTGTAGGAGAGAAATGCCTAAATAAATATCCCAGCAACAGCACCCTACCCCCAAAAAAACTCGAAGACCAAAAGCAGCCACCCAAACAGAAAATATAAAGATCCCCTATTTTCTGGATTTTTGCAGTATATTTTGCACCATATGCCCAAATTTAGGTACTTAAATGAGAAGCCTCATTATTCAAAATTCCTGCTGGAGTCAGTGAGCCGTAGGAATTTCTGGGGGATGTGGTAGCTAAATTAAGACCTAACTGATACTGAATTCAGAAGGGGAAGCCTTATCATATAAAAGAGAGATGGCACTTACAGTGTCTTGTTTTTTTTGAAAGAGGAGGAAGTTAATTCATTATAATTAAGTTTCAACACCCATTTTCTGGATTCTATGGAATAGTAATGGTTCATATCTTAACCGCTAAACACTTAGCTTTTCCTATTAGTTAGTTCTAGCTTTATTTTCTGTGCCTCACAATCAAAACAATTTATTGAATGGAGTGATACTGTTTCTTTGAAATACCTTACCAGAACCAAGAATTTAATTAGTAAATTCTAAGATGTACAAAGCATGTTGGTGCTCTTAGCATAAATTTTTAAGAAGTTTTTGAACAATGGCTGAATGTTCTTTGTTTCTACTTAATTTGATATGAAAAATGAAGATAAAAAAATTCCACCAACTTGATAATAGACATCTAAGATGTGTGCATGATGCATGATTACAGACTGTCAACACTACTCAGCTCCTAGAAAAATTTCTTAAATTACTTGGGGTTTTGTGCAGATACTTACTGTGGTATTTTTAGTAAAGGGTTTGTGACATTTTTATATGCTACAGATGGTTTTGAGGGTTTTTTTTCTTTATTGTTGTGGGAGAAGGATAATGAGTTATCTTCTAGTTATACTTGGTTTGATTTGAGATAAAGGATTTGTGTTCAAAAGCATTAAAATGAATCCGGCTTTTTTGTATATGCCTAGTGGTAGAAATACATGGCATGTCTTAAATTTGTATTTGTTTTAATGTCTTTATTGTAAGACAAGATATTCCAAGGCTTGTTTAAAATTCCTTAGACTTCTTGAAGCAGACAATCTGAATTAAATATGAATAAACTTGCTTTCTGTTTAAACAGTTTTGTTCTCTTCTAACATCCCCATGCACCTATTACTCCTTTAACCTGTGCTCAGAATCATCTAACACACTCTGACCCTTCCTAACTCATCTCCCTTGTTTAAATCTGTTTGGATTCTGTTCCCTCTCCTTTTTCAAGAAATCTTGTTGCCTGACAGTCATCAGACCATGTCTTCACTCCCTTAAGACCTGGCTGCAAAACCATTTCTGTCTGTACTGCTCAAACCCCCTTGAGACTTTAAGGCTAAAAGCTGAAGAAAGGCAGTGCCCATGCTGTTGAGTCTGAGTGTTTGATGTGTGACTGTGGAGGTCTCCTTACCCTACAGCTCAGCACCAAAGTCTATAAATATAGACCATAACACATGCATTAGCGAAATACAAACAGTGCATAATTCCTGTGTGTTAAACCTGTGTTTCCAACAACCTGTTCTGGTTAGAGATTTTTAAATATATTTTAGAAAATCTGTGTTGCCATACCATGCATGTTTTGTGGTAGAGTGGGCAAAATAAATGTATGCAAAATAAAGCAAATTATACAGTTGTAAGATTCACTCACTTTTCTAGAGCTAGGCTTCTATAACCATGTGGTGTCATATTCAACATACATCTGAAATCTCTATGGAAAATATAATCTAATTTGGAGTAATAGTTTTCCAGAAGTACATAGTTATGAAAGCCCAGAATCTGTATGGTCACTCTTGCACTGTATGATGTCTGAAATTAGTACTCTTCAACATGAATTATGGAGAGAACTCTTACTTTATCTACCAGAATTTATATCCATAAATGCAAAATTACTATTCGTACTGTAGGACACAATGTTTTCATTTTGAAGTTCCCCTCTAATCTTCACCCACCTCTCAACCTTGCATGTGCCTTCTCTCGTGTGTTAGTTTTGGTTGGCTATCTTCTTGTGACAATACTTGAAAACAATTAGTGTGATTTGTTGCTAATTTGTAGCTGAAATTTACACAAAGCCCTAACAAAGTAATTTTCAGTTGTGCAGGGAATTTCACCTATATCTATACATCTATATATCTATATATCTATATATCTATATATCTATATATCTATATATCTATATATCTATATATCTATATATCTATATATCTATATATCTATATATCTATATATCTATATATCTATATATCTATATTTTTTTTACTTTGATGCCAGTTCTGATAGTATTTATGACATCAGAATTATGATTTTCTTTTTTACTTTTATATTTGACCAACACTGTCAAAATAGACTTCTGACTCTCTACAAAGCTGAATAAAATCTGTTTTATTTACACAGCAATGGTAATATGCAATGAAGTTATAGTGTACCTAATGTGTTTCAAAGTAGGGCTTTTATGTGGTCTAAGTAGAATGCAAAAAGCCTCTACTCTTTTTAAAAATGTGTCTTTTTAATAGCTCTATGTGGAGGAAACATAACTGCAATGAATGGCACCATATACTCTCCAGGATACCCTGATGAGTACCCAAACTTTCAAGACTGCTTCTGGCTTGTAAGAGTACCACCTGGGAATGGAATCTACATCAATTTCACAGTTCTCCAAACAGAGCCAATATATGATTTCATAACTGTCTGGTAAGAAAATGCTTCCGTCATTTATTTAATCTTCTTGTGACACTATGCAGCTAAATATGAATTTAAAATAATACATTTGTGATTTTCCCCTTGAAACTGGTGGTCTCTCTAGGAGAAATGACTGAGTTGCACCAGTCTATGTTTTCCAATGGACCGTTCTCTCTGGATAGCACTGGACAAGAATTCAAAAACAATAATAGTGTTCCTTAGTTTGTCAACAAAGAAAAGCATGTAGAGGTATGCTATAATAGCTCATCAAAAATCAAGAGAAATAATACTTAAGAAAAGAGTGATAGTAAGTTTCAGGTGTGTATATTAGTGTTTTAGAGAAGGAGTACTATAAACTAAAGTAGGGCAACACTTTATTCATTTATTCCAAGTTGGCTTCTTTTACTCTTAATAGTACATTAAATGAGGGTCTATTTGTATTGGGCTATGACAGAAAGAACTGAGTTAACAGTAACTGTAAACAAATTATATTCTCTGTGTACTTGAATCCATGTCTGTCATGGCTCTGCATGATGACCCACAGCAGCAGCCTATCACATTAGTCCCTCCAACACATATCTGAAGACATTTAATGGCTTTAGTCCTCATTTGTACATGTGTAAAAATTGTATTATATACATTATGGCTATTTAATTATTCAGCTTATACCACTTCTGGGATACTATTTGTTTACAGAGCAGATAAAAAAAATTATTGCAGTTTCCAATGGAAAAAACCCAACATTTTATTCACAATTAAAATGCTTCTTCAAAGCATACAATTTCCCTGTTAAAACAGCGGCGAGACGGTCAATGTGCCATAACTTGGACCAAAAAAATTAGGTTAAAAAAATGCAGACATTAAAGCATATCTAAAAGTAACTTAAAATAAGCATTACAAATAAAATGTGCATTTATTAATGTACATATGCAGTTTTCAAGGGGAATCTTGTATTCAGTAGACTGTAGCTTTTGGTTTTATTTTTGCCAAGCCAATTTTCATTCTTGTATTTTCAAATTATTCTATTAATTAATTCTAACAACACTATTTATCTCTTAATTTTCCTAGAAATTACCAGTATTGAAAGACTGGGGGACATGAACAGTATTAGTTTTATTTATTTTCTGATAGCCACATTTGAACATATAGATACACAAATGTGATCAGAGGTTGTGGCAAGTAGATGAAGTAAAATCACAAATTCAGTAGTTTTGAGTTAGCTGCAATTTTTATTGGAAAATAAGAATATGACTTTCAAAAGTTGGTTGAATTAGTATCGAGTCCACATAGGTCTTCAGCCCTCAATGTCTGTTTTATCTTATTTTAGTTGTCTCATGCATTATAAAATAATCTAGAGAAAATTTACTGCATTTACTTAAAATTTGGAAAAAATTATATTAATATTTTGGACCAAAAATGAAATATTCTGTTTGTTTTCCTTAGGGATGGACCAGACCAAACTTCTCCTCAAATTGGGCAATTTAGTGGCAACACTGCATTAGAATCAGTCTATAGCACTTCCAATCAGATTCTGATCAAGTTTCACAGTGACTTTACTACCAGTGGTTTCTTTGTACTTAGTTATCATGGTAAGTGTGACAAATTAAACTTTTTCACTGTTTATACTGGTCACTGGAGGAAGACAAGGCAAAAAAAAATCAGTTGGTTTTTCTAAGAGTGGCTATTATTAATATGATTGACAACTACTAGGGTAATGCAAACATATGAAAGACTAATACAAATGATGAAAATAAGTTGTTTTCTTGACCAGATATTAATTTTACTATTAGTCAAGCAAAAATAAAAAGACTGCACTATGATGACACGTGAACAAAGAAGGCAGCATCAAGACCCTGAAGTTCAAGGTGCACATACTTTTACTTTTTACAATGTTTCTAAAATTCTTTTGAAACCTAAACGTTTTTGGAGAACACTGAATTTCTGTTAGACATTTGGGTATTTTGAAGAAAGTTTTGTTTTTGTAGATACCAATGATAGCAAACTATACCTATGTTATAATGTTTACTATACTATGTAGTTCAATGATAGTGAACTACCTAGTGTAGTTAACATTAATCTGCCCTTGAACTAAATACTGACTGAATGAAAATGTGTATGAATTAATGCACTGAATTCTACCTCTTTTTGTAGTCATCCAGACCCTCTGTGGCCAAGTGTCTTTTACATTGCTTTAATTATAAGGAAACAGATTGAGAAGTAAGGGTGAGTTTAGGTGCTTTGTGAATGCTCATTGGATTGAGTATTCTAGGAAATGTGAACAGACTACAGCCTGTTTTCTGAATCCTGGTCAAATCTTGTGACTAGAAGACTTTTTTGACTTACTAAAGACCATGGTGAATACAGTTAGACCGAATTGATGGGATTAAAGGAACTTTAATCTAAGCAAAACAAAACAAAACAAAAAAAATCCATAAAGCCTATAATGAAAAAAACCCTTTGGAGTAGAGACTCCAGCAGGGCTAGGCAGAGAGGGATCAGAATTTTCATTCCAAATCTTGGCATCTAAATTGCATGTATCACCTTGCAAAGGACAAAATGACATTTTGTATTCGTTAATTAATTGATATGTATTGATATCTATGAATATATCAGTATATAACCAAAAATATGATAAAATGCTCATAGAATCATAGAATTGTTCAAGTAGGAAAAGACCTTTTAAGTCTAGCTCATGTCCAACTGGAAACCTAACACTGCCACTTCTACCACTAAACCAGGGCAATAAATAACATATTACATGTTTTGTAAATACCTCCAGGGATGGTAATTCCACCACTTCCCTGGGCATCCTTTCATTTAACACATTTTTATTATTATCCAGTCTAAATCATATGCGAAGCAACTTCATGCTATTTCTTGTGGTCTAATAATTTGCTAGTATTGAAGTGTCTCTAAAGATCTCCTTTCACTTGTTTCTTTTGTAGTGGAAATTATCATACCACAGTTGTGGGCCCTAATGTACAATAAAGATGCAAACCGAGTAGCAAAAAGATTACTTATAAAGAAACTTAAAATGATTTTTGGTCTAATGTTGTCAAGATAAATAAACTTCTCAGTGGCTTGGACTCTATGATCCCTCATATCAGCTGCACAAAAATTATAGTAATAAAGGCAAGGCAGTCAAGGAGTCAAAAAAAGGCAAGGAGTCAAATTTATTTAAAATAAATAATGTTGGAATTAAAATTAATGATACTTCTGTTGCCCAAAAATTAGAGCTATTTGAGATAAATTATATGACTTGTTTATTGAATCAAATTTTAATTATGTTCATGGTTTTTAATGTTATTTTTCTTAAGATGTGAACAGCACAGCTGTTTCATGTTTAATTGGTGTGGGATTTTTTTAAATTGCTGTATTTTAAGGCTTTCTGACTCACTGATTTAAGTAGATCTTCATTATATGATTGACAGAATAGGAGTGTAATAGGAAGATACCAAATGAGGCTGACCCAGTAGTAACAAAATTCTTATTTAGGGTATAAATTTTGTGATTGTCAAAAAAGTTTGACCAGTTAAAGTACTAAAGTATCTAATTACAGGAAGCAACCAAGAATGTGTATTACTAAAGCTGAACTGTCATCTGCTATAAGTAGTTGATGTTTTTGTGCTAAATAGAAATGCTATAAAACACTGCTATATGAAAATGTAATATTAATGAAAACCAAGCCTACTTTATCCTGAATGTACACGTTATAACAGGAGAGACTCCAGTGTAGGTATAAGTATGTCAATGTGATTTCTTTCCCCAGATTTCTGTCCTAATTGTATTAAGATTAAATGGTGTTTTGTCTATCTCCAAAAATGGGCCGACTTTCATTGGATCTCTGGGGGGAAAAAAAAATCAATCTATGTAGCTTCTGCATACTCTTCCTAGTTGTCTTTTTGTTTATTTCAACTAATTATTTTGCCTGGCTGTTGCATCATGTGCTAAATCTCAGAAAATTATTTCATGTGAAGCTTCAAATGAGAACTTTGAAAGCAGGATTCTTCTCTGACCCTATCTGCAGCTGATGTGTGCTCCACAGCTGTTTGTTTACTGGGAAATTTCACATTCAAAATGCTTCTGCCCATTGGTTATACTGCCTCTGGGCAGAATCTTTGGCATTCCAAAACTTGTATTTATTACAAGGTTTCAAAAGTGGAAGAGTTCAACAGTAAAATTGTACTTTAAAAAAAAAAAAATCCAAACAAAACAATGGTTGAGAAACACAAAAAAATTTGCTTTTTAATTGGGATTGCTTAAGTAAGAAAATTGGCAACCACTTCTAAACTTCTTCTTCCTGAAGAGGGTTTCGCCACTAAAACTAAATAACTAATTGAAAATGAAGACACAACTTCCAGTGTTTTCATTTCATTTCCTTTGATTATTTTGAAAGTTTGAAAATAAATTAATGGAATTTTTATTTTATCCTGCTAAGGTGGATATTAAATCAGTTATTGCATGGCTATGACAACTACGTTTGAGAATGTCAACTGTGCTTTGTTCCTGTTTATAGCCTATCAGCTCCGTGTCTGCCAGCCTCCAGCAAATATACCAAATGCCGAAATTCTAGCTGAGGATGATGAATTCGAAATAGGTAATATAAAAAAAAAAAAAAAAAAAGGCAAAATTTTTTCATAAAGTAAACTTACTGTGCACAGGGTGCTTTTCAGAATGGAAATTGTACTTTTAATATTTTAGATTTTTATTTGAAAATACATTTTTTAAGAAATCATTCCTCTTCCCTATGCATCCTGAATTCCATCTATGTTTCAGAGATTACACATAGGTAATACAGTAACTCTTTGTAATTGACTTAATTTTAAAAAACACTTTTCATATTGTTTAATATTAAACTTTGTTTTACATTGAAACAAACAAGTGAAACCCATAAGAAAACATGTAGACAATGTTATATTCTACACCAGAATTAAAGTTCTGTGACCAAACGAGTAAAATCAATTTTGTAAAAGTTACAAGGATCAGAGAAGGGGATGACATTCTGACTTTCTGAGACATTTAAATAATGTTACTATATATCAAAGAAATATGACTTATCTGATTTCAGATGTCTGGTTTTGCTCATGTGATGTCAAAGAAAAATAGGGGTTTTTTTAGTATGTACCAGTATTAGATTAGTTGTATAGGTCACAGAGGGATTTTATTTTTCCTTTTTTTCTCCATAGTACAGACCAGAGAGAAGTGCGGGGACATGCCAATTATTATTGGTACATAAAACTGCATGAATTACTGGTTTCATAATTAAAAAATGACAATTCCTTATTCTCAGAGTGCCAAATTCAGATATCATCAACTAAATCCAGTTGCTATTTAATTTTTTTCCCCTCAGGAATGTATGAACTACTGACTTGATCTTATACTTTTATTTAGTTCCATAATGGTTATCCTATAAATTATATTGCTTAAAGGTTTGTGGACATTTGGTTCACATGGCATCAGTCAAACCCAGATAAATTAGCAAACTATCTAACAAATAATGTGGCGGAAAAAAAGTGATAGATGCAGCACAGTGTGCAACACAAAGCTCATTTAACACATTTCATAGACTAATCAAACTTGTTTATGCCAGAGGTCATTTAGCCCATTGTATAATATGGTGGTAAGAAACTTCATTAATCAATATTTTCAAAGCTAAAAGTCCCAGTTAATTGCTGTTTAATGTTTCTTTTGTTTGTTTGTGTTTTGCCCTGTTTTGTTTTTCTGAACAGGGGACATAATAAGGTACCAGTGTCAGCCAGGCTTTACACTGGTTGGTAATGAGATTCTGACATGCCGACTAGGGGAAAGACTTCAGATGGATGGAGCACCACCTACATGTCAAGGTTTTTCCTCCTTTTTATTTTCCTGCTGCCAGACCAGTTCATTGGTGATTCCTTAAATAACCTCTACATCTCTTTACATAGGACAGCATACTGAAACTATTTCAGACTTTTGACAGTTTATCCCAATATATCACTCTTTGTTTTGTTTCATGTATGTCAGATATTAATGCAAAATAATTAGTAATCTTTTAATCAACTTCACAAGTTCATGCTCTACTCTGTGAACATAATTTTACAGTTCCTTTTTTTTTTGCAGGGAGCCTAATTCGGTAAATAATGAGACTTTCATTTTGTCTACAACATAATAGTATGAAAATTTATATCGAAATTTTTAAAAATACTAAATTAGCATGGATTTGGGTGAAAAAGGTCATGAAATAATTTTTCAGTGCAGTTTTAAGTACTTCCATTTTTATTCAATGTATTCTAAAAACCAGGTTTTCTATATGTGTGTGTGTGTGTGTGTGTGTGCATGTGTTTGTTCAATTTTCCTCGTATTGAAAACTGCAAATAGAGAGATAATGCCATCTCATTGGTAAGGTCAAAACAAGATTACAGTCCTGCCAGTGACTAACATCACACTTTAAACCAGTCTTTGTTAGGCTGAAATTCGATGTGTTACACTAGAATATACTTTTTCCATAATTTAAAAAAAAATGTGAGATTTTTCTTTTATACCAGGCTGATTAGGGAGCTAATGAAGATAAGTCTTACACATGCTTCATTAAAAAAAAATGGAACCTCTTTGAAGTTCCAGTGATGGGTATGAGTTTATGTTTTCTTACTAATTCTTCCATTTATATCTGGAAGAATGAAAAAGGACCTAAAGTTATAAACATGTATGATAAAGTCTTTTCAAGAAAAAAAGACCAAACCAAAACACCACAGCCTCAAAAAAGTAAAAGTTATGTAAACAAAAGCCATTTTGGATTCTGCTATTTGCTGTGATATTCCTTTGTGATCCATCTGTTCCTGATCTTAATATTCTAACATCTATAGCAGGATTAAAATACTTTCCCAAATCAGTTATAGTAAGTGCATTTGATTTACATTTGTATTATATTAAAAATACTGCCATCTGTTTTTCCTACCAATCTGATGTTTTGGTGTGTCCTTCTCCAATAATTTTAATTCATTAACATATCCATAAAACACTCACAATGAAAGATTTATTTGGCCATAGTAAATTAATTGTGAATAAATCTACTACTTTTACAAGTAAAACTTTAATAATTTACTGTTTCTTGGCAATTTCTAAAGTTATAAAATGGTGCATAATATAGATGTTAGGAAATTAAACATCAGTATATTAATTTTTAGGACTTTATTATTACTATAAAATTCACCTAAGCTTTCAGCTGAGAGTTAAAAAAACCCCACTAGTATAAATATACTGTGCTCCTCCATTCCTGGAAAGCTGGAAGGGTCTACTATTACAGCTGATTAAACTATTTTCCCCTGATTTTATGGACAAAACTATGCAGGAGTCAAAATAATTCACAGCAGTAGGTCTAGTTCTTAAAAATGCAAAGTGAAATTGAAATGTGAGCTTCATAAGAAATTTAACACTGATAATTTCTGAAATCCATGCATTTAGTTAAGCACAAATGTGTCTAGAAATAGCTTCCAACACCCCAATTTAAGTTTAAATCCTAACTTGGCAGACTTATAGCATTCAATAGGTGGAAAACCATAGTAGCCTCCAGGCATTGCTTTAAATGTTAAAATGATGTAATGTTAGATAGGGTAAATAGAGACATATGTGCTGATCCTGAGGCATTCCCTCAGCGTGTGTTGCTGAAGGCATATTTGTATTCAGTGCAAGACCCAAGACAAAAACTCAGAAATGATGACTTTAGTTACCACAGTTAATCTTTTATCTGTCAGATATGAATGCTAAACATGGGTTCCAATACTAAATATTAAGTCAATGCTCTTCTAATTTCCGTTTAAAGCAGAATGAAATTAACACAGTCTTCAGAGCCAGATTCAGAAAATTAAAAAGAAAATTGCTAAGGAATTTGTCAAATTGTGTTAAAAATGATCAGTTCAACTGGCAACCTAGAATAAACAGCAGCATATTTTGTTTTATATTTATTTATATTATGTCTAAGGTTGAAGATCAAAGTATTTAAGTTAAATTTCAGTAATGAAAGATGAATAGAGAGCTTTGAGGAATCTAAAAGCAGCAAAAGTACATGCCAAAAATTTTTGTCTTTCATGATTTAACTATATCACATTGGTCTATGGATAAGCTACCATACTTCATTGTGCAGATTATAATACACTACATAAGAGTCACTCTCAAGGAAAAAACTCAGTTCTTCTGTTGGTTCATATTAGTGTTAGTTTACTAATTCTTTTCACTTGATAGACCATGTATTTGTTGTTGGTCTTAACAGTGTTAGTTCCTGATGCTTTAACCTTGTGCATATGTTATATGCTTTAGCCAGTGTAAAGTGACATTTGATGGAATTTTTCTTCAATTTTTGACTTGAAATAAATTGATACCTACATTCAAAATTAATCCACAAGTTTAGCCAATGCCTATCATCTTATTTTGTTAAAATAGAGCATTGTCCATACAAAACATAGCTTTGCCCTTAATTTTGCTTTAAATTAGCTTCTACTTTCAGGATAAAATGAAAATTTCAGAGTAAGAAGATTCAAACTGTATTTTGCATTGTAATTAGGGGACCTTGAGAAAATTCTTTAATGGTGATTTTTAACTATATCTCAGATATATTTTCTCTGATTCATATGAAACTTAGCTATCCAATTCCCAAGGGAATCTGTTTAACAGAAACAAGTCTTTAAATTCTCTATAAAATTCCTGAGGGATGTTTAACTGAAAATCCTGAAATTAAGGACAGTTTGCAAGGCAAAACCAGCTACAAATAAATGAGTGTAGCCAGATTAGTTATGCTCTTCCTGCCCCACATTTTTATATAAATATATGTGTACATACATATATCTGTATGTACGTATAAAGCTGAGAGGATTACTTTTTTCATTTTCTTGAGATATGCATAGCACTGTAGTTTGACAGCCAGGTTCCAGCCATATGAGTTTTATTAAGTGGGGTGGAGGTGTTGTATTCAGTCTCTTCTTGAGTAATTGAAAAAAACCCAGGACATGAGAAACAACTTTTTAAGTTTAACAACTAGATGCTAATTTGCAACTGAGATACAAATATTTTCAAAATATATGAGCAGATACAGATTTTCAAGTTCAGTTTGGATGTATTTGCAGAGGGTTGGACTACATGATCTCAAACATTGCTTCCAACCGAAATATTCTATGATACTTACCAAGATTTTTAAGAAGATGAATACTCTTTTTCTCTCCCATTCTCTGCTTTTCTGTGTTCTTTATCTCTCTTCATAGTCCAATAACTTTTTCAACACAAAACCTGATTTTTGTAATTAATGAGACAATATTATTTCCAGTATTCTTGAGAAAATTAAGATCCTATATTTTTTCCTTGTGTAACTCAGGACAAACTCATTTTCATATAGGAGTTAGCTGTAAATTTAAAAAGATTTCAAAGCTCCTGTTTAGCAGTGTTAGGTTCTGAATATACTGAGGACATTTGTTCATATATCATGAAGCAAACACATTTTTTGCAAAAAGTTTGAATAACATGGTAATATCAACTATTTCTATTTAATGAGATTCTTACTCTGTGGAGACCTAGTGAATCCAGATTAATTCAAAATTAACTCCATTCATCATATTTTAAATCACCATGTTGCTCATTTTAAGAAAATAGACTTTTTAGACTTTTTTGCCAATTATTCTGTTTCACAGTGCTCTGTCCAGCCAATGAAATGCGTCTGGATTCAACAGGAGTAATACTGAGCCCTGGATATCCTGATAGCTACCCAAATCTCCAGATGTGCGCATGGACCATTACTGTGGAAAAGGGTTATAATATCAGCATGTTCTTCGAATTCTTCCAGACAGAAAAGGAATTTGATATACTTGAGGTTTTCGATGGTAACTATAGGATGCATAACTTTGGATGATACCTTGTCTATATCATTGTATTTTTATATTGCATCTGTCTAATTACTATTGTTTATGCATATCATAATTTTTCAGTATAAAAAAATCTTAAGAAAATATTTTGATTTGGTATGCTAAAAAGAACTGTTGGATTACTGTATTTTAAAATTGTATGGCGTGTTATACTTAGAAGTTTTGTTTTGAGCAAATACATCGCTTACAGTTACAACATAATTTCAATTTTTTAGTTCAAATTAATTTGCAATTTGCTTGAAGAATGTTTTACATGTATATTAATTGTGTGCATATGTTTTATTGTATGTTATTTAAAACTTTGTAACTCCTTTTTTCTTTCTTTTTTCCTTCCTTTGTACCAAGGACCAAATAGTCATAGCCCATTGCTCATATCTCTCAGCGGGGACTATTCATCTTCTTTAAATATAACCAGCAATGGCCATGAAGTGTTTCTTCGATGGTCAGCAGATCATGGCACCAATAAAAAGGGGTTCAGGATAAGATATATAGGTATGCAAATGTGACTTTCTATAGTCATCAAATTTCAATATTATATATATGTTTATGTGAAAAGAGTAATACAAGCTATGTTTGGTATCCTTAATTAACCAAACTGTAAGGAAGTCAAGTCTGTTCTAGCTACATGAACCTGATGACCTTCATCTTGTGAGGAAAAAAATCCCCACACATGTGCTCAGTAGAGAATTAATAAAAGACAGGGTTTCAAAATGGCATAAGCCAGTATTAAAGATAAAAGAAGCAGCTTCCCCCTTCTCTCTCTCATTTACTTGCACTTGTGTGCCTCTTCATACTGAGGTGTTTTTCTAACTGGATCTTTATGCAATTCACCATTAAGAATTTTGGTGGGACAGGGGAAAGCACTGCAATAAGGCAGGAGTGAATAGCTATAAAGTGGAAAAATATGAGACCCTGAAGGGTTGGACTCTTTAATTTAAGGTTCAACCGAAGCAGCAAACAACATTAAAAGAGATAAATTAGTATGTTAAAAAGCCAGTGTTTTATGTGTTATTAATTCAAATTAACATATTTATGAATAGTGTGTGGAAATGGTACCTGACAAAGTTAGATTTTAGTAAAATTGCTTTTACAGAATTATTATATAATATTAATTTTACTGGAAAATTATTTTAATTAATCAAGCTAAAGCAGTTTTGTTGTAATTTGCAGCAATTACACAAAATATATATTTCCTTTTTATGATGAACAAAGATATGAAATACACACAAGGCAGAGTACTGGGGATAGTATCTGTAGATATTAAAGAAGTTACTGGCATAAAATTGTTTCATTTCACAAAGTAGAGAAAGAAATAAAGAATAAGTATCAAATTATTCTCCTGTGGTTTTTTTGTTTTTCGTCACCTAATTTTTGGCTACTTCACAATTGAAGAAAAATAATTGGAATCATAATATACTGTGAAATCATATCAGTACCATATTTCCCTTTAGGAGAGGACAGTTTTCTCAGGCTTAAAATATTTGTTGTTAATGCGATAAAATTCACTGTTTGCTAGACACAAAATAATAGATGGTGCCAATTTTCATGGTGCGTAGTACCTGTTGGATCTGGTAAAAGAGAAAGAGAAAATTCTTCAAAGTCTTTCCTTACAGGCACTGAGAAACTATTGGAGTAGACAGGTAATATTTTCTAGTGATTGCTTCACACAGAATATACTGCTATATTTTCTCATGCAGTAAAGAAGTAGAGGTGTCTGTATCTTTGGTTCTTTCAAGAAAGTATAATTCAGGAGAGATTTAGTGTAAGGAAGAAAATGTTTTCATAGTATGTGGTCTGAAAGATATAGCAGTACTTCTCATTCTGCTTTTTGCTTTAATATGTTTAATAAATATTTGTTGTAAATGAACAGCCATATAACTCCATTCTGGTCAGAGGAAGCTTTCACGGGAGAAAAACATTGACCTGAAGTAATTCATGAGACATGGAAAGTTTTAAAGAGAGAGTGAAGCAGCAGTTTGCTATTTGCCTGAGAAAATAAATATCAATAGTTATCAACATTTCTTCAAAGCATAAAGGAAGCACTTGGAAACAAACTTCCAACACAGTTTTCTTTCCTACAAAAAGGGAAAATAGCTGTGATGGCTAGCAGACATTAATCAAATTAATCAGAGACCAAGTCAACCTTTTACACAGACAAAATTCATCTTAAAATGGTTACCAGGTTATAAGAGCCTTCTGGTCCGCTCCTTTGACAAGCTAGACAAACCTAAATTACCTGGTTCTAGATGAACAATGGAGATAAAGGAAACATAGTAAGTAACCAGTATTTAATATCAGAGTCATTAAGTACATAAATAATTTCAGATTATAAAACCTTTAACTCTTAGAGATATTATTTGCTCTCATAATGAATTACGATTTTTTTCATAGTCTCTAGATAAGATTTCTGTAAGACTGAATGTGTTCTAAATAAATCAACAACTAAAACCAGATTAAGTATTTTTGCCATGGATTTATGGTGGCAGTCATCAGTATCATTAAAATATATTTTAAATGTTTTACTTCACTTCAGTTCAATGTATCAGAGAACTTAAATGAAAGAACTTATTTAGGACCATAAAGAAAATACTATTTTAAAAGAATGATGTTCAGGATGTGCTAAATGTTTCCTTCTTTTAAAAATTTGTATACTACTGAAATTTATAGATATATGATTGCAATATATTTCATCATAAACTAAAGTTCAGTAGCTCATTTGATTTAAAAAGAAGATGGTAAAAAAAACCCCAAACCCCAAAGCTGTAGCCAGTTATAAAAGTGAGTTATCACTCTATTTTTTTGGAGGCTACTGAAACCTGAGTCTTACAAAGTATTTATAAAGCTCTATTTTTATCACCTTTATATTTTGTGAAATTGCTCAATGCATGCATTATCAGCACAAGACATGACTTCTAGCAATGTTTTCTCAGTGTCCTGTCAGATGTCCACTGAGTTCAACAAGAATTTCTCAAGAATTGTTATCTGAATTCTAAAGGCGTGTTTTATTCATTCAATATTTATGTTTAAAGCTCTCTACTGTAGCACCCCGGAGTCGCCTCCGCATGGTTTCATTGTCAGCCAGACAGGTGGACAGCTCAACAGTATGGTTCGCTGGGCTTGCGACCGAGGCTTTCGGCTCATTGGGAAAAGTACTGCTGTTTGCAGGAAGTCTCCATACGGTTACTACTCATGGGATGTTCCAGTCCCAGCTTGTCAAGGTGAATTCTTTTATTCAAAATATATACTCTAAGAAACTTTCTTTCTTCCTTTTCTAATGTAAGCCATCCGTTTTCTGACTTAAAATGAATAGCAGGTAAATATTTTAGGGTCGTACTTCTGTGCCAAAATTTTTCAAGCTCATGAAAACAAATGTGCTTTAAAGAAACAGTATTTCAAGAGGATCTAATAAGACTGACAGATACAAAAAAATAGTTCTTTAACACATAGTGAAGAGTATTTAAGAACTTCATTCTGGTCTAATAGTAATTTCTGAAATTTCAGGCAAGTCTTCAAAATGCTGGTGTTCTTTGAGAACTAATATAATTAAGGTTTCCTAAGGACTGTATCTGTTTTTTTTAATGTATATCTTACGAAGTGGAAGTGTGTTCTGAAGTTTGTAAAAAAGGAATAGATTTTAATGTTTCAGTTTGATTCACAATATCGCCCAAGCTGACGTATAGTGACCAAACATTTCTTTGATAGATGTATTTTTAGGGAATTTTGGATATTTCCTATTTGTCATTTTTTCCTGTCAAATTATCTGATGTGGCAATAACTTATCCTGATATTTTCCTATTTCCCCTAAATAAAAGATAATTTTCATGGAATCATACACATGGAATCATACAAGGTTTTACTTGGAAGGGACCTTAAAGATCCAGCTCCAGTCCCTCTGGGATGGGTAGGAGCTCTGTTCACTAGACCAGGTTGCTTAAAGCCAATCCAACCTGGCCTAGAACACTTCCAAGGATGGGGCATCCACAATTTCTCTGGGCAGCTTTTTTGTGCCAATTTCCACATATGTGAAATTCAGGTCAAAACTGCTGTAAACTAAAATGTCATTGGTTGACCCTTGGGAGCTCTACTGTTTATGAAGTCTGTTATCAAGCATTTGATGTGCTGGGTTGAACATTGTTTCTTAAAAATTTAAGGTTAAGGGAGGGATTTATTTTTCTTGTGCCAATAGATTGACTGTTAACATAGATAATATGACTCAAAATTTATGAAGTCACTGACGGAGACTTTTGAATACTGAAAGAGTAATTAATCTCAATGGTAGATATAGAACATCACAAGTTGTAGCTAGAATGTATCTGATATATATTTTACTGATTGGTAAAAGAAACAGAATGTGAATTATATGCATAACATGAATAAAAAATGTTGTAGAACTTGTTGGTGGTTAGGATTGTAATCAATGCTGTTTACATGTTACAAGTATTTTGCAAGTGGATATTGACTTTATGTGCTGCTGAATCCTGGCCCTGATGTAGCACCGTGGACATTGTTCTGGCAACTCTTGTTATTGTCTCAAAGTTCTTATTATCATTAACATGTGCTTTTGAAGGAAGAGGTTAAGCTAGGCCAGTTATGCAGTAAATGGTGTTATTTTGTTATACCTTGGTTATACAGTCATACTGTTATAATCCTGGAACAGATAGATTTTCCTAGTCTGCAATCCAAGCTGTTGAGGAATTTAAGAAGTAATAAACATGGTCACATGTTTTCATTTTAGTGTCATAGAAGTTGTTTCTTTCTTTGGTGATGGCAAGTGAAATAGTACAGTTTTATCAGATGTTCAGTAAAAGGTGGAAGATGGATATTCTGGTTTAATTAACTTGTCACTTTTTGTCTGTCTGACATCATGTCCTCATACCCTCTGGAATTTTGAATTCAATTACAGTTTCTTGGGGTCTTCCATTTCCTAATCACAGTTTTCTTATTTTCTTCTAAATGTATGTTTGTCTCTAGGTGACAGTAGATATTGTGACAGCCATTAGGTATATGTTCTTTTGGTTGCCAAGATAGGGTGATAGCAAATTAGAAATAGTTTTCTGTGATCTTTTCAGCAGCGTGTCTGTGCTGTGGTTTTTGGAGGTTTTTGTTGGTTTTTTTTTAATTTACAAGTCATGTGCAAGGGATTTTTTTATGACAATGCAAGAATATTTTAACATTGCTTCTTACACCCCTGTTCTGCAAGTTGTTATAGGATTGGTGCTTTACCTGTGTCTTAGCTGTGATTATTAGCTTTGGTACTGTGCCACACGGTTATTATATTGCTTAGGAAGCAGATCAATTTTATGTCAGATCAGCTCCCAGTAGGGGCAAAAATAGATTGCACTCTTTTTATTTTTTTCCAAGTATTTATACATAGTCTGAGAGGATTAACCGTCCTGTGTGGGCATGATAGGTACTTTCTTAGGGCTCAAGATTTGACTTCAAAGTAAGGTACTTCAGACTTAAATGCCTGAGCCCTTTTTTTCACTTTTTTTTTTTTTTTTTTTTGATCTGACCTACATTAGATATATGGTTTTAGAATGTGGAAAAGGGTTAGTTTTTATTTTTCTTCCCAAAACAGACAAACTATTATTTAGAATCAGATCTTCTCTTGGTACATTATTTTTGTTAAAGAAAAGGAATTAAATAGTGGCTTACACTTTTATTTGCAGTTTTCAACTTGCTTCTCTAAGAGATAGAGGAGCCAGGAAGGAGAGGTGCTATGCTGGACCTTTTTCTCAGCAACAAGGAGGGGCTGACGAGGGTGCAGTGACTGTGAAATTACAGAGCACAAAATCCTTAGAGCAGTGAGAAGGGTGGGCACTAGCTACCCTTGACTTCAGAAAAGCAGAATTTGGCCACTTCAGGGATTTGCTTGGTAGACTACCATGCAATAAAGCTTTGATTTAAGAGGGATCCAAGATACCTGGTTAATAGTCAAGGATCACTTCTTCCAAGCTCAGAAATGTCTCATCCTGTCAAAGAGAAAGTCAGGTAGAAACTTCAGGACACCAGCCTGCATGAGCAAGGAGCTCCTGGACAAAATGAAACACAAGAACAAAGCCTAGGAAGGGTGGAAGTGAGGACAGGCACCGTGGGAGGAATACAAAGTGTCCAAGCTACCATGGATCAGGTTAGGAAAGCTAGAGCCATGATAAAATAAACCTGTCAAGGGGAACAAGAACAGCTTCTAAAGATATATTGGTGTCAAAAGGAAGACCAGGCAAATTGTGGGCCCTCTCCAGAATGATACAGAAGACCTGGTTACCTGGGACATGGATACAGCTGAGATACTCAGCAGTGGTTTTGATTCAGTCTTCGCTGACAGGTGCTTCAGCCACACTTCACAAGTCACGGATGACAAAGACGAGGGCTAAAACAAGTCTACAGGAAGCCTGGAGAGGGACTTTTTACAAGGGCATGCAGGCCTTAGGCCTTAATAGGATAGGTGGGAATGGCTTTAAAATCAAAGAGGATTGGTTCAAATCACATGTCAGGAAGGAATTCCTTACTGTGAGGGTGGTGAGGCACTGGAACAGGTTGCCCAGAGGAATTGTAGATGCCCCATAACTGGAAGTGTTCAAGTCCAGGCTGGACTGAGCTTTAAGCAACCTGATCTAGTGAAAGATGTTCCTGCCCATTGCAGAGGGATTGGAACTAGATCTTTAAGGTCCCTTTCACCCCAGGCCATTCTGTGATTCAGTATTTTCAAAAGGGTATTTTCTTTCTGCTTTCCAGGTGGAAAAAATAGTCTTGAAAGTTGATTTTAGTGTTTTGCCAGAGGTCACAAAGTTTGAATTGTTAGCTGCAGAGTTATGAACCCTTGTTCTTATTTTTTACTTCCTCCATCAAAATGCAAAAGCTTCATTGGATTGAATTCCCTAAAATTTTAAAAGAACTTTTTTGCATGCTTAAAACACACATTCATGACTTAAAAATTAATTTTTATGAATTTAAGACTGGTGATGTTGCAATGCATAAGCTCTTTGAGGTCAGTGGAAACTTATACTGAAGATATAAAAAACTTTGTCTTTCTCTCTACTCAGCAATATCTTGTGGAATTCCTAAAGCTCCAGTAAATGGTGGGATATTAACTACAGATTACTTAGTTGGCACCCGCGTTACTTATTTTTGCAATGATGGATATAGGCTATCAGCCAAAGAGCTTACTACTGCAGTCTGCCAGCCGGATGGTACCTGGAGCAATCACAATAAAACACCTCGCTGTGTCGGTGAGTAACATGTAAAAAGTCTCTGGCGAGTAAAAACCTGTCTGTACATTTTTTTATTTATCCAGGGCACAAATCTTTACTTGACTTAAACTTTCGTCTTCAGGTTACTTTAATCTATGAATTATTGCTGGTATTAAATTACTATGAAATACATATATGAAATATATGTAACTAAGAGATGCTGAAACTTAACAGCATAAGCAGAATAAACATGCTAGAGTTTATAGAATACAATCAAACAGCAGAATAAATATAGTAGAGCTTAAAGAAGACAATAAAACTAATAATTTATTTACAGTTAAATCAAAGTCAATGGTTGCAGAGGATTTTTTTGCAAAAGTCGTCTCTTCAGTGAGAGCTGCACAATTCATATACTATTAACAAACCCTTCTTACTATCCAGAATTGCAAAACCTCTGTGATAATTGTTTGAGACTGCTGCTTGTTATTTATATTCATCCCATCATTATAGTCCTATACCATCTAAACTTCGGGGAACATCACTGCAGAGAAAATGCATTTTACTCCCAAAAAGAAGTGGATATCAGCAGTTAGAAATAGGATATGAAAACCCAGGTGATTGTAGAGACCGATACAGGGATGTCAGTGTCTTATGCGCATTAGGATTTGGATTATCTCACCCAATGAATTTTGGAAATGAAATCAAATTAACACTGGAGTATTTTTCAAGGATTTCCCCTTTCTCCTTTTTTACTTCTTGTTTTTGAAAATTTCATTCTGTCATGAATTTTCCTCTTTCTCAAAAACCAATGAAAATAGAGAAAAACAAAGTAGGAAAAATTGTTATGCTTCTTATACTATTTTTTATTATATTAGTGTTGTGGAATGTTTTTGTTCCATTTCTGGAGGAAGAACACTTAGAATTAAGAAATAAGACAAAAAAATACAGCTGTTGAAAAAAAAAAACTTGGATGTGGATATTATTTTATCTTTCACCAATGTGCAGCCTCTCAAATAAGTCTATCATATCTCATAGAGTTTGCCTGGGTAGAAAAATAATTCCTCCATTTAAATCTGCTTAAAATTTTATTAAATATTCTGGTGCCTGATGTAAAGTGTCACAGAAGGTCTACCTACAGTGAATTCAACCATGGTATATCTTCTATCTACACCAACTGCATCACTGCATACACAATCCCTGTTCTCTCTGGATCATTATTAATTAAATGAGGCAATTCATACCTGCTAACCACAGGCAATTTCAAATACAGACTTATTTTTCAAAGATTATGTCACTGTGTTTAAAATACATTTATTGATTAATAATGGTACAGATTTTCCCAATTTGTCTGTACTAAGCCACCAATAACTATGTGTTTTTGTTATTTTGGCAGTTGTTACATGTCCAAGCATCAATTCTTTTACCCTGGAACATGGAAGATGGAGAATAGTGAATGGTTCACATTATGAGTATAAAACAAAAGTGGTTTTCAGCTGTGATCCTGGGTATTATGGTTTGGGGCCAGCATCTATCGAGTGTCTTGCTAATGGCACCTGGAGTTGGAGAAATGAGCGGCCTTACTGCCAAAGTGAGTATTTATATAGTATCTGCATCTGCTGTACATATTTCAGGAAAAAAGATTTTATTGGGTGAATTAGAAATGAACTAATTTAGTATTCAAAACAGCTAATTAGAAAAAGTGTTTCTTAGCTGGAATTCCTGGATATCCTAAAGGCTGTTATTTACAAATATAATACATTGGATTTATTGAAAAGGACATATCTGTAAGCACACTTCTGGGTTTTAAAGTTCGCCGAATTTATAAAGGTACATAGAAGGAGTAAGAGAATATTTTCCTACATATTTTTTTTAGGTCAGGAATGCTGTAAAGTCTTGAAAAATGCAAAACCTTTGTATCCTTGATAAATAAAATAATCTCTCCTTTCAGCTAGTTACCATGTAGCATGCATTTGCATATATCCACATCATTCCTACCATTAGCTGGCATGCTGATAACCTGGAATAGTTAATTTTCAAAAAAAAAAAAAAAATCATATTCAGATATTTAAACCAACTGAAGATATAGCTATAATTTTGTTTCCCTCCCCCACTGCTGTGAAAAGCACTTTTCTTTATAAATTTAATTTTAGACAGCTCATTTTTCAAAACTGTGGTGTTTTGGTTACACTTTGAAGCCGCAAAACTCTTCCTCTTTATGGAACACTGTGTGATGTACCTTCTGACAGAGTGGGCTATAACTGTGTTTTTGGTACCTGTATCAAAAATGTGTGTATCTGCATGTTTATGTATAAAACCACATATATCTAAAAAGTCTGTAGATAAGCCAGATAACTGTGGTTTAAATTGTATTTATAATTCATTGACAAAATATATGAAAAAAAAATAAAAGCAGTTTAAAAATCAATTTCAAAGACAGATTAATTATATTAGAAATTAACCTTAATTTTGAGTGCTTTATAACTAGAAATATAATTTATAATTTAGAAAATTTTTAAAAGTTAATTGCAATATTTCATCTCTGCTAGTGTTAAAAATACTGTATATATGTCTGTACCTATATCTCTCTCTGTGTATATATATATATTCTACATACTAAATTTGTATTTGTATCCCTCTTTGCTTTAAAAGAAACTATTTTCATCATGTTTTGAGAAGTTTTGTTTTAAATATTATGACTTATTTTCTAGGTATAAAGTGTGCTACATAATTTCAGCCTCTTATTTACTACTAATAAATTGGCTATGATAATTATTAAAAGAAAATTGAAAGAGAAAAATACTATTTTGATTGACAGGATGCTTTCAATTTTAAATAAATAGCAAGGAATTCCACTAATATAATTCACTGTTTATAGAAATGTAATGTGTGAATGCTATGGTAAGCATTTCATTATGACCTAGACGATCCAAATGGCCTGTTCCCAAAGAAATATAACTTTAAAACTGACAGCAATTGTGAGGTTCCAATACGCAGAAAGTACTTGATAAAATCAAGGAAATTAAACAGCATTTAATAATGTTCTGAGTGGCTTTTTTAATTTTACAGAAATTATTTTAATTTTTCTTCCGCCTCTCTTTCTTAAATATAATTTCTCAGGAAGGAATATTTTCTGTTTGCAGGTGTTTAATCTATGTTTTCTACAGCTTTCTCCAAAATACTTCAAGGTGTGAAATGTATCCATCTGATTGACTGGTTGATAATTATTATTGGTTGATAGGTATTATTGTATGTGTGTTTGTGATTCTCAGCTGTATACTTGTGTTTTGTTTTTGTTTTGCCATGAAGTTATTTCCTGTGGAGAACTTCCTACACCTCCAAATGGAAATAAGATAGGAACTCAAATCACTTACGGATCTACAGCTATATTTACTTGTGACTCAGGATACATGCTAGTTGGCTCTGCAGTGAGGGAATGTCTGTCGTCTGGACTCTGGAGAGGAATTGAAACCAGGTGTTTAGGTATGGATACTACTGTCATGACTTGCCTATTTTCTGTCTCTCTAGGAGACAAAAGTAAGCAAAGTGATCTCCTTGTCTTTTTCTATTAGCAGGTACATTGAAGAGAGCTCTGCATGTGTGTGGCTGGGCTGCATTGTTTTTCTCAACAAATTATAACTATGTTTATATTTATAGAAATTTTAATAGCTTCACAACTGTGTTACTGTATTTTAGTTTATGTCTTTAAAGTAGAACTATACACAAACAGCAAGACAGGTTGATTCCATATGTCATATACATCTCCTCAGTAAAATATCTGCATAGTAAACCTGAACTAAGTGGTTGTGTTATAGAATTAAACTGTATTCTTAAAAAGATACAGAAGAAGGGGAAAAAAAGTTGGTGGAAACTTTGACAGGACCGCTGCAGCCTTATTTCTGAAAGTCACTATCCAGACACTTTTTTCAGAATTTGAGACTTTTTACTTGTACACGTTTAGGTATCTTCTCTTATTTAAGGCAACTTCACAGTTGCCTGAATTATTTATGAATAAAATGAACACCTGAAACAATTTCAGGCCTTCTTTCTGATTCATCATGTGTACCTTGAGCTGCGTTAATGGTATTTACTGTAGAAACAATCATTTTAACTCCATATATAATCAAAATTTTAATTTCAGTTGGAATCAAAAGTATGCTACTATTCTAATTTAGAATGAAATATGTAAGTCATATTGTATCTTGCTGTTTGTGGAGGCACGAGTATATACAGAATATCCATAATCTGATAATTTCAGAAACCTGAACTAGTATATACATTAAATATAGGGGTTTGTTGCAATATCTCTTTGTACGGATTGCCATTCTCCTTTTTAAACTACTTTCTATCCAAATAATTTTTCTTCTGTAAAACTGCATTATTTGCTAATTTCACTTAAGTGAATGACCCATGAATGAGCAGAAGTGTTGCCTATCAAGCTGCAAGTCTGAAGCTGGAATGTTCACAGACATACAGCAGAGAGGGATAGAGGCTTTATTTTTTTTACTTGCAACTTAAAAGAGGACCCCTACTTCTCAGAAGAGATTCATTATTATTTAGTTCATACGCTATAATGCCCAGTAGTAATAAACACTTAAGAAAACCACTATATAACTAGAGGAGGAATCTAAAACACACCTATTGTATCAGACTAATAGGACTACATTAAATCTTTAAATGCATATCTTTAAAGCTTTATTGTGGCAAATTGTTGAAGATGGCATGAAAACAAGTATTACTCAGAGAATTAGAATATACATCATATATGGCACGCAAAAAATAAAAAAGCAAAGCTAGTGACAGAGAAAATTTATAAAAGGGAGAGTAATGGCTGCCATAATTTCTCTTGCAACAACACTGTCTACTGTGTTCCATCACTGTGTAGGAATGAGCTCCCTGCAGACTCAGAATAACTCAGTTCAATTCTGGTTTCTTCCATAAGTAATTTGAGAATTAAGACAGAGGGATGAGTTCAGCTAATGAAAAATCAGAAATAAGAAATGTTTTTAAGAAGGTTGTTGTCAGAAGGTGGAAGAAAACGAGGACATTAAAGAAATATTAGAATATGGGAGAAAGGAGATCAAATAGAGCAAGAGGACTTACAGAGTGGGTATTTTAATGGTTCAAGAAATGAATTTTTGCACAACTTTTCATTAAATTCTGGGGTTTGTTTTCAATAACTGGAAAATAGTAAGAAGAAAAATTTCACTTTCTATTTCTGATGTTTTACTGCTCTCAACTGTAAACCTTTTTTATCATTTATCTTGCAACCTTTCCACTTTTACTTTCTGAGAAATGTAGTTGTTCTTGGACTGAAGTGATTACCGGTATATTTCTGTTTTAAGTTTTGAAGATGCCCTTGAGAGTACACTCAGATGACATACATAAACTCCTACAGGATAGCATAATACCTTTTTCAAGTATTTTATTGAAAAATTCAAGTTATTTTCTTCAAAAGTGCCACTGAAATAATTGCCTGTAATTGTTGGGTTAAATAGCCTGATTTTAATTCCAGTTATGTGTAATTTTAAGAATTTATGAAATGTAGAGTAAACAAGAATCTAAGTATCTGCAGTAGAACTTTAAACTAGTTCATGGTGAACCTAATCAGATATAGATGAGAATTAGAACTGAGGTAAGGTTTAAATCACCAAAAATGTTGACTAAAATCCCAAGTTGTGTTATTGCATGACGTTGTGAACAGCAGTGCATAATTTTGATGACAGCCATAATAGTGTGAGGGTATGATGATAGGTTTCACAGTTCATTTTTGTCTTTCTTTTCTCATTCTGGCTTCTTTTATTAAAAGATGGATAACTTTTGGATGTTGAATCTGTGGCAAAAACTAGAACCCTTAACACAACTGCCTTCCTTTCTCAATCTCACTTTTTTATTTTTCTTTAAAGAATACCTAAATGATAAAGTAGTACTTCATGAGTAATCACATTATTATAATAGTAGGAAATTGATTTCTGGATCCTTATTCTTATTCTCCACAGCTGATGAAAAGAAACAATGTTCAAATTGAAAAAAAATAAATGAAACAGAATAGAGCTTCTGAAGTAATTCTGTTGTCAAAGTTTAAAAACCTAAATGTCTCAGGACATTTTATTGTGAAAAAAATCACTTTTGTCTTTTAGAATAAAATAACAGGCAAAGATTAAAATCATGACAGTTGTGTCTCCAAGGTTACAAACGGCCTCTCACAATTTATTGTGCTTGATCTTTTTCTATACTGGTAACACTGCAGCTGTCTGTGTAATAAACCCTGAGAAACATTCAGAAACATAGAATAGATTTTTAGTGACTATCCTACTTACAAAAAGAGACTGACAAGTCTGCGATTTCTTTATACATTTTCCTCTTAGAAAAATATTTAAATATTCAACAAGAAATCCATTATTGTCTGTTTACATTAAAACTTTGTATGTTTACAGTATTTACAGATTACATATATACAATTTTGTATTTTACATTATTTATTTTATTTATTAAATTAATTTCATTTGCTCTAATTTAATGTCAGGAATAACACTGATTATTAAAAATACACATATATTATCATAATTATAAAAAGTTTTGATTTTTTTTAGCATATTTATTTTAATGCCTATAATCAGATAGTAAACTGGATATTTCCTAGAGTGGAAGTAAATTGGGTCTACTTTGATAACTCTATAGTACTTTCAGATAAACTTTAGGATTAATTAGTATATGAATGGTGAAAAACATTTCCTAAGATTTCTCTAACACTGATTTTTTTCCCCTTTCCTCATTAGCACAAAATTGAATTTTTTTTATTAGCTCAAAGGAGAAGCACTATAAGATCATTACTTTTACACATGATTTGAGGATCATGACTATTTTTTTCACTTCTTTTTTTCCCTGAAGTATTTTTGAGGTTATTTGTTGGCTTTTAAAATGTTTTTATGTTTTATTTTGGTTAACATTTTAGACACTTAACAAAGTAAAACTAACAAAGAAAAGTGTATCATGCTTACAATTCTTCTTATATGTAATGGCACAGCTCTTTTCTTAGATTATTACAAAGAATTCTGGTTTCTTTCTAGGACCTTACTTAATGTAATTTACAAAGTTTCATACTTCTCTTTGGGGGTATCTAACTGAGTTTCTCTCATTTGTGCTAGTCACATGACTGATTGTAATTTTAAAAGTTGTTTAGACATCTTATTAATGAAAAACATTAAAAAGCCAGCAAAAATTGTGATTTTCAACCAATACTTAAACTCAGAGAAAAGATCTTATGCACACTTTTCTTTTTTGTTGATTGGTGAGTTTACTCCAAATTTCCACCTTTCTTGAACTTGCGACTCTATCCTCTTCATCTCAGGTGTACAATGCCTAGCAGTTATTTTTTAAATACTTCTTCTTTCTCAATTCCTTATGGCATCTAAACATCCTGATAAAACAGATCTGTTGATATTCTCTCCCTTATTTACTAGAAGTCATTGCTGTAATTTCATACGGGATAGACTCAGCATCTTCTGGAACAATAGTTTTGTTCAGTTCTGCATATTAGTATTAAGTCTCAAATAAAGATAAATGGTGAAATATGATTAAGTTTTTAAAGGTCTGTAAGATCTCATATTTTGTTGTTAATTGTGACATGATGTTAATTCAATTCATTTGGAGGACACCTTTATAAAAGTGTACCTATGAATTAAAATGCAAAAAGGAAGAATGACGTTTATTTGATTAATAAGGCATAGAAAAGTGTGGTTCCAATACATGGCTAATACTAGAGGAGCTTTCAATAAAGACGGATGGAAGAAAAGATCTGTTAAGGTTATTATGTACATTAAATACCAGCATTTTCACTTCCCAAACAATAATACCAGGAATACCTTTCAGCTCTTCTCCTAAGAAAAAGACTAGACTTCACATACTGTGAATTAACAAATAATCCAGCAGAACCAGCAGATCATGAAACAAATAATTGATTCTGAATTATCCACATTTGCATTACATACGGTTCAGAGAATTTTCCTTGGACTATATCTGGTCCAGTCACTGGGCTATATGTCATCATTACTTATATGGTTCTAAGTTGGCAAAAAGATCTGTCAATAATTTTGACCATTTTGTCCCCAAAAGGAGATGGAACACATGTTTTGTGTACCAAGTTGAACTTCTCAGTGTGCTTCCTCTGACAGGAAGCTAATTTGTCCATAGTAAAACCACTCAGCATTTTTAAGATTTAGAAGGAAGATCTGAACCAAAATTCTAATGTAGACACAACCTTTGATCTGTTATCTGGGGAATATTTATCCCAGTTTTACTCAACTCTTTTTTCATACAAAAATACCAGTTTAAAATGCTAATGAGTCATTGTTGGCAGATTGTTACTTGTAAAGGAAAAACCAGTTATTCATCAGCTCTGTAGAGAACAATGCTGTCAACAGAGTAAAAAGAATCGCAGACATACCATCTGGGGCAAAGCAACCATGTAAGCTAACAGCAGAGAATGTTCACTGCATTAATCTATCAGTGGTAGTTTTTGTATTTTCTCAATCAGCTTTCAGTCACTGAAAGGTTTCTGCAGCAATGTAACCCCTCTCTTCCACTATTTTCATTCTTGAAACTTCTGGAAAAATATATAAGCAACTAAGTTCTTTGTCTTCACTGTTTTTAAATATCTTTTTTAAACTCTTGGTATTTCAATTAAGGGGGATTCTGTATCTCCAGTTATACTGAATTAATATATAGAGTTAGCCATATGCTTCTCTTTGTTCTTCAGTACTACTGCATAATAATAACAACTAGACTTTCAAATTAGGTATATGATGTTTCATCTTTAAAGAACTATTCAGCTATTTCAAGGAATTCAGCAGAGAGCTTCCCTCTGTGGGCCATGGATTAAAAAAAATTTAAAATAACTTTACCATTCATCCTGAACAGTTTTAGTACAGCTTGAATAGTTGTCAAGACAAGGCTCTTCTGAAAATAGCAAGAGAAATGCCCCAAGCCCTGCTTTATCCAGGGCTGTGCCTTCTTATATCTTTTCATGAAATGCAAACCCTGTAAAGAAAAAAAAATGCCAGGAAATAATTCTTCCCTTTTCAGCTGAGGTCATCTTGATGGGTTAATTAACTTTGTTGAATAATAAATAACATAAATCTCTGCTTTCAATAACACATTGGTAGATAGATTTGTTTCACTATTGTGCTCATGTTTGACCCTACTGACAACCAAAATAAGCAGAGGCACGTTTTTGCCATTTAATGTAAAGATTCTGTATTCATTTATTCCTACTCTTTTCATCTCATAAAACAACCTGCAGAAAAGAAACCTCATTTGCATCTATGGTTTCAAAGGTTCTGACACTAAGTTATTATGCTCATTCTTCATTGCTAGAGCAGGATTTCATGTCAAATTAGGTAATTTATTTGGTGCTCACAGGTTATTAATATCCTTCGTTCCCAATCTTTGACTAATTTTGTTTTTTAATAATATTTCATGTAATTATTCTTCTCAAGTTTTGCTAGGCTGGAAATTGAGAATCTCAAATCTGCTACACAGTACAACCTTCACATTTAGTCTCTTTTAATACCTTTTTTTTGCAGCTTTCACTTGTCTTTGCAAAAGAGGCATCTTTTGATTCAGTGTTACAAGTTACAAGACCCAGGGGTCTCACCTGGATTCATAGAACTTCTACATTCATCTTTTATATCCATGTCTTAGAAAAAAATGGAACTATAACTGGTCTTATGGGACAGCACCAAAATAGAGATATTGACAATGGACAAAGTGGTCATGAAAATAGTCTAGAAAGCTTAGCCTAAAGTAGTCTAGAATCCTAATTTAGTGTGAAGCCAACTATTTATTACTAGGATACTAGAACATACTTATTGTCACAAAACCCTTATAGTAAGAGTTTAAATGAAAGTCCTGAGAAACAATTAGCATCAGAACTGATCATAAAAACTACCAGAATATACAGCAATAAATATGAGCATATCCTTAATGTATAGTGAACCTCTTGGAATTATTTTCTTAGATAGCTTAATAGAAAAATGATAAAGGTAAGAATTCTACTAAAATTCACAAGAAAAATAAATAAACACCTTACTTTTAGAAGAAATGCAACAATCCAGAATAGAATTGAAGAGAAATTATATAATATTACTCATTCAAATACAGATGCTGATGGTGACAGGTTTTGTTGGTTTGGCAGTTGTTTGGGTTTTTCTTCCTCTGGGCTTTTTTTCCCCTTGATTTTGGAGAAGTAATGATAGCAAGTACCCTAAGTTGAGGTCTTTATTTCCTCTGGCAGAGAACATCTCTATGGATGTATGAAATAGAGTGGGAAAATAAAGCAAAGAATAAAAGTTCTGGAAAATATTAATGAGTGTCTAACTTTATTGGATCTTAGGGAGTTTACTCAGCTGCATGAATCAGTGGAAATTCCAGTGATATTCTCTAATGTTCTCTTAACAGGAGCTATGTATACCATTATATACACTTTTCATAGCAAACATAGTGAACTGCTTACCACATGCACCTACAAGACAGATGTCGGTTATTTTATTTGAAAATAAAACAAATAATGCTGAACCCATCATTTTGGGGTGTTGGATTGTTATGCTTTCAGGACTTTTTTTCCCCTCTTTTTTTTTGTTTGGTTTGATTTTAATGGGGGTTTTTATATCCCTCAGTCACACTAAACTTCCCCTGGAAAGCAGAGTAAAAACTGGCAAAAAACCCTGCAAATCCCCAAGGTTTTTTTTTATTTCTTTTTAAATTTGAGATAAAAAATGTGTCACAAGTCTGGTATGTCCTGCTTTTAAATGATATTTACTGCCTTAACACGGTCACTGATTGATTTAGAATTCTGCTATGATAGAACTACAGTTTTATAATACAGCTTTATAATATTCTTCATGCATTCAGATTTATTTCTTACGCAGGGATAGAAGTAGGCTCTACTGTTTTAAAAATATCTTTCATTGCTAGTAGTGAGAAGTTCACAATTGGTCATGCAATATAGTTAGTGCTCCAAAGATATAACTGTTGTACAGAGTGGGAGGAAATAATCAAGACAGAGGGATTTGAAGTAATATAATCAGAACAGCCCAAGTAGGAAGGGAATTTGAAAAATCATCTGATGCAACATTTCATGGCAAAGGAAGCTGGGATTATCTAACAACCTGTTTAGTCATGTTTTGAAAGCATCCAGTGGTATGGACTCCTATCACATCCCTGGATAGGTTTTTCCAGGGAATGCTTGTTATTACTGTCAAAAGAATTCTTTCTTATGTCATTATGGAACCTTTCCAAGTGCAGCTTGCACCCATTGCCCTTTGTCCTCTCCATGTGACTCCATGTGAAGAGAGAGCCTCCATTATCTTTGTAGCCACCCTCTAAGTACTGGAACACTGTGATGAGGCCCCCCCCACCGAGCCTTCTCTTCTTCAGGAATTAACACCTTCAGCCTTTCCTCATAGGAGAGGTTTTTCAGCCCTTTGATAATTTTCATAGCCCTCCTTTGCAGTCTGTCTGCGTCTCTCTGCATCTTTCATGTGCAGCCTGGCAAGCACTGAGTAGAGTGCAATGATCTCTACCACTGCTAATAATGTTTCTGCAGATGCTGCCCAAGATCCATTTTGCTTTCCCTGTTGCAGCCACACACGCTGCTGACTCATGGTCAGCTTCTTGTCCACCAGGACCCCCAGGTCCCTTTCAGTGATGCTGTTCCCCAGCCACACAGATCATGGCCTGCTCTGGGCTCTTTGGTTGTGTCATCCCATGAGCAGAACCTTGCCTGTGTTTTTATTAACCTCATACAGTTCTTGCTTGCCTGTTCCTCCAGCCTGTCCAGGTCTCTCTGCAGGATGTCTCTTCCTTCTCACAAGTCCACCTCACCACCTAGTGAGGTGGTGTCTAGTGTCATCAGCAAACTTGGTGAGGCTGCTTTCAATCCCGTCATCCAGATAATTTATGAAGATATTCAACATCATGGGGCCCATTACTGGGAATCCTGCTTGTGATAGGCTTCCAGCCTGAGTGAAAACCATTGATCACCACCCTTTTAGTGCAGCCTGTCACCCCATTCTCTACCCATCTTAAAGACCACCCACCCACCCAATCTGTACCTTGCCCTTTTGTGCAGGAAAAGGCTGTGGGAAATGGTGTCAAATACTTTGCTGAATTTCAGGTGAGCAACATCCACTACCCCGCTCCTTGTAAATAGTACATGTTGAAGACAGTCGAAAGAAAAGTAAAAAGAAATAAAAAAAAGAAATTCAAAAGTCAAAAGAAGTCAAAACTAGGGTCTGAGAGGTTTATGACAGTGAAAGGAAGTAGGGTAAGAGGATGAAATTTTTTAATGACTTTAAATTTTCTGGAGCGAGACTGGGACATTACTGCAAGAGATACAGATGTTTTGCAATACATTTTCACCTGTTGAAGTTGTATGGGTTTTGTAAAGTCTATGCACAGCTGCAGAAACTGCACTGTGATCTTAGTTACCTTGCATGTTGAATTGCTTCAGTTTTATTCTCTCTGCACAGGAAACGGAGATTGACCTTTCTGGTGAAGTATTCTGCTTCCACTCTGCCATAAAGCAACTGCCATAAAGCAACACTAATTTTTTAATTAAGAACCAAGCCATATATGTTAATTAAATGCAACTAGAAAAAATTTTCCTTGAGCATGGTCTGGATCACTGCAGACTGTTTGGTTGCACTTTTGATAGAAACTAATCTTTTACAACTTAGTTTTTTTTCCTCATCTGGTTAGTCCTGTTTATAATCAGAAATATGATAGGATAGTGAAATTAGTTCCTTTGGGGCATTTTCAAAAAAGTCAACTGTGTGCTGAATGGATTATGAATTTCTTAATTAAGAGCAAGAAATACTCTGACAAATTTTTTTTAAACGTGTTATACCCTCTTATCTAGAAAACATAAATTTCATGTAGGACTGTTTTTTTACATAAGACTGATGGAAACAGGGAGGGAACAAACAAGGGAAAATATAGCCTTGAACAGTACCAGATTTGAACTCCTGCTAACTACACAGAAGTCAAATTGCAGTCATCAACTTAATAAATGTGGAGGTTCATATACTACCTACCCTGTAAATTCTGATTTTTTCATGATTCATACAATGAAATACAATACAAACCTCAAGTTGTAAGAAAATTTAAGATTTTCAATTTTTTTTTAGTAGGAAATTTCTAGCCCCAAATGAATGAGGCAAAATGCAGAAAAATACATCAGAATATTAGAAGCATTTAAAATTTCAAAGGAAAAAACAATCCAAACCATATTGGTTCTAAATGTCTTTTCTTATTAGAAATCCCATGCTTTGGAGATTATTTTTTTTGTGGGGGTTATTTGAGGAAAAGTAGAAGAGAAAAGAGAGCAAAGGTGTTTGGGTGACTGGTAGTTTGGTTCTTTTTAAAAAGTACTGGCTGAAACATTGCTTGATATTTTTGCTTGTCTTACTCTCCTTTTTGCAGCGAGTTTTCTACCATATGTCACAGTCTTCATGAAGTCAACCATTTTTAGAAGGCTTTCCCATTACCACATTTTTTTCTGAATCACAGTGCCCATTTTCCAGAATTCATTAGGAAAAATAGTAACTACACATAGTTTGATTTTTCCCAGCCTCTCTCTAGACTAAACATCTCTTTATTACTTTCATAGTGAAAATACAGTATTTCTCATATTTTGAGAATACAGAGTAGAGGATTAGGCCTCAGCATAGAAAGACTTTTGGTTGCAGGACATTTGGCGGCTGTTGTGCTGACTGCCTTCAACCAAAGGATGCTAATCTCTTTGGGATTCCACTGGAATCAGTAGGAGAGAAAGAACGGAAAACAGTACAGAGAGTCAAATTCCAGAAATAAATTGTCCCAGTTAGTTTCTTTATATTGTAAGGAGGCTATATTTATAATGTCCACATGGATTGGTATCTATAATATTTATATTATTTTATGTGGAATTTTTATATTTAGTTAAATGCATGATGCTTTAATATTACCTTATTCATTTAATAATAACCAAAATAAAACTAAGGTAAATAATATACAGGTTTTTAACATGTTACAATAAAAAGGAATTATTCATATTTTTTAAAGGAAATTTGATAATATAGATGATATTTAATCTCTTTGCTACATCTTTTTGTAGTTTTTTATATGTGTACAGTTCTACCTATACAAATGAATTACTGCAGTTTTCACCAAGCTAATAAAAATAAAGCTTTGAATTAAGTCAATGAAAAACCTGGAAAGATATTCAACATTTCTTTGTTTCAGTTAAGGTGGTTTATTTAAAATTGCTCTGGCATATTTACTGATATTTTTTTCTTTTTATTTTTTTTTCTTTTTCTTTACTGTAAACAAATGTAGCTGGTCACTGTGGTATTCCAGATCTTATAGTCAATGGACAAGTAATAGGAGAAAATTACGGATATAGAGACACAGTTGTTTACCAGTGCAGTCCTGGTTTTCGGTTGATTGGTTCTTCTGTAAGAATATGTCAGCAAGATCACAACTGGTCTGGTCAGCTTCCATCCTGTGTGCGTAAGTAAGCATGGCAGCACATCCTGATTTATGTTACAGGAAGATCTGTGTCAAACAAGACGAGAACTGAATGATCCTCAAAAGTATGGGGCCACATAAAATCTATGATTCATCTATCAGGTGAAGTTAAGTGTTGTCACTTAAAATTTCCACTACGTCTTTTGGCTACTGAATACCTGCTGTAATGGATATGAAACTTATTCAAAAAGTGATAGGATTTAGGAATGCCAGGACTCAAATTCGAAAATGGCTTTATGGCCCATAGTGGCTTTTGGAAATCTTTAATGTACATTTACTTTCAATGTTCTAATTAGATAAGTAAATACTGTTGAAGTACACTGTCAACACTAAAGATTAAAATGTTTTCTTACCAAATTATATTTTCTTTTCTTCTTCCTCACAGAGGTGCTGCTACTTTGATTTGTAGTTTTGGGGTTCTTTTGAGTGAATGTTGAGCTTTGTTAATGAGGTTTCTTTTGCATAAGTGTGTCAACACATCACATGAAAGACTTTTGAGTAATAACAGAAAATTCTGTATTTAATTTAGGAAAATTTGAGAATCTTCTAAGCACTTTAAAGTAAATTATTATAATATATTTTATATATATTATTATATATAATATAATATAATATAATATAATATAATATAATATAATATAATATAATATAATATAATATAATATAATATAATATAATATAATATAATATAATATAATATAATATAATATAATATAATATAATATAATATAATATAATATAAATTATATATTATTACCACTATTTTTCAGGTTTATTAATACTAGTGTATTGAAACTGTATGAATCTGCCTGCAAATATTCTATAGCTCTATCTTTGTACCAGAAATTCTCTTAATGTCAAGTCGTAATACACAATGTTAATTCATTTATTCTGTGATGTTTTATTTTTTATTTTTAATTACTGATTAACCTTTTTTTTATCAACAGTTTGTTACAAAATAGAACAAAATATTTACAAAATGTTTTTGGATCATTTTGTGAATATTAATTTGTGTCTGATTTGCCTTACTATTTTTTTAATTTGGTTTTTGTGGTCACAGAAAATAAACTTTACCTTCTGTAGTAAGTTTTTGTGTAAACATAAGAAAAATTTCACTGTGCCCATAGTTTGGGTTTGATTTCAAAAAATGGTCATAACTGTATAGCTTCACTAAGTATTTAGGCCACAAAGATAAAATATTGAGTTGATATTAAGACAAATTTGTAAGAAATAATACCTGAGTAACTAAGGCAGTTAAATATTTCCTTTCAATTTCAGACTATATTTAACGAAAATCTAGTGCTTGTTTTTCTCCTGCTTCTTCAGAAGAGCTTTCTTCATTTGCTTTCATCAGTGCTTATCAACTTCTATTCAGTTTATTTAAAAATTTAAGCAACTTCTTGAACATGAATACATCATAGAAAGTACACCATATCTTATAATATCAGAACTTCAAAATACTATTATGTAATGATTATCTATTGCATAATAAATAATGGAAAGTGATAACATCTTGTTCTGTTTTTTGGGGTTTTTTTGATTTGTGCTATGCTAGCCGTCAGTTGTGGTCACCCTGGTAGTCCTATTTATGGAAGAACAAGTGGAAATGGTTTCAACTTCAATGATGTTGTGACATTTTCATGTAATACGGGATATGTTATGCAAGGACCAACCAAAGCACAGTGCCAAGCTAATAGGCAGTGGAGCCACCCACCTCCAATATGCAAAGGTAAGAATGCAGCATTTACAGGTTTCTTACTGAATGGTGTAAACTTAAGGCTGAAAAATAAACAGAGGGTAAAGGAGCACTGTCAAGACAAAGTGACTCCTCTCACTAACAGAGAGACTGATAAACTAACATAATAATCTTATTATTAAAGATGTTTTGTGACTCTATGATTTTTTACACTCGGGTTGCCAGGATAACGGTTGCGGAGAAACTTTCTTATGTGTCTGTAAATTGTATTGCTTTTTTAAAAATTGTTTCTACGAGTTACTTAAGCAAAATTATGGAGAGGTAATTAAGAGCTTAAATCCTGAAATAATGTTCTCTGCATTTTTAGCCAACATAGTTCTAATAGACACATATGAAAACCTACTTTGTTTTCCTTTTACCTTTCCATTGGTACTCCACTGAGCATCTTGACTTTGAAAATTGTTATTCTAGTTCATTAACATTGTCCATTTGTGTTGGTTCTCAATGCTTCTAGATATTATATGTAAAACTCTTTCACTTAGAAAAGTAATGTTATCATTTGTTCTGAGTTTTCATAAGCAGTTTTGGAAAGGTTTTGTCACCTCTGCTTTTTTAAAATCTCTTATGTGCTTTTTAAATAATTGGTTTTATTTAGAAAAATGTACTTTTTGCTGCAACCTGCATGTACATATGCAGAAATTCTAATGATTGTTTTTTAGCATCTTCTCTGCAGCTTCTGTGGATTTTTATCTGTACATAAACTAAATCATGTTGTGCTTTTATAGCAATCTTATTGGCTGTATTCTCTTTCCAATAGGTATTCTCCACTTTAATTTGATCACTTTCCCCTAAAAGATACTGCCAAATAATTTACAGAACTTAAATTTCCAAGGGACTCTTTGTTGATGAGAAAATATTATTTTCTAAATTTACAATACTAAACATGTACTGTGTGTTTAGGGTACCTACTTAATCTCATTTTCAATCCAGTTGCTATCAGTCACCTTGGTATTCTGGTATTGCAGAGTAATGTGTCAAAGTGTCTGATAACTTATTGGCATATAGGGATTGGTAAATATGTTGACCAGGTTATTCTTTGGAATTTTCACAGTCCCGGAATTGTATGTTGGTTTTAGAAGAGAGTTTAAAAACAAAAAGGACTAATCTTGTGTTGGGCATCATTAATCAGATCTGCAATGTGCAGTGAAATCCATTCTAATGAATATGACTTTATTTGATTTGAAGTTAAGTAATTATAATAAAAGTGTCACCTTTCATATTTGTAAACTGCCAAGAATGCAGTATTATAGAAAAGGCTGCACACCTTTGTGAAGACTTTGCTTTTGTTGCATAATTTTTTCATATAAATTCAGCAATGCACTTGCTGTTGTTATACTGTTTAAAACTTCACTAAATATCTAGTTTCTTAGCCAACCATAATAATGGTGGAAAATTATTGAAATGGTCAAAGTTCCTTGTATTTTATTTCAAGTGTTCACTACTCCAGATTAATGAATGAATTATTTTCATTACTTTAAATACATGCTTCGTAACATGAACGTGGACAACATTCTCAAGCACATGGTGTGATTCTTGGGCAGTCCTGTGCAGGGCCAGGAGCTGGACTTCAATGATCCTTGTGGGGGACAGAAAAAGACAGAAATGCAGCTAAGATTTTCCTCCAAGAAAAAGAAATTCAATATTGTCCATCAATTTAACTAACAAATTGTTCTATAATTTGCTGTTTAAGAGGCCAAATACAAGCAGAAGGCTATTTCTGTCCTTGGAAAAGGTATGTTTTCTAGGCTTAGGGTACCAATATTTGAGAACTACTAGGAGAAGCACACAAGAAGACTACATTTACAGTGGTAGCCAGAGAAGACATGAGCCATAAAATTACTACATTGAGTGATTTAGGTGGGAAAAATGGTCTTGAATTGCATGTGGCAATACCATTTTTCCTTTGCAGATTACAGAGCTTTTCAGCATTTTTTGATAATTTTATATATACACATCCATGCACATTTGCCTCTGAAATTCAACAAATGTGAATGCAGGGTCCTGCACCTGTGGAAGGGTAACCCCAGAAACTTCATGCACCGTTATAGGCTGGAGGTGGCCTTCTGGAAAGCAGCTCTGCAGAGAAGGACCTAGGGGTCCTGGTAGACAACAAACTTTCCATGAGCCCAGCAGTGCTGTGCCAGTAGTGCCTGTGTGGCTGTGAAGGCCAATGTTATCATGGGCTGTATTAGGAAGAGTATTGCCAGCTGGTCGAGGGAGGTGATCCTGTCCCTCCACTCAGCCATGGCGAGACACATCTGGAGAACCTGGAGTGGGTCCAATGGAGGGCTGCAAAGGTGGTTAAGGGACTGGAGTCTCTCTGTTATACTGAACTCACAGATAGCTGTAAGACACAAAAAAAAGGGGGCAAAAATCCATCTTCAGAAGTTTTCAAAAATAGAAATTTTTAAGTAGCTAAGAACTCAAAAAATTCATCAGTATTCTTAACCATTAAAGTTAGCCTCTATTTTTAAAAGCTCATACCCACTTGTAGGGATATGTTCTTATTCTATCAGGTTCGCCACACTCTTACCTAACTGACCATGTGCCCTTTAGCTCAAACCATCTGTCTTAAAGATGACCCATTATCAAATTAGTACAGGAACATAATTATGTTTGCATTTCTGTGTGAGTTAGACCGCAGGAACATCTAGCCCCAAAATATGTTTCTATTTGTGGACAACAGTGTATGTCAAGGTAAGAATATAAATTCATTTTATTGGTATGTTCAGTCACTTTTAGTGGCGAATAATTTTACGGTATCATCACACTGTAAAGAAGCATTTCCTTTTATTTGCGCTGGGTTTAACATCTTCTGGCTTTAGTGTCTCATCGTTTCACATCTTCTTCCTAATTCACTATCATTATATAAAAAGTAAGGGTATATAAAACCAGGATATCAACACATGGGATATTTGTTATACAAAGAATAGGAGACCGTTTTAGGAAACCATGTTTGTATGACTCTCAAGCCTGTGCTCTTTTTCCTTTTAGTGGTCAATTGTTCTGATCCTGGAATTCCTGCAAATTCTATAAGAGAAAGTAAAATCGAACATGGAAATTTCACATATGGCACAGTGGTATTTTATGACTGCAATCCTGGATATTTTTTATTTGGTTCTTCAGTTTTAATTTGTCAACCAAATGGCCACTGGGACAAACCTCTACCTGAATGTATTAGTAAGTAGATAATGAGTTTGCTTCTACAAAGAATGTGGATAGACTAGGTATTATTTTACACAACATTTACAACAGTCTCATGACAGCAATTACGATAATCACATTTATATACATGTGTGTATGTGTGCAGTACTGATGGAGGGTCTCAGCAGCTGCTGAAGTAATAGCTATATTGTTATTGTATGTAGCAAATAACATCAAGTACTTATTAAATGCAATAGTCAAAATAAACATCTCTGAATGCTCCAACCTAATAATCCCTGATAGCAGGGATACAAGGTCAAAACCTGTCCATTGAATTCACCAGTATGTGGCTTCCATTGGCCACAGAGCTCTTATCACACTGAAACTTAAAACCTACAGTATGCAATTATTGACTTATATCAGGACAGTAATTTCTGGACTTCTCTTGGGACAACAGAAAGATCAGACTATCTATAGAGATACCAAGAAAGGAGCAATAGCACTGTAGAACACCTAACATGTCCTCTGGACAGTGTTCTCAGTTTACCACACAAATAGATGTACCTGAACATCATACTCATATGCAACCTATTCACTAAGGCAAGTGGATTAACACAAGTAAGTTATTTTTAGTCTGGCTTGTCATGAACTACTTTCTAACTGTGATGCAGATATAGCCAGAGATGTTTCTCATGTTTTTAATTGGCTGGGACAGCTGACTTACCTCGTTCTATTAGTTTGTGAAAAGAGTTTGATTTAGGATCAATGTTTTTCACTGAGAAAGGCCTCTCTTCTAGGAATTAAAGGACAAACAGTCTAAAGGTTCGTTATTCAGGAATCACGGACTGATATTTGCAATGTTGTAGATATTTGTTCTTAGGAGGCTTCACTAGTTCTACTATTATCTCTCTAAAATTAGGGGAAAAAATAAATGTTTTCTTTTTTCTTATATTGCTGAAACTTTCAGTTATGGAACTTGTCCCTTTCTTTGATGGGATAAGTAGCTTGATTGCAAGTCACAGTGAAAACAAAGTGTCTGTTGGTTCCACATTAAAGGCAACATTACCCTTTCAGAAAGACAAATATTGCTTAATAGTAAAATATCTCCAAAGAGAAATTAATTTAAAGGTAAAGTTTCAAAGATTTCTTCTTTCTACATTTGTATTTCAATCTCTTAGTCATTTTTATCTCATTTGTCACAAATAATTTAATAATACAGCCTTTACTCTTTTATTTAAAAGAGCTTTGGGAGTAAAAGTGCTGTACATATTTTGAAAGGGCATCTTCTGCTTTATTTGTGTCATTTATATAGAAGGGTCAGTGAATTCTAAGTGGTATCCATGATATTTTGTAATCATAAGCTTAACAAAACTTTTTAAGAGACTTTTTTAAGAGCTTCTGGAGTATTTTGCAAATTATTGCTGGAATGGGACTCTTTAAAATGGCATGTATTGATAGCACAAGGGGTAGTGGTTTAACCTAAAAAGAGTTCATTTACATTAGATAGAGAGAAGATGTTTTTTCAATGAGGATGGTAAAATAGAAAGGAAGAAATGAATTAGTATTAGAAAAAAGAAAGAAATTCAATCAACTTTTCATATGAAACCCCAGCTCAAAAACATTAACATCAAATCAAATTTTGTAGAATGCATAATCAAGTTAAGGGTAATATTAAGGGTGCTGTAACTTTTTAAGTCAATTATTAGGGATCCAAGTCTTCTAGACATAAGTGTAAACAGAAAAGTGTGTATATGAAAGCCCAAAGTTGGAAACTCTAAGGCACCAGTGTGAAATTAACTGTGTCCTGTATGATGTCTGAATAGGGCAAAAGAATCAATCAAGATCACTACAGGTAATAAAATAATCTGAAAAACTGTGAATGTTTTTCATAAGAAAAAGGTCTCTTTTTGTTGAAGCCTGCATGACCAACATGCCTTTTTATTAACAATGTTCTAAGTTTTCATTCTCAGCCATGATCCATAAGTGATAGTAGATTTTAGTTAGAAGCAATTGATTAAAAAAACAACATGCTGACAACAGGTGCTTGTTATGTAAAGGTGACTGTTCTGGCCACTTTACTCAAAGTCCTCAAAGCCTGCAAAATGGTCACAGGGGTCAGTGACACCAGGTAGGAATCAAAGTCAGTCAGTAACATACCACATTCCTAAATCCTTTGCAGTCCTGTCAGGAAGGTTCTGCACCATGAAAGTTGGACTTTTGGGACCTTTGGAGAATGTGTCATTAAATGCAAATCAGTATATACATAAATTAAAGCTCTAAGACCAAAAATAACCATTTAAGAAAGACAAATTGTCACACATGATTTTGGTCTTATGCTATATTGTACAATCATTGTACTGTTGCATTTATCTGAAATGTCATGGAATTGAACACATGCTTAACCCTGATCAGGCTTCTGATATGGATTTTTCTTTAATAAAAAAGTCCTGCTGAAAACAGTATTTAATACAATGAAGTTTTGATAAAAATTACAGTTGTATGATTTAGCTACCTGTTCTACTACACTGATATTTGCAGCTCTAATTTGTGGGTTTCTTGGTACATAAATATAAGTATCTCTGGCCAAGATAATCTGCATGCCATGGACAGGTGTAAAAAAAAAAGAAATCAAACATCAGGCCTAGATTCGGTATGCGTACATAATGAATTTGGTTTATGAATTTTAACTGTGCATTTCCCAAACTTGATTTATTTAGCTTGCTTTTCAAGTTAACTTGTTTACAAGTTAACTCCTTTATCTGCATTATTAAAAGAGAGATGAAGTTCTGCATATTCTCTACCACAGCAGTGACTTTGGCAGATCCTGTGTTCCTGTAACTTTTCTCTGAAGAGTACAAGCATGAATGTTTTTGTGTGTGCGTGGCTTCATGCCATAAAGATCAACTTAGTGAATGAGTGATTTTGTACATCAATAGCTATATCTGAAATATCTTTTTTTGACATTTCCAAACATTTATTTCGCAGCTTTTGGTCTGAAGCGTATTTTGCGGTCTAATCCCTTGATGTTCCCCTTTCCCCCAAACCCTAAAAATGTTAACCCCTCCACAAAGTTTATGTGTGCAGGTATGAAAATGAAAACTACAAATTGTTTGATCAGTGATAATAACCTTCTTTTATCTCCAATAATTATGCATTGTAGTGATTGACTGTGGACATCCTGGAGTTCCTCCTAACGCGGTGCTGTCGGGAGATAAATACACCTTTGGTTCTACTGTTCATTATACCTGCACAGGGAGACGGTCACTGCTAGGGCAGTCATCTCGCACATGTCAGTTAAATGGACACTGGAGTGGATCTCTTCCTCATTGCTCAGGTAATAGTTGTGAATTAATCCTGAAGCTGTTTTAAATTTATTTTTCTTTTTCAGAAGGCCATTTAAAAATCTGTAAAATAATGTATAAAACTGAATTACCATCTCACTAGAAGTAAAAAAATGTAAAACCAAAATATGCATAAAGTATTAGTAAGAAAATAAACTGGAAGAAGTAGACTTTCTTGGTGGCACTTAATATGAACAAAAAATTTCACATTCAATTGACTGTTAACAAAACCAGCTTGTTTTGAAAATATTTTTATGTGATTTCTGGCAAGAGTATTAATTTCCACAGTGAAATCTTGCAACATTATTTCTTGAAGATGGTGGGTTAATTTTTTTATGTTTTTTCTTTTAACTTGTAAAATGTCTAGTTACTTGATGACACCTCAGATATAACTGATTGTGTAATACGTCCATCTGTATAATAAGGCAAAGTGGGCTCGACATAATTTCAAGATAAGATGCTCAGTTTTTGAGCGAAAACCATCTAATCCTTGTAATAGTTTAGCCCTCACTGAAGTCAAAATATGTTTTCTGAAAAACTTATTGATTAGGAATATTGTGTTTCACAACTTCACTTTGAGAGTGGGGATCAAGTGGAAAACAGAAATCCAAGTCACACACTAATTTGGGATTTGATTAAATCCCATTTGTTATTGCAGACTACGTAAACAAGTACTGTGATAAAGGTTAACCCTGTTATCAGTTTTAATTCTCAGTAAGTATTGGTGGAAATTATTTCTTTTCCTGCTTATGTTTCATTATATAATTGAAGAAATCAGAGGGGTTTTGAATCTTATTTAAAGCTATGCAATTCAGAGAACTTAGACATGTTCAATGGCAGAAAATAAGAAGAAAACAAGTGACATGATTTTCTTGGATTAGAGCTATACCAAAACTAGAGGTGCAAATAACTGATATGCAAATTTGACTGTGCTATACTAGTTTCACACTTAAAATCCAAGGTTCTTTACAGTGTTAGTAAATAAGAGAATCACAGAATGGTGGAAGTCAGAAGGACCTTTACAAATTACCTAGTCCAGCCTCCAGTCATAGGTAAGGATATCTTCCACTAGAATCATAGAATGGTTTGTGGTGGAAGGTGCCTCCAAAGATTATCTGGTCCTCCCTTACTGCAGTGAGAAGGGACATACTCAACTAGATCAGGTTACTCAAAGTCCTGTTTAACCTGACCTTGAACACTTCCAGGGGTGCATCAAGTTCTCTCGGCAGCCTGTCCCAGTGACTCACTACACACATTGTAAGAAATATCTGCTTTATGCCCAATCTAAACTTAGCCTCTTTCAGTTTAAAATTGTCCCCTCTTGTCCCGTCACTACAGACCTTGATAAAAAGCCACTGTATATCTTTCTTCTATATTTTATATATTGAAAGGTCACAATAAGGTCTACCAGAAGCCTTTCTTTCTTTGGGTTGAACGACCCAAATCTTCTCAGCCTTTTTGTACAGCAGAGGTGTTCCAGCCCTCTGATCATATTAATAAACTTCCTCTGGACCTGCTCTAACAGGTCTTTGTTCCTGTTGTACTGGAAACCTCAGAAATGCATACAGTAGTCCAAGTGGAGGTCTCACATATTCCAAACTTTTTTTTTTTCTCCTGCCCTCATCTCTTCAGTGTATTCAGTTCTAAACTGATTATCAGCTGCAGGTTCAGAATATGAAATTTTACAGCCCATGGAACAGAAATAGTTGAAAATTAAAAACAGTTAAAAACAGTTGAAAATTAATATGAAATATTAAAATATAGCTTCTTGGTTAAAATATTGCATTAAATTCTAAAGTGTTGGAGGAATTTTTCAATACCTGAACCTTCTACTGCAAACTCTCAGGAACGTAGAATGTGACAAAACCTAGAAAAATAAACACCTAATTTAATCCTTAAACTTTCTATAAGTTTATAAATAAGTCTATAAGTTTATAAATAAAGCAGAAGGAAATTTGCCACAATTAGAACAAAAATCAAGTTCTTATAATCTGTGATTTTTAAAGGTATGCACTAGAAATCAAAATTTAATGTAAAATATTCTTATTTAATAAATAATTATATATTCCAGTGTTTGAAAATTTGAACTATTTTAATAAACAGTGTTTACACAGTTAGCATGAATCCATATTTTTTGGGGGAAAAAATCCTCTTTAGATAAAATCTAAGGCTACGTATTGTAGTTTTTCATACTATTAATAAGAAAAAATATTTAAAAATATAAATTGTGAATTACAAAAATAATGTAAGAAAGAGACAAAAACATCAAGGAATACAGATTGGAAGCCTAAAAAGACACATGAAAATATCAAAGCAGCCCTACTGAACACAGGTCTATTCTACAGTATTTCTCCTATTAAATTAAATAAATGTTGAAATATCTTGGGATAAACAATTGTGGGTGAGGTACATGAAAATATTTTTTTCCTAATTATTGTTTTTGTACCTACACTTAGGAAACTCTAATCAGATCTAATTCATTTTTCTTAATACTTGAAGAAACATTTCCTTGACATAGGAACATTTAAATGTTAATCATAATGAATCAGATTGTACAGAATACAAACTCTTATTTTTTTAACTGTACTGTACCAAACTATAATTCTTAGTAAAATTTTGAGATTTTGTTTTCAAAGCTTATATCTGAAATGCTTTCTCATTATAAAATAATTTGCAGTTCATAGTATAGAATTTCTCTATTTTGAGTCTAAAATATGTAATATCATCTGCTTTCATTATTAGCCTTTAAATTGATTTCTTAATTTTTAATGCATATTAAAGCCTTAAAATTTTCATGTTTGTTGATAGTATTTACAGCATATAATATAGTATATTTAACTGAGAAAAGATACAGCATGCTTGTCCTTTTACTATATGAAAAAGATTAAAAAAGGAAACGCTAGATCAGTGAACATAAGGTAACTAAATTTTGTCACATCATCCCTATGACAGTTTCTTGTCACATGAAATTGAGCTAGAAGGAATTGTCATGTCCCATTGATATATATTGGCATTCAGAAATAGTTTTCAATCATCATATGCATATCAGATGGAGTCAGAAATTTTTTGCAATGTAGTATTCCTCATAAGTACAGCAAGGGCTGTAAGTAGTCTAAATACCCTCCATTTCATCAAGATTAAATGTCAACTGAAAATTTATTACACATGTGAGTGAAGGATGGCTCATAACTAACTGTAAAAATAATTCAGTTGAGTCTGCATGAGGTAATAAAAATATGTTCTCTTAGACTTCATCACAATCTACAACCTCCTCATGAGGGGAAGAGGAGAGGCAGGCACTGATCTCTTCTCTGTGCTGACCAGCAATGGGACCCTAGGGGATGGCCCGAAGTGTCAGGGGAGGTTTAGGTTGGATATTAGAAAAAGGGTGCCAGAGGGTGGTTGGGCACTGGAACAGGGAAGTGGTCACAGCACCAAACCTGACAGAGTTCAAGAAGTGTTTGGACAATGCTCTCGGGCACATGGTATGACTTGGGGATGGTGCTGTGCAGGGCCAGGAGTTGGACTCGATGATCCTTTTGGGTCCCTTCCAACTCAGCATATTTTGTGATTCTTTGATTCCATCACATCCTGATGTGATTAGTCATTTAGAAAAATTACTTCTGTAACCTTCAATCAAAATATCTGGTGGTTAACCTTCCTAAAATAAAAAGTCTAATAATCCACAGTAATAATTAGGCATTAGAAAAAAACCATGTGATTTCACTTAGAAGAGGAATATGTGATTTCAATCTGGCATAGCAAATAATCTATTTTCATCATAAAATTCTTTTAGGCATAATGTCAAGTAACTTGCCAAAAACTGAACTATTATTGTGGAGACTTTACAAGTATAGAATAATGAGTAGGCCTTGTTCCAATTTTGTCATGATCTAACTAAATACTATTAGAAAATATAAGATACAGATTCCAAAAACAACAAAAAACCCCCACTTAATCTAGGAAATTTTAAAAATTATTTCAAAAATATGAAGCAGACTTTTTTTGATACTAGAGGGTTGTTGAGTCACCTAAGTACCTAGGACACAATTTTTTTTTGAAAGCTTGTAGAATTTTTTTGCTATAGTTTGGAAATATTTGCAATTTCTTTTTAAACAGGTCTGGCAAGCTGCTTTACTGATCTGTGTCACATAATGAAATGGGTAAACAGAGAACAGCCTAACTTCTGAGTCTGTGATTTTGAACCAGAGAGTTAGCCCTTATACTTGAGTATATTTGTTATTTCTGAAATCATTTAAATACATAGTACCATGTACTTCTTGGACATTCTGGACTAAGCCAAGTATTTGCTCATGCATCATAGTTAGCAAAGCAGAGTAAGCCAGTTCTACTCCTCTTCCTTCACTATGCATTTCTGTATGTACTTTTGTCAGTAAAGAGTTGTGTCCAACCTTTCACTCCCAACAGCATTTTTCACACATATACAGCGCCAACTAAGGCAGCAGAAGCTGTTTTTAACTGCATATACAACTCCAGGGTCCTAACTTCTCATAGAACCCCTCTATAGTGAGTTTGTCACTTTTGGTCTTTTGCACATTTAGAGTTTGCAAATTTTTTTACTATTTCTATGTAAAAAATTATCTTAGTACTGCAATTTAAGCTTAGATAAACCCCAGAAAAATATGGCTACTCTACATAACAAATTATTTACATAATTGGATTAATTATTTCTACCTGATTCTTGAAATTTTTCATCTTTACTTGCGATAGGGTAACTAATTACAAAGTAATGCAGATATTATCTCAAAAATATTATTGTGTTTGATTTATTTTTTTTCTAGAAGACATTAAATTTTTTTTGCAAGTTGTTGGAGAAAAACATGGGCTATGGGGGAAAAACCTGAACAGTGGAGTTCCAATAATTCTAGAATTCAACTCTTCAGTATTGAAACTCAGTAATGCAATATACCTTCATCTCTTTTTACATAGAAAACTATCTTAAAGATCTCTAAAAAGATAAAGTAGATGATACTAAGTAAATATTAAAAGATTCAAACAAATGACCTGATGTTCATATACTGTTACCTAGAACTTCCTAAAAGTTATCATAACTGAAGATTTAGATGTATAATCTTAGATATTATTATTACTTTTTTATTATCACTATTACTGTGTTGATTATTCCAACATTTATATACAACAGATAGCTTTCAACATTATCTATTTATTTATATATAAATATAAACATATTTAACATTACCCTCTATCTTAGAATTTTCTGAAACATTTGTATCTGAGGGAGATTTTAGCTATCAGGCTGTTTTGAAGTGATGTTTCAACATTTCAAAAATTCAGGAAAATGCTTCATGTCTAGTACAGATAACATTGTTGACTAGAACTTTAATTCAATGGTAAAACTGTTCAAACTCTAGTGATGTCATAAAACTAAGAAATATTGTATGAACACTAGTTACACACAAAAAATAAAATTGTCTTTGCAATCAGGACCTTGGTCTTCCTCAGAATTCCATATTTTAAATGAAAAATGACCAAGGTTTTGTGCTTGTCTTTTTTTCTACTTTTTTGTTTGATAATTCTGTTATCAAAAATTTAGCATGATATTAGGGGAATTTGAGAAATTTATGATAATTTTTCTCTATTTCTGTAAAATAAGTACAAAAAATTAGTGGAGGATCAAGTAATTTTGTAATTACAGGGACTCACACTCACTGATACATATGGGAATTTTAAAAAATACATAAACAGTTATGTATAAATACATAGAAATGCATTATAAATGCAGCATCATAATAATATTTCATACTTATTCTGATGTTTGTGCTCTAAAATCTAGGTGATACAGCTGGTTCTTGTGGTGATCCAGGTATCCCAGGCCATGGGTCTAGAGAAGAAAACAATTTTAAAATTAAAAGCACGATACATTTCAGCTGTGATCTTGGATATATCCTCCATGGCTCAGAAGAAAGGACATGTTTGGCAAATGGAAGCTGGACAGGAAGACAACCTGAGTGCAAAGGTAAATCAAAGATCCACTCAATTTTTAAACTGTGTTTTTAATACTGTTGATTTTGCATTGCCAGCTTTGTGTTGTGAATGGGATGCAGTTATTTTTGACTGACAATTAAATTTTTTCCAGTAAATTGTTGCACTGTAGCAGTGGCTTGGTATCAGGTGACAAATTTGAAACCAGTTTCTGGCACCCATGAAACTGCATGTTTGCAGGTTTTGAGGAAAAGAAAGAGATAAACCTCTAGAACTCAATTTTTGATGAATATTGTTTCATTTAAAAATTTCACCATAACCTGAACTTTAATAACAACAATTATACACCCAAATTTCAGAAAAAAGAGCTCGGTTTTAGGAAAATGTCGGAGTCAGGATTTCTTTAGATTTATATATCAATGTATAAATGGTTGAATTAAAATTTCATTTAATAATACTGTTGACATTTTTATTTTTCAATAGAAAACAAAACACTGAAACAAGTTTATTTGTAAAAAATAATTCTGGAAATTACAAGGTAGATGAATTATCATAACAGAAAGCTATAATAGGATATTTATGAAGAATCATTTATTGCCTAAATTACCTTGCTTCAGAATAGGAAATAATTCCCAACAAATTCTTTACAAATCCAAGTGTCTTGCAAAGAAGAAAATAATTTGAGAACCTGTACTCTTATTTTCTACTTTATCACTGTTGACTGTGTTTTCTGTATGAAAGAGTAATTTTATTTTAAAAACATGTTTCACAAACTGGTTTTGTAATATCATTTCTGCTGAAAGATTGTCGACTTTACTGCATTAAAAAAATACTGTATATATATGTGTGTGTGTGTATAGATTTATATGCTTTTATGCTGGTATCCTAAGGGATATGCTTTGCCCAACTGTACCATCTGCTATTTTTCTTTGACCTCATCTATTAGAGAAATAAATTAGGTCTTATACATTTTAAGATTGTTTTGATGGTATTTCTTTCTTGAAATGATAAGTATAGTTCACAATATATCTATATATATAGATATATATATAGGTGGGGTAGTGCAGGCACAGGTATATTGTTCTAGTTCAGGTCATATAGATTAGATGTATGTATATGTAATCACATAAGAAGGACACATTCAAATTCCCAGGCTGAGCATTAAAGAACTGGGAAACACCAGGGTTCCACCTGCCTGTGAAGTAAGAGTTGACTCCATTCAGTGCTTTGAATTAGGAAGAATATTTTGGTGATGCTAGAAATGCATGATTCAAATTAAAACTAAAATTATAATTGTAGATCAGATATTTTCTTATACTTGGAAGTTTGATTTTGCAGCTAAATTAGCTTTTCACTAATGCAGACTATAAAGCTAAATTTGTAGGTTATGTTTGTCTACAAACCAAAGGGGAAAAAATAGTAATTAATGCACACAGTTTTTTACTGTACAATGTACCTTATCAGTAGGTAGTGAAAGATACGTTTTTAAGGACAAGAGAATGGATTTCTACCAAATAACATTGCTGGCAGAAGGATTGTTCCTGCTCCTATTTTTATTATTTCAAAAATCATCTTTATTGCATTTTGAAAATTTTTCACATTTTCCTTTAAAGCTGTGCAGTGTGGTAATCCAGGAACAACTGCTAATGGAAAAGTACTTCGTATTGATGGAACTACATTCTCTAATTCAGTAATTTATTCATGCATGGAAGGATACATACTTTCTGGATCCTCTGTAAGACAATGCACTGCCAATGGAACATGGTCTGGATCCTTGCCAAACTGCACAAGTAAGACACACTTCTAATGAATAGTCTTTGTTTTTCCTCTCCTCTGAAAGTAATAAATAAAGTAAAATATAGAAGCTGCATGCCAATAAATTTTCAGTTTTTTTCTTGCACTACTTCCTACATACTTTTATATGCTAAATACTTTTTAAAAATATAGTGCTATGCAAATGTGAATAATATGTTTTTTAAAGGCACCGTATAGTAAAAATGTATAGACTGCTGTTTCTGTTTAAGAGAGTTGTTTGGTTACATGATCTACCTACTTTAATTCTTTACTAGTATATGTATTCAATCATGTTTATGTTTTGTGATATGACATATCCAGACATTTTTACTTTAATCACTTTACTTCATCTTGAAAAATTAGCGGTATAATATTCTCTTCTCCCATAGGGTAGAAAATAAAAACCTTATAATGAACACTTGAGAATTCTTTTCGTAGTGACTCCAAGGTTAAAACTGTTGTCCCGTTTTCACATACCATCTTCTGTTTGGCCTCTTCATTAACCTTAGACTTCCTTTGGCTACCCAACTAACAGAAGCTATTTCAGCATCTCTCATAATGAGCATTTTGCAACACTTCAAGCCCATCTGTTCCTGCTTTATTACATGTCCTAGTTCATCTTTTAGTAGCAATTATGAAAATTTTACATTTATGTGATGCATGAGACCACCTATCATTTTGAAGAAACATATCCTCATCAGAGGTATAGCAAACTGCTTTTAAATTTTGAACACACTTACAGCAACCCAAATAGAAGCCAAAAGATAGATAATAAAACTTCTTGTGTTGTTTTTAAATCCATCTTTAATGGATTTTTGCAGTCATGAAGCCTGAGAGAGAGCCCAGTGGGTTTTTTTTATTTATTATTTTCCAAATTAAATGAGAAACAGTTTAATTGTATCAAAGATAAAGGTGGTTTGTTGTTTCAATAAGGAGGGATGCAGGAGCACCCAGGCAGGTGCAAAGGAGAGCCACTTTATTGCAAAAACCTGGCCTTTTTAAGCAGTTAGCCAGTTATCAGTTTACATAGTTTTAAGGCATAACAAACAGAATTCAACCAACCACCACACACCATGATGTGAGCATGCGACAGTCATGCAGCATGTTTTTCTACTCCTAATTAATCTGTGTCTCTTTCTCACAGTGCTTTTCTACTTAGCCGAATTAACAGGCCTGAGTCATGATTTTACAAAGGCAACAAGGCCTTCATTTTATAAGGTTTTACCTATATGCAACAGTTTGTGATATCAACTGCTTCTATATTTTTTTCTTGTATTTTAAAATAGCATTTTACTGAAAGACATGCCAAAACAGTCTTCTCAAGACATATTACTCAGGTAGAAACATGAGATTTTAACTTTAAATATGTTGACAGATGAAGTATCCTAGTAAAACAAAGAGAGGCAGATTCAGGATATACCACTGTTGTTTAGTCAAGGTGTTATCAAAATTTACAGCCAGTCCATACTTACTACAGCTCCTTCTTGCAGACCATTGAAAATGCTGAGGTTTAGAGCTGACACTGTAAGAAGAGAATAGTGTAGATAATCTTATGCTCCTGTACAGGCTGGGAGCCCTGGGCAGTGTACCATCAAACAGGACTGACCCATGTGCAATGTCATGCAGACCTTGACCATAGAAAATTATTACAGGATTTTCTTAGATAGAAACAACACTATAATTTCTACAGTAAAACAGAAACATTGTTCTCATGAGAGCTTCTTGTTGCACTGCTAAATAAAAAGCAGGGCCATGCAAGGTGTAATCACTGAGTGGGGGCTGCCTGCAGCACCTTTGTTGCCTTGAGCTGGCTGAGGCTGTGCCCTGGACAAGAGATCTGTGTGGCTCAGCACAGGTATGAAGACCATGCTGGATGTGCAGCACAGGCCTGAGGCTCCCCAAGTTAATTCTGTTGTGATTCAGTGGCTTGTCACTGGTCAGCATCACTGCAACAATTGAAGATATTTTCTCCTAGCATAGTGACTTAAGTGAAGGTGGTCCAACTGAAATAAAACAAAGATTTGAGGAAAAAAGGATAAAGGCATTAACTTTATATTTTAATTCAGTCAAAACAATAGTATACCTGGAAACATGTTGAGGATGATTTTAGTAAAATTTGCACATTAAGGATAGTAAATGGAATATGTCAAATAATGAAAGTTAGAATATACAGATTATTTGAAAATACTTGTGTAAATAAGGAAAACAGTTCTGTCTTTCCCAGCTCTATATTGTTTGAAAAGTGACCAAGAAAAATCTATGGCTTTTTAGTTTTTAAATAATTTGAAATTACTGTATTACTAGGTAAACTAAAATAGGCTGATCTCCAGTTTTTTTATCAGTACATTAGCCACCTTTACACTAACCCAGATAACCCTGTGGTATGTTTTCTAGTCTCTTCTATATCCATACAGTGATTACGTGGGACATTTTAAGATTCTATGCATGCTGTGTAATTAGTATCTGCTCACTCTGTAATTAGCATCTGCTCAGACTATGATAGACTGTAGAGAAGCATGCTGTATATACCTTGGATTCTCAGGTCCCAAGTTATTAGGTCAAGGGACAAAGGACAGAATACACCACAAATATGTAGTCGTGGATTTTTGTGATTTTGGAGACCAGGATCCAGGGAGGATGCCATTCACATCAGCCATGCTTTGGCACTGAGTTAGAAGTGGACAGGGCATGTACTCTGCCCAGAAAACTGCTTCTCACAGCTTTCCAGAAGAAGTAGCAATGCAGTAGGGTGATTGTCAAGTTTACTATGAAATAAACCATAAAACACATGGCATGCTATTTTTTGTATTAACTAGATTTTTCCCCTTTTTTGTCCTGAAAACAACCACTTGTTATCATTGCCACTAGTGTTTTCTAGATTTCTTACTCTAAAAAGTGTTCCAGAAATTGATAGATCGAATTGACCAGATCTGAGGGAAATTTACCTGATCTGTTTTAACACTGTTCTCAGATTACAATGATATAAAACTTTTATGAGTGTTTTATTTCATTAGGAGATTAAATTATCTCCTTAGACTAGAAGTCATAAGACATTTTGCAGCCACTCCCACACATTAAAGTACTATAGACCTGGTTTTTTATGTAAGCCATAGCCCATGTTTAGGGGTCACCTGAATATTCTCACCTGTTTATGTACATAGCAACTATGTGAGCATTTAAAAGTGGTAGGCTTTTGCAGGCATATATTTCAAATTTTCCAGATTTTGTTTCCTTTCGGAATATACCCATAGAAAAGTAAACTAAATAATAGGCATCTACGTTTTTAATAATGAAACTAAATTGATAATAAAATTTGAGCATATCAAAGAGTGGTACTGGCATATGGATTGTTTCTTGCCTTTGTTTTTTTTCATTTTGTAATCTTGAAATTTTGTCGAACAAAATTGCACAGTCCTTTACTACTACTGTTGAACAAAAGTATATATGTTCTCCGAATATAAGTATTATATAGCTCTGCATTGTTTGGCAGCTAATTAAGATAGCATATCTTTATCTTCTCTTGGTGGAGATAAGGTTTATGATGCTTTTTCCTTCTCCCTTTTTCTCCCCCGTTGATGCCTAGTTTTGTCATGTTTTTTCCCTCACATATAGATAAATCTCACCTACATTTTAAAATATGTTCCTCAACTATTTACTTACAGTTATCAGTTGTGGAGATCCAGGAGTCCCAGCCAATGGCATGAGATATGGTGATGATTATGTTGTTGGACAAAATGTTACTTATATGTGCCAGCCTGGTTATACAATGGAAGCAAATAGCTCCTTAATTCGCACTTGTACTAGCAATGGTACGTGGAGTGGAGTAATCCCAACATGCAAAGGTACAACATTTATTTTGCTTGCCAACTCTTTCTTCTATGACATTTACCTACTCTGTTTATTGCAAAATGTAAATTTATTGTGTATTTCCACAGAAACCTAACCTTATTTTTAATATGAATACATTGAATTGATTATTTTCGGCTGGAGAAACAGTGACTTCATCTTTTACTTCTTTTCTCTTTTATGTTCCTACAAGAGCAGTATATTGAGCAGTTTATTTTATAGTTCTGTAGAATACTTTACCACTTTTCTGCTAAACTGAACTACTCAATACGAAATTATGGTTTAGATTTTTTAATTGCTGTTAGCAAGTCATATGAAAACAACCATATATATGTCCCTGCTTTTGCAAAAAGAACACTCAAACATGTAAAAGACACAACTGGGAAAGATCTACATATATAAAAACTGAACTTTGTCAAAGGCAAATTCATCTGACTTACTCTATCTATAATACTAAGAGTTTTTCCTCGTCCCTCCTTTATTAGATGGGCACCTCTAAGCATCAGCTTGCTACAAAAAGACTAAACCATTCTTGCAAATTTCCCAATAAAGATTTTTCTGCTTCATATTATTTTATCTACTGTGAAAACTGAAAGGATTAATCTCAAGATATTACTTTTTTTTTCTCTTCTTCAAATTGCATACCTGATTTTTCTGGGGTTTTTTGTTTGTTGGGGTTTTTTTTATTGTTGTTGGGTTTGGGGTTTTTTAATGTACCATGTTAAAATTTTAACAGCAGAAAATCTGAATATTACTGAAAGACAAACTCAAATGTCTCATAAAAATATTTTCTCTCAGAAACTCTTGCTAAACCCTAAAACAACTTCTCTCTAGAGTAATTTTTCTCACTCATCCTGATACTACATCTGTAGAAAATTAGCATTACCATTTGGTGTTTTCTTTCTGGGTTCACACTAAGTATGCCTGATCTCTATTCTTTCAAAACTTAGTTAGATACATTTGTACTTACTTTGCTCTTATCCATCTTCCTTCTGTTTCATTTTAAGGAAGAAAAGTAAGATACCAGCTGAGTGGCACTCATTTTCCCTCCCTGAATGAATTTGTCAAACTAGCTCAAATTCATTTCGAATCTCTACTATATTTGCAATTACTTTCCTTGCTGAACACAGTTTCCCCAATATCTTACCAAGTCCAGTTTAATTCTAATTCACCTTTGACAACATAAATTTTTTATTTTCCTGGCACATTCTTAAGGACATCAAACTTAGAAAACATCTTGACATTTCACTTTTTTTCCCTATTTGCATTGTACTCATAGGTAGTCTCAGTTTCAATTGAAAAAATATTTTAAGAACAGAAGAATGGCCATAGTGGTCTTATTGACCAAGTGTCTATCTGTCTCCAAGAGTGGCTGTAAGTCAACAGCTTGAAGATTATAAGACAGAACAAGTATTTATGATAAAGTCTCTCAGCCTCAAATTCTTAGTGTCTGCAGGACACCTAACTGGGACAAGGAGATCTAACTCAGATTTGATTCAAACAGAATCATACAAAGAAAGAATTTTACTGCCAATTATCTTTGAGTTTTTGAATCTTTCTGGTTTTGGGCCACACATATTTAAGGATTATATAAATGTTAAATAATAATCCTATGAAGAATCTCTAGTGTTCTCAGAATTTAATTCCACTTTATGTTGGTTTGTGTAAGTACACTAGATAACTTACGAGTGTAATTAAAATAATATATAATATGCAATAATGTAAAATGCATAACAATTAGTTTTTACTGTCAGAATGAAGTGCCAGGGTCCTTTGGTACTATTTAGTTAAAATAATTGGAAAATGAACTGGGCAGAAAATGGATGCATAATTGTCACTGTGCCATTGAAAGAGAAGATATAAATACTGCTCTGCTATGCCTAGTTGGAAAAGGATGCATGCTCATCTGCAACTAAATATTCAGATATTCTAACTGTGTTTTTTGCAGACTTGCATTTGTAATAGACTTGTAGTTCTTCAACTGAGAATGTTATGGTACATATTTATGCCTAACTCTCTGACCAAAATAAAGAGGCATTCTGCCTTGGTGCTGGGTGCTGTTTTCTTTTTTCTCACCTTAAAATTTTGATGTTACATCTATTTTCTTCTACTTCTTCCCTACTTCCCCAATTATTCACCAGTATTTTCTCCCTTATTAGTCAGCTCAGAGGTTAAAATATACAGACCCTTCACTATTTGTGACACTCTTGGAGAATGAGGACAGAATTCTGCTGCTTTAGAATACTTATTTTGAATTACTTTTATTAAAACATCACAAAAGTGTGGCAAAAGCTATGATGTTCTTTTCTGGGACAAAACCAAAGCCCCAAAATCTAGATTTGGTTTATTGACTGGCAAAATATTGTTTGATACTAGTGTCATGAAACAGCCATGAATTGTGCTGCAAAGTATCTTTATGGTACAAAATTGAGATTTTCTCGCTGAAGAGAATAATAAGGATGGAGAAATGGTACATAGTGAACCTTCTGCAGGTTGCATTCAAATACATATTACTCATCATCTAGTGCCTCTGAATTCTTTTAAGCCCACAAGATGACAGCTGTTCTAAACATAAGTTTAAAGGTTATGGGGGCAGCATTTAACTTCCTCCATTGTTGTGACCTATGTGTTCTCTGATTGATTTTTAAACAGCACATCTTCTCATTTATCCCAACTGGTTTTGCCAGACTGAATTGTATTCATTTTATTTGCTTTCCTTCTCTTTTGCTAGCACAATTTCTCCAAACTTTTCTCTATTTTACCCTTTTGTCTATTGCATTCATTCTATCAACTTGGTCTAAATTTCACCCTTTCTCTATTTGGCTCAGGTTTTCTTTCATTTAGTTTCTTTAATACCTTTCCCCCTTAAGCTTTCAATTAGCAATTGTCAGTTACTACACTTCTATCCAGTGAATAACACCTTTATCTTCATCACAACAGTTGTATCTCTTTACTTCTACTGCCTTCCTGTACTGATTTTCAGTCTTCTTGCCTACAACAGAAAAGAAGATGTTTCTATTTTTTGCTAGAAGGTCTGGTGGTTAGAAAATATATTGAAATATTTCTTGTTGGCCTTCTTAGGGGTAGCAACACTAACAGTTTCAAGGAGTTGAAAACCCTTATGTTTTCTCCCTCTTGCTAGAAACTAAATGCTTTTTGGTGATGAACTACTCACAAAGCAAATAGTAACCAAACTGTGGTACTTAGAAACAGGCTTTCAAGTAATATTTTAGAACAGTTGTTCTAGAATTTCATCCCTATGCATTAACATCTAGCAAATGCCTAAGCCGGTCAACAGAAAGAAAATATTTGACTATTGCCCCACTAATAAAATATAATTGTACTCTATGTTGTCTTAACAGACAAAAAAAAAATTGTAGTAGATTACAAGACATATCTTAAATGTTGTACACGTCATAGTTTCCATACTGATTTTTAGGTAGTCTTCCTATTTGGTTTAATGCAGCATCCCAGTTTATTTAAGACACTTCATCAATCATCCACTGCCTCCTAAACGAAGGAAACCAGAAGTACTAACTTCAGGAAATGTGGCAAGAATACAGTGAGAAAGATAATATGTCCTGACTGTATTGTCCTCTAAAAAAGGTGAAATTAGCCCATATGGTTCTTCTAGTAATTGTGTACACCAGGGATATTTACAGCAGCTGGGCCTAATTATTTTGAATATTATTGCAGCTGTTACCTGCCCAACTCCTCCGCAGATCTCTAATGGAAGGTTGGAAGGAACAAACTTGGACTGGGGATTTAGCATTAGCTATGTCTGCTCTCCAGGATATGAACTCTCTTTTCCTGCTGTTTTGACTTGCGTTGGGAATGGAACATGGAGCGGTGAAGTACCTCAATGCTTACGTATGTATTCATATTATAGTCTGTATTTTGCTGTTCAGCTATAATGGTTTTTTCCTCTTTAAAATTTTCACTTTTTTTTGCCCCTCCCTCCCCCAGTGGCTAATTAATTTCAAACTGGGGACAATTACAATCCTTCTAAAAATTTCTAAAATTTTCTAAAATTTTAATGTTAGTAGTAGATTGAGACAGTCATGGGAATATCTGTAAATCCTATGTGAGCATATAGGAGTCCTTAGACACAAACACAAAGAAAAAAATATTGCAGGCAATATGTATAACATAATCCAAGGCAATTCAGGACTAAAAGGTGCTGTCTTGTTTTCAGATCCAGACACATATGTGATAAGGTAACTTTCATTATAATCTCTTTAATTTCCTCATTACTCATCTTAAACTTCCTGTGATGTCACAGAGAAATTTTTCCTTCTGTAATGTTGACTAGGCTCTGGGTGATTTTGTGACAATTATCTATTTTTCACCCTGCAGTAAATTAACATATAATTTTATGCAGTAAACTTTATTAATCTGAAAGTTTTAAATAACACTGATAGATTTTTATATTGCTACAAGTTTCATTACAATATCCAATCCCATTCATTTTTTTTTTTTTTTAAGTAATTGTGATTCTTCTGAGAGACATTCAGTTGATTGCACTGAAGAAAGAGGTTTTGTAGTTATTTGTAGAATAATTATACCACTCTGTAGTGGTCTTCAAAAAGGAGTCTGACTGGAAGAGGATAATATATTCATGGCTTTACAGTCTCTGAAATTTAATTTGAACTTGCCAAGTAGCTGTGCTTGCCAGGTAGCTTGCTAAATGTTGCAAAATGCACTTCTCTGTTCTTTTACTATTTTTTTCATCTCTCCCTGTCAAAAATGTTCTCTGTTTTGGCTATACCCCAGTACTATGAAAACATATCATATAGATCATCTTTTCTTTTCTTTTTTCCCCCCAAATTATATTCTCATATCATCAACAACAGTTTTTGACTACTGCTGAAACCCTGTGCCAGAGGTGGAACATGATGAAAGGCATTGTTTCTGGCAGAAAAAGAACAAGACCACTATTTGTTGCTTAAATTACCTATGTAGAGCTTTTCTAGAGTCCACTATACTTTCATGATTTGTTCTTGATTGAAATATGGTGTCCTTCATTTATTTCTGGATACCACAAACTATTTATGATTTTTGAAGTTGGAATACTCAATACTGTAATATACTCTGAAAAAGTGGGCTCTACCTTTAAAATTTTTAAAAGGTATATTTAGCGTGGAATGCAGCTGCCTGGGAATTAAAGGCTATTTCATGCAGATTACATTAACTGAATGCTGTTGATGTGCAGTGGTTACCCGTTGGCTTGCAAGAGAAAACAATTGGCAGCCAGTGCTTGTTGAAGAGTTTAAGCTAGTTGCCATCTGGCAGAAATGAGAGGGAGCTGGTGAAAGTCATTCTCAATGAGCATCTTTAAGCAGTTTTTGACATCAGAAATTTAGTTCCCAACTTGGTTCCATAGAGCCTGTAGCTGAAGATATGAAAGGTATAGTTATGACATAGAATAATTATTCAGAATGGATTATGACCATGTCCTTGGGTGAGTGTTTGTCATCTATGACCCATTAAATTTGTTTGCTTAATTACTCATGCAGTAATTTCAGTACAGGACTGCTGGTTTTATAAGCTTGGCAATAGATGGCAAAACTATTGACCTATGCCAGAAAATTCCTAACTGCAGATATAACTTGGAATAATGGAATTATCATAGAATACAATGAATTGGAAGAGACCCATAAAGATAATCGAAGTCCAGCTGCTGGCCCAGCACAGAAAAACCCAAAGAGTTTTTTTTACTCATGTACCTAAGAGCATTGTCCAAATGTTTCTCAAACCCTGTCAGGCTTGGTGCTGTGACCACTTCCCTGGGGAGCCTGTTCCACTGCCCAACCACCCTCTTGATATACAACCTAAACCTCCCTGACACATCTGCATATCATTCCCTTGGGTCCCGTCACTGGTTGCCACAGAGAAGACATCAGTGCCTGTCGCTTTGCTTCACCTCATGAAGAAGCTGTTGGGAAAAATGAGGTCTTGTCTCTTCTCTAGGCTGAACAAATCAAGTGACGTCAGCCACTCCTCATGCAGCTCCTCTCAAGGCCCTTCACTGTCTTTGTTGCCCTGCTTTGGACGCTCTCTAATAGCTTTATATCCTTCTTATATTGTGCCACCCAAAACTGCACACAATATTCAAGGTGCAGAGCAGAGCAGGACAATCCCCTCCCTTGCCTGGCTGGTGATGCTGAGCCTCATGCTCCCCAGGACACAGTAGGCCCTCCTGGCTGCCAGGGTACTGCTCAGTCATATTCAACTTGCCTCTGACCAGGACCTCCAGGTCCTTTTCTGCAGTGCTGCTTTCCAGCAGCATTTTCCCATTCTGGATGTACATCCAGGGTTGTCCCATCCCGGGTGCAGAATCAGAACTTGCTTTTGTTAAACTTCATACGGTTGGTGATTGCCCAGTCCTCTGATCTTTTTGGGTCTTTATGCAGGGCACAAATGCATTCAAGTGAGTCAACAGGTTCTCCCAGCTTAGTGTCATCAGCAAACTTATTTAGTATACCTTTGAGTCCAGGTGTTTCAGGAATCTTCTGGACCTGTTTGTACCAGCTGTGTGGTATTCACAGTTAGAATCTGGCAAGCTGAAGTCCCACAAAAGACAACAGAAGTTGATTTAGAGGTGTCCCTTAGTTCACTGAAGAATTAATTTTCCAGTGTCGACATCCTGACTGTGTGTCCTACAGTAGACTCCCATAATAACATCTGCTTTGTTTGTGTGTCCCTTAATCCTTACCAAAGGCTCTTAACATGCCATATAGTCCTGGGTTTGGCCAGGACAGGGTTATTTTTTTGCAGTAGCTGGGAGGAGGCAGGGCTAAGTCCCAAATGTTATTCTATAACACCTCACATCGCTGTCAGGGGTGGGAGAAAGGACTCTTGCTTCTGAGGAGAAAGGCTTCCTTCCAGTCAGAAAAACATGAGTGTGGTCAGGTCGAGTTGGGCTCTATGGTACGTATTTTGCATGTAAATCACCCTCTCTTTTGTATACTTTTGTTATTACTATTGTTGCTGTTAGTTTGTTTTCTTATCCCATTGCTGTTCACAGTAAATTGTTATCTGAACCAGTGAACCTCGGTGGGGGACCCTGAACTGGGCAGTAACCAGTGAACCTCGGTGGGGGACCCTGAACTGGGCAGTGCCATTCCTAAACCAGGACACATTCCTAAACCAACAGCAAGCTCTGTACCCTTTCCCCTGCTTCATCCCCTGCCTTACTTGCCCTGCCTATCCCTCCTGAAGAGTGTGTAACTCTCCATACTGACACACCAGTCAAGGACTGATCCCCCAGCTTTTGCTTGTGCCGAGGTTATCATATTTCATGGGCTGAGTCAAGGCTTCTAGCTCCTCATGGAGAAGACTGAAGGATCTCACTAGTACTCAAACTTTGGCATGCTATCCATTGCTTATCCCAGATGAACCTGGTTTTGTCCCTTTCTCTCATCCAGTGCAGTTTAAAACTCTACTGGTCAGCCCTTTGAACTCCTGCACAAAAATCTTTTTTCTCTCTGAGAAGAGACAGTGTTCTGACTGCCATTAAATAGCAGTAGATCTGGTGTTGTATAGACCATAATATAATCAAAAAACCCAAAGTTCCTCTATCCTCAGAGCCATCTGTTGATCCGTTGGGTCTGCCTGCTTCTTTCAGTATTCTTCCCTGGTACTGAAAAGATCAAAGAAAGCACTAGATGTCCTCCTGATCCTTCAAACAATTGCACTAAGACCCTGAAATCTCTTTTGATTACCCTTGGGCTTCTCTTTGCTACCTTATTGCTGTGGACATAAAGAACATAATATAATAATAGTCAGATAATAGATAATAGTCAGATAATAGTCAGAGGGTTGTACCAGACTAGATAGTTTTCTAGTAAGTCTCTTACTCAGGCCCCAAGGAGGCAGCAGGCTTTCCTATGGGTAAGGTCCAGTTGGCAGTTTGGGTCCTCAGTTTCCCTCAGAAGGGATTCACCTATGAAAACTACCTCTTTTTCGTTTGACAGAGGTGGTCATGATGCAGGGGTTAGGTTATCTTGCCCTTCATCTGCATCTTAACTTGTCAGTCCATCCAGTTCCAGGGCCTCATACTTGTTGTATAAGGGCACCTGGGAAGATGAGGCACGCTTGGAAGGGATTTGCCTGTCCCCCCAGGTAGTAACCTACTTCCATTTCCCCTCATCTCCTAGATCCCCTCCTTCTTCCTGGTGGTGAGATGGTAGGGGATCCTTTGTTTCTTGTGTCATGGTTGTTTGCTATATCCATCTCAGGAATGGTGGAATATAATGCCACCAGTCAATCTTCTTGTCTGATGCTCCTCAGCCTGAATGCCTGCTCAAGAAGCGCAGTCACCAGGCTGAGCATCTCCTCTACCTGGGCACGTCTCCTACAGGTGTGCTCACTGCTACCACCAGACATTGACAAGAAATGTGCTGCTAATCTGTTAAATTTCTTCTAGGAATGAAACTAACCTCAGTCTCAGTGCCAGAACTCCATGGTTCCACTCCGTTAAAGGCTCTCAGAGTTCTTAGGAAAATATTTCCTTTCAGAGTGGGGACACTCATAGAGCTTTCAGTTCACTGCAACTTTGTTCTGCAGTCTAGTATCAGAGGAAAACTGCTGTGTTTTGCCATGATGCCTGGTTTCCACACTTATTGATATAAGAGGCAGATATTCAGTATTCAATGACTAAGTCAACTTGACTGACAACTAAATGGTGGAGTTTACTTAGCTTCAGAAAAAATTAATAAATTTACCAAAACCTCATTTTTGAATGTGAGAATTGTTTTTCCCTTCAGAGTTGTTGTTACTTTGTCGGTGCAAAGAACTGTTAGAAGACAATTTCAAGCCCCTGTGTTAAAAAATTGTTTCATGTATTCTCAAATTAAGATGAAAAATTCTCTAGTGAACGCATAACAACCATGATCTGTCCTTCACAAACGAAGTACACTATGTGTACACTATGTGACACTATCCCCAGTCCATAGATCTTTTCAGGATTTGGCCCATAATTCTGCACAAAGTCCCCTGCCACCTAAAGTGGTGAAATTGTATACATTTCTGGTACGTTACAGATTAAGCCCTTTTTCTTCACCAGTGTGGATGTGCATGGATTTCCCATACAGTCAGTGTCTGTAGAAAGAAGCAGAGGACAGGAGCATTTCATGTGAGCAGGTCCTTTGGAAAGCTTAAAACATGGATGACGAGGATAGAAACATTACAAATGCATTTTGAAGGTTGTTGTTTGAGAAATATAATTTAAATGATGTTTGTAGATGAGAAAGATGGAGCACAAAATGCCACTGTCTGTACAGCATGTCTATTTAGAAACATATTATTGAACACATATGGGTTAGGGGTTTTTATTATTATTACAGCGTTTTCTGTCTGATATGAAATTAGACTATACAATATTGGAATTCATGGTGTGTCAAGGAATACTATAGTCTGATGACACAGGATTTGCCATATTTATTCATGCCATATTTGCCTTATTTAATTTCCTGGGTCAATTATTCAAAACCCAGCTTCTGACAATATTCAGCTCTTTATACTGCAGAAGAAGGCCAGTAAATTTGCCAGCAGTGCATTTACTCAGTTATGACATTCTATAGACCTAAGGAATCTTCAGGTGGTATGAATAAGGTAAAAATATCAATTTAGGAACAGATTTTTATCAGAGAAATTTATCCAGTCTAATAACAGTTTATTAGTATTTGACTTTTAGATTGTTACAGAAGTTTCATTATTAATTTTTTTTTTTGGTGTTTCTTTATTCCTAACTGTTCTAACTTTCAAGTATTGTACTTCCAAATCTTACCTTTCAGTGAAGGATGTGGAAGCAGGACTTTATGATTCCTAGAATCTATCTGACAAATCCTTTAATCATACAAAAATGTTGAGCACTGGGTAGCTGGCAAGAAAGCAGGAGAGGAGGGAAGATTGACATGAAAGTTTGATACACTCTTTGATTGTTCTCTAAAGATTTGCAGATTGATGTGGTTTCGGTCATGGGTGAATTGTAGATATTTGGACTTTAATAAAATAAGTTGTCAACTTGATTTATTAAGTGTCAGGTACTGACCAAGCACAATGTAGTCATTTTGAACAACTATCAGAACTACTGCAATCTGGCAGACTAAATATTATATATCTAGTCTCTCTAAATTCCTATTAAATGTTTCCATATTTGATCTGTGTTTAATAAAATAAATGCAAAATTTGGAGTAATTTCTTCAAGTGGTTCAGCTAAGAGTTATTTCAATTTTTTTTTAATAAATGACGCATTCCATTTCTATCATGTCTTTTTTCACAGCAAAGTTTTGTGGTGACCCTGGAGTACCTGCTCAAGGAAAAAGAGAAGGCAAAAGCTTCATCTATCAGTCAGAAGTGTCTTTCAGCTGCAACCTGCCTTTTATTTTGGTTGGCTCTAGCACACGGATTTGCCAAGCAGATGGAACATGGAGTGGTTCTTCTCCTCGATGTATAGGTATGATTATGCCCATGTATTGAAATTTCTTGAAATGCTTATTATTCCTCTTCTTTCTAAGTCAATCTAAGATATTTCAGTTGTTTTGAATTATCTTGGTGTTATTCTATACTCTCTAAGAATCAAATCACTTTATTTTTGTCTTTGTGATTGGCTTATTGCATGTTGCTGAACAAGCCTTATTTTGTCATACATCCATGTATATAATTAAAATACCGTAATTTGTTTTGTCTTTAATATATTGCATATTTTTTTTAGAACCTACTCGCACAGCATGTGAAAATCCAGGAGTCCCGAGGCATGGGTCACAAAACAACACATTTGGCTATCAGGTAGAGTATACTACTTTTTTATTAACTTGCATATTGAAATGTTTTTATACTACCTCAAAGTCTAGAAACATCTGATTAGAGGTTCAGAGACTGCTTCTGTAAGAATTGTTTGCTGCTGTGTTGCTGTATTTCCTTATTTCTAGCAGTTGGATTACACTAACCCTGCATCCCTACATGAAAAACCTTGTGATCAAGTTCTGCTTGATTTCACCTTGAAGACTTTTAGTATCTCCCACCAGTATATAAGTTCTCCATACAATTTATTAAATAGGCTTTTTCTCCTTAAAAATGTGTATACTGTGTGCCAAACTGCTAGTGTATGCATACTCTAAAAAGCAGGATTTTTTTTTCCTGAAAGAAAGTCTGTTTGGAACCACAGATAAATTACAGACCTGTTAGGAGAACTTCTAGTCCACTCCCCCTTCTCAAAGCAGGGTCTGCTAGGACAGGTTTATGAGGGCTGTGTAAAGGTGGCTTTGAATATTTGCAGGGATGGAGACTCAACGCTGTCTCTGAACAGTTCCTGTTCCAAGTTGATCACCCTCACATTGAAAATTAAATCTTTTTTCTTAGTTTTAAAGATAATTTCCTATGTTTCAATTTATACCTATTTCTTCTTGTCCTGTCACTGGGCACCACTGAAGAAAAGTCTGTTTCTGTTGCTTGTCCTGCCCCCAGGGTTTTTTTACAGGCTGGATAACCCTAGGTCTTTCAGCTACTGCTTGTATTCCAGATGCTGTAGTCCCTTAATCACTTTTGTGGCCCATCACTGGACTCAGTATAGTATTGTCCTTGTCTCTCTTGCGCTGGTCAGCCTAGCACTCACTTGTGACTCCCTGGGGCTTAGAAGAGGGGAAGAAGCACCTCCCTTGACCATTTTTCAGTGCTCTGCCTGATGCCTCCCAAGAGACTGTTGGCCACATTTTATACAAAGCTGTGCTGTGGCAAATAGTGCTTGCATATTTTTCTGTTGGAAAAAGGATTGTGAAACTGAAAATTATTTTGAACTGCTGATTTTCTGATTCACACAAAACAGTGATGTCAGTGAGATGTTTTCATGAGTGAATGGTTTAGGGATGCAAAAATGCACTTCATAACTTGCTAGGAATCTTGTAAACAAAGAGAGAGCCGAATCTATCCTGTGACATCGGTGTTTGGTGTCAGGGCTGAAAGCTCCAGGCACATGAAAAGGAATGAACAGAACAGTACCTAGCAGCTCCACAATTGTATGAGGTCTCTGGTAGCAGCAGAATAAAAACTGCAGCTTGCTGGAAATGAAATAAAGGGTTTAGTGGAACTTGAACAAATTTACAAAATGAAATTAGTTTTTAAAAGCAAATTGTAGCTAAAGACTTTTCTAGTTTCATGGCTGAAAATTTCTTTGGTTTATCCTTTTGGTGGCCTTTATGCAGTACTACTCAGTCTTGGTTATAGCAATATTTGGGTTTTCAGATTGTGCTAAATCACAATCATATGCAAGTGAAAATAAAATTGTCTCAGTTTTCTCTAGGAACCGAACATGCTGCTTTGTGCCAAGATAGGATACACAGGGGCAGTCCTCTAGGCTAATTTCATTGTTATAATACAATATTATCCTAGAGGGCAACTCTTTATTCAACTATGTAATGAATAAATAATTTATTAAGTATTTTCTAGAATTTTATTGTCATGATTTCACATATTAGTGGGCTTTCATTGAAGAAGCTAATGCAGTCTCTCATTTGTACTGTAGTTGTGAGTAAAACATCACTCACAGATAGCATAGAACTATCAAAATGTCAAGCAAAATGTCAATTGACAAATCATTTGTAAAATAAGTGTAACTGTTGGCAGAGTTTACAATCTTGTAAATTCTAAAAACAACCAAAAATTGTAAATAGTTATAAGGTTAGTGCCCAGTATATTTAAGATGTATGTGCTACAGTCTCTTTACCTAGCCAGCAACTTATTCTCACATTCACACAGTGAGTTTGATTTTATGTAGTAACTAAATTTGCAGTTTCTGGTTACTCTGATTGTGTAGTTAATACATAACAGTGTAGAAGTATCAGTCATACAGATGAAGCTGAGCTTAGTTCTTGATTGGGTGGAAACAATAGTGAAAATAGTTGGTTCTAGACAAGTCATTGTCTGTAGATCCTGCAAAGAAATAGTTCATTATCTTATATTGTATAATGTTATGACTTCTTTAAACCACAAAAATATTGTAAATTAATTTATATTATACTATAACTAACTTCCTGTGTGAATGGGATAACAGTGATTTTTGCTTCTATCCATAGCAGGAAGGTAAGGAATAATTCTGAATTCTTCCAAAATATTAGTGTGGGGGTTTTTGTTTGGTTTGGTTTGGTTTTTTGTTTATTTTGTTTTAGCTCTCTTAAATTCTTCATATTTAAACTAATATTAATAGGGTGACTTAATTGAATTAATTCTCAAGGTTTAAATTTATTTTTCTGTCTCATAAAAAATATCAAGCCGTAGCCTTACACTAGAATTCAGGTCTTCATATGTGGAATCCTGTTTTAAGTGCTTTTCAACAAATGGCACTACCTCTTCTTTTATCTGACAAAAATCACTGACTGACACTTGCTTTTCACAATACTGATGTCAAGCTATGAACTTCCACAGCACTGTTATTTTTTTCCTGTTTTTCCCCTACTCTTGATTATCTGTTTTCCTATCTCATTGATTGCACTGAAAGTTCAGGCAAACACAAGATAATTCGAGGCTTGACAGAAAGGCCTGGAACCCACACTAACAAAAGCACAAATATCACCATGTCATATTTGAATGGTGCTTCAACTATTAAATAAGAGCTTTGAAGAAAAAGAGGCAACAGAATTTTGCATCGACTTTGTTGTTCAGTATTGAATTCTTCAATCAGAAGCAGATAAGTTTCTTATGTGTTCAGATAACATCAAAATACCAGTTTAGTGCTACTTAGATATCTGTCATGTCATGGAAATGAGTAGCATCACCTGCTTTAATTGTCATGAATACATTCTAGGATGTTTACCTTTCGTCTGAGCATTTTTTATTTGATTAGTAGTGTGCTACAATGGAGACAAAATAACTTTAGAACTTAGTGAATACTGATTTCATCTGTAATCTGGAAAATTAATCTCTCCTTGAAAAGAAACTGTGGGGTTTGAAATACTTCTTCAGCTATATTGCTAGAAACATAGAAAAGTGCTTATAGCACTTCCACCATAAGCTGTTGTAACACAAGGTACTACTGAATTGAAGAAAGAGTTTAGAACTACTTAGACAAGTCAGTCATAAATATAAGATTTATTACTTCTCATACTTTTTCCAACATGTTTTTGTAGAAATTCAGCTATTTTCTCTCATATTGAGCCATAAATTGAGCCAAAGAGAGGTCTGAATTTAAAAAGTAAAATAGACAGAATGCAGTAGTGGTAGCCTTCTGCTAGCTCTTGGGTTCTATTTTACGAAATTCCATATGAAACTTGATCTGCAGATGTTGAGCAGCCTTGCACATAATCTCCTGTGATTGTAATGCTTATATAAACTTCGGTGTTGATTGATTGTAGGATGAAATTCCAAGAGAAGTGCTCTACTACCACAATATAGCTGTCTCCATTAGCAAAGTTGGCACCATCGCTGCATCAATGAAAATGTAATTTAAGCCTTATCAGACACCATGTATTTTCCTGGTTCCTATTGCTTCTCAAGGTTATGAGATCTCTGGTGTCCATGTGTTAGTGTCACCGTCTGGACTGCTTCACTGGCACGAATGTGATTTTCCTTTTTTTTTTTTTCCTTTTAGTCTCTGTCATTGATGTTTCACCTGGGGTTATTTGTAATGTTTCTAACACACTTTTACACCACTTACACCACAGCTGCACCATATCTGTCTATACTATAAGGTGAATTTCACCTATGTTAGATAGTTGTTCTTTTTTACCTGTGAAATCTGATTTTGTCCAGGCCTGTATGTCTTTAAGTGTGAGTTGTTCACAGCAACAGGATCTCCAGTGCTCAGACTTTGTTGCATCTTTTATCATAGTCACACTGTAGTCTTCTTCACAGCAACCTGTTGTCAGCGTTTCTCAAGGGCTTTGCTGTCGTTCCAGCACCAAGCCTATATTTCTCTGTACCGCATCACATTAGTGAGAAATACCTCATTCTTCACGTAATAGATTCTTTTTTTTTCTGCTGTGGATATAAAGCTGTGGTTGTACCATGTAAAGATAAAGAAAGGCATAAAAACTGGTCATAGCTACTTGATCAGAGAAAATTTAAATTTTCCAGCTAAACCAAGTTTAGAAACAAAACAAAACAAAACAAAACAAAACCGAAACAAACACAAAACTCCAGGCAGCTCAAGACTCTTTCAGACAAAGGAAGCCTGTCAAGCTTCTGTCCAGCAGTCTTGCAAACTCAAACCCCTGTTACAAGGGCAATGATGTATTACTGGGCTACCAAACCACAGATATAGAGAAGATTTAATGAGGTATGTTTTCATTCACTTAAAATATGATGCTAAAAGTTAGTGAAGAGAAATAACTGACATTCCCTTAGCTTCTCAGTTCTTTGGCACGAATTTCTGGGGATAGAGAGGTTTATTAGATTATCTTCAGGATCTTTGGTAAACTGAAATCCAGAGAAAAAAGCTGATTGTAGAGTAACTCATGAGAGCTAGAAGTATCTTCTATTTCTATAAGGAATACAAGAAATAACAAGGAAAATAATTTATTGTTATTGTTTTAATAATTATTATACATTATTATAATCTTATTTGGTGAAATAATTATCTAGAGTACTTTATAAATGGATGCAGGTTGCTATTTATGCATTTTCTTCTCAGATTGTTATTTCTCCTGTTAGAGAATAACAAATATATGGTCTTTGGGGTTTAGCCTAAAATGCAAAAAAAAAAATTATTGATATTAATTTTGGGAATATCCAAACTATAACTGACACTATAGAAAAAACAGCCATGGAACAGATCTGATGAAGCACTATACAAGGAAATTTTTTTTTTGATTGGATAAAAACACTGTTTCCCAGAGCACTAATGCTTCTACTTGAGCTGTAGAATAAAAATTAGAACAAATCAGAACATTTCAGGGCTGGGAATTTTTTGAGCACAGAATCCTGTATTGTAGCGCCACCTGGTGCCTCTGACACAAGAGTATTGCAAAGTAGGCCATGAAACTTCTAAAAATTACTTATATTTGTTCAGTAATTACTATACTATACATATACTATATAATTAATTAATATATTGGTTATTACATATTGCTTGTAATTTTTTTTCATTTATTCATTTCACCTTGGACAGCATGGCAGCACCTATTAAACATCTTCATCTCTTGGGCACCTGTTGCATTTTTAATGCTGCTTGGGGCTCACATATATAAAGATCCTGTTTCTTGTGAAATCATAAAATCATAGAATGGTTTAGGTTGGAAGTCACCTTCAAGATAATCTACTTTCAGCCCCCCTGCCATGGATAGGGACATTTTCTAGTAGACCAGGTTGCTTAGAGCCCCATCCAGCCTGGCCATGGACACAGCAAGGTATGGGGCATCAACAATTTCTCTGGGCAACTTGTGCTAGTCTCTCACCACTGTCACAACAAAGAACTTCCTCCTAGTATCTAATCTAAACCTACTCTCTTTTGAATCTATTCCCCCTTGTCCTGTCACTACATATGTCTGTAAACAGTCCCTCTCTGTGTTTCTTGTAGGCTCCCTTCAGGTACTGGAAGGCCACAATTAGGCCAGATTGAAGCCTTCTTTTTTCCAGGCTTAACAAACACAGTGCTCTCAGCCTTTCCTCACAGGAGAATCCCTCAGAACATTTTGGTGTCCCTCCTCTGGGTTGGCTTCAACAAGTCCATGGTTTTCTTGTGCTGAGAACCCCAAAGTGGGATGCAGGACTCTGGGTGGGGTCTCATCAGAGCAGAGTAGAGGGGCAGAATCACTTCCCTCGACCTGCTGCCCCACACTGATTTTGATGCATCCCTGGATACAATTGGCTTTTTGGGCTGCAAGTGCACCCTGCTGTCTCATGTCCAGCCTCTCATCCACCAGCACCCCAAGTCCAACTCAGTAGGGCTGCTCTTGATCTGTTCATACCCCAGCCCAACCCCACTAAAAGGTCTAGTGCAGCACCTTGTACTTGGTCTTACTAAACCTCAGGAGGTTCCCATGGGCCACTTCTCAAGCTTGTCCAGGTTCCTCTGGATGGATCCCATCCTTCAGATATGTCACTCACACCACTCAACTTGGTGTCATCTACTAATTTGCTGAGGGTGCACTGGATGCCTTTATCTGTGTCATTAAGGAAGATATTAATTAACGCTGGTCTCAATACAGACCCCTGAGGGACACCATGTGTCATTGATGTCCACTGGGACTCTGAGACATTGACCACTACCCTCTGGATGTGACTGTCCAAACACTTTTTTATCCATCTAACAATCCACTGATCAAATCCATCTTTGTCCCATTTAGAGAGAGCGATATTCTGGGGGACTGTGTCAAAAGCTTTACAGAAGTCCAGAAAAATGACATCTGTATTGCTTCCCTTGTCCTGATGTCCTGATGTAGTCATATGAACACACCTTTCATAAGGCTAATACTTTTTTAAAGTAATATATTATTGATGTTGATTGTTTTAACTAAGATCTTTGCTACAAAAAAAGCCCCCAAAACCTTCTATAGCTATTTGGTGCAACTTCTAAAACTTGTAGTATTTTACTACTTTGTGCTTAATCATGCAAGTGATTTAGCATATTTTCCTCAAAATCTTTTAAAAGTAATTACATAGTCCAGTGAGCACAGAAAAGAGCAAAAAAGGGGAGATGAATTTTAAATCACATCCTGTGTTGATGAGCTACTATCTGTAGTTCATGGGTTATTATTAAATTTCATTCTGATGAGAAACTTGAGCTGAAATGGAATAGTACTATAAAGTTTCAAATGAATACTTGTAGCAGTGAAATGCTGTTTCCCTGTACTAAACTATCGGGAAAGAATCCACATTTTACCTTTGAGCATCAGTCTGAATCAAGTGTTATGCATTTAAACAAAATAATTTAAAAAATCAAACCCAAACCAGAATTATAAGTGTGCTGTCACAGATAGTTTAAAGTTTTCAACTTCTTGTTTAAACATGAGTTGATAAATATATTAATACAGGTCACTGGAGAACAGTAGATACGATCTATGCACCTTAATATTTTAGTTAAGCACTAGCACTGTGTAATACAATACCCTCTGAATGATATACTTCTAATCTCATTTCCTCGCTTTTGATGGAAACTAAGAATTATTTGCATTTTCATCAATTTCACCATGGCTGGACATGCTGAACAAGTTATTCCATTTTATGTTTGTGCAGAAACTGTAAGAAATCTATTTTTCTTTTTATGCAACACATATCCATAACAAGAATAATAATTAAAAGCTAATCTCAGATGAATTGTTATTGTAAATTGTAATGTACTTGTGTTCCGGTTTCTATTATCAAAGTGGTGTAAAGACAGATTATTCTTTACCTCCTCTCATTAAAAAAAAAAAAAAAAAAAAATTAAAATATCATAGGAACATTCTGAACCATGAGACAGTGTTGTTGACTAGCCCCGTCTATTCTAATCTAGTATTTCTCATTTTGATTTGTGAATATATCCACCATTCCACAAAGGGGGATCTAAAAAGTTCGGAAAAAGTCCAGCAGAGTCTATTACCCATTTCAGTTCTGTGACTTCCCTTGTTTGTGGCAATTTTGCCCTACTGGCTCCTTCTTGGTCCAGAGTGGGGAAGGTACCATAATCTTTGTTTCCAAACTCACAGTTTGTCACCTGTTCCAGGCCCAAAGGAACACACTAGAGGGACCACAGAAGATGAGGATTTGATTTTCTTCCATGGAGGATCTAATTTTGGGGGGAGAATAATTCTACTGAGAATGAAGCAATTTTTTGTTTCATATCAAATTGTTCTGTGAAATTCATTTACTTTCTAGAGAAAGAGATTCACAACTTATCAAGTCTGTATTGTATGAAGGAGTGATCAAATTTGGAAAAAAAATCCCAGCTGATAGGTGCTCATAACAATATTATTGTGTTTTCTACTTTTCAACAGGTGGGAAATGTTGTTCAATTTCAGTGTAAGAAAGGACACCTGCTCCATGGTTCAACAACACGAACTTGCCTTCCCGATCTTACATGGAGTGGAATCCAGCCAGAATGTATACGTAAGAAATGATAATTTTTTTTTCTTACCTCAATATTTTTTTATCTACACTATTTAGTTGCAGTAACATTGTCATAAAGTTATAATCTATATGACTTTATTTAGTGAAAGTTAAGAGAAATTTGCATTACTAGCTTACAGCAGCTAGAAATATGATTCTGAATTAATTTTTCTATAAGAAACAAGAGAACTAAAAAAAAAAAAGAGAGAGAAAATAGGCAGATCTTCATCCAAAGTCGCTTTCTATCTTAGAGGGTGCAACCCTTCCAACTCAGAGAGGAGGTGGTGAGAATAGGACATATCAGAAGGCCCTATTCTAAAATATGTAGGAGAGCATATAATTAAAATCGGTTCTAGTAAAGAGTTTGAACTGTTTCTCAATCAAGGAGTATTTTAAGATGGGAAAAAAAGAGTTTGCAACTGGAAATTTTTGAATCTGAAATAGAGAGAATCTTCTTAGAGTACAGACAGCAGCACTTGATTTTGTAGATATTTTACACTTTGGTAAATAATGATAATTTACTGAAGATATACGATTATGGTTAGTCTTTCTAGTTCAGCTAGTCAGCTGTGTTTTTCTGGAAATAGTCTTACCTTATCATGTGTGATCCTATAGAATTACTTTAGTGAATGGAGAACATATCCACAGAAGGAAACAGCATTAGTATTATTTCAGTTGGCGCTAGCATTAATCTTAAGTAAACAAAAAAACAGTATCTCAGTGTGTTGAAAGGTGAATTCTGCTCTTGGAGGTATGCTGTCTTTGAGATTACACATAAATCCCAGATTCTGGTGATTGTTAGGCACTTCATATGAGATTAGAAATATTAACTTAATTTTTCTGATATTTACAACTCACTTTCAATTTCTCCTTGACCCATCATAGAGTTTTCCAACTGACTATTTATATACTGTTATGCAACGCTACATAGATATCATAAGTGGTGTAAGTCACAAGCCATGATTGCTTTTAAGTCTGGTATGATGTGTACTGTTTCTATTCTCATATGCAGACAATTAATTTTGTTCATGCAAGTGCATTTAAGTCAGTTATTGGTCCGTTGGAATTGAAAGGTCCATGTTTAAGCGTGTATTTACAGGCTCATGGTAATATTGTATAGACTATATAGTAATTTGTAATGTGAATTAAAATATATTAATATGTCATTTCTGTTTATTTTTTACTTTGTTAGTTAACTGTCAGAATGAGCAGATATTATCTTTTCAGAAATATTTTCACCATTTTGACAGGATATTTTATCTTTTCTTTGTAGCTCACAGCTGTAAACAACCAGAAACACCAAGTCACGCTAATGTTGCAGGAATGGATCTTCCGTCACTTGGTTATACACTGATCTACACTTGTCAGCCAGGCTTCTTCTTGGCAGGGGGATCAGAGCACAGAGCCTGTAGGTCTGATGGCACATGGACTGGGAAGGTTCCAGTTTGTGAAGGTAAGCTCTTCTGTTTCCTGCTGCATCTGCCATCTGTCATATTTCAGTGCTTTTCTTTACTTGCAGTTGGCACATGCATGCCAACAATTTGATTGGGCCCAGTCAGCATGTTTTTATGAAAGGCAGGTCCTGCTTGATGAATCAAATCCCCTTCTATAACAAAGTGACCTGCTTAGTGGTCACTCAGTACTTGGCACTGGTGAGACCACACCTTGAATAGTGTGTGCAGTTTTGGGCCCCTCACTCCAAGAAAGACATTGAGGTACTGGATTGTGCCCAAAGAAGATGAATGAAGCTGGTGAAAGGTCTGCAGCACAAGGCTTATGAGGAGAGGCTGAGGAAGCTAGGGGTCTTTACCCTGGAGAAAAGGATGTTGAGGAGAGACCGTACTGCTCTCTATAACTACCTGAAAAGGGGTTGTAGCAAGGTGAGTGTTGGTCTCTTCTTCAAATTAACAAGTGGTGAGAGGAAATGGCCTAAAGCTGTGCTAGGGGAGGTTTAGGTTGGATATTAGGAAAAATTTTGAGGAAAATTTAGAAGAGTTGTCAAGCATTGGAACAGGCTGCCTGGGGAAGTGCTGGAGTCACCATCCCTGGAGGTAGATATATAGATGTGGCATTTAGAGCCCTAATGTAGTGGAGGACTTGGTAGTGTTAGGTTAGCTATTGGCCTCTAAGATCTTAGAGGTCTTTTCCAACCTAAATGATTGAATTATTCTGTGGTAATATTTGAGAAAGACGCCTAAAGTTCAAGAAGATGTCTGAATCACTGCATGAAATTAATCCATAGGGTTTGGTATTATTTCATATTTTTTATGTAAGGAACTGTATACTACTACAAAACAAAATGTATCTATTTTGTCCTTGCTGTTGCAACCTTTAATTTTGTTTCTAATTTTTACTACCCACTTTGTCACAGTAGGACATGAAAAACACCGTAGCCAAGTCATGGTGAGAAAGGTGGTTTTCATGTGATATAAGGAATATACTCAAGTGTAGAAACTGTTTGGAATTTTATTTCCTGAATAATTAAAGGCCTTTTCAGATTACTGTTACCTAATGTTTCAGATGTGGTTATCCCCAGGGCTCTTACAGAGGCATTCAAAGAAGGCTCTGTAGCCAAACACTGCTACTTGGAAGGGAAATAGGAAATGAATAGTTTATATTACTAAAAAACAGGTGTCCTGGAATTGCATGCCAGGCAAGTGCTGGGGGAAAGTAAAGCAGAGCTTTGGGAAAGTGCTAGAAAGCTAGCAGCCAGGAGTTGTTCAGTACTTGGAAATTATTATGGCAGGCCAAATGTGATTCATAGGTTGTATTTTGTTCAAGAAGTTTCTACTGCTGCTGTTGAAAGAAGTAGCATTAGTTGTATTACCTGATAGTAAGGAAGTTTTTTGAGGTTTTTTTTTTTTTTTTAAGTATTAAGTAGTAGCTATGAGTGTATCTACATCGTCATATAGCTTTGTTTCCCAATGTCCTGAAAAAATGTTAGAGAAATTTAAAAAAATTTTGAACCAGATGTGTTTCTTCTTCCTTTTTAGCAGTGGAGGAATAATGAACAATATATTGCAAAGTGTTAACTCTAATTTCATAAAGCAAAATAGCTCCTAGATAATATCAGTTTTGGGTATACAGCAAGGTGAAATATCTCTCTGATGGAGCAGAGGAGAACACCAGATCAGGTTGTTCACCTTTTACTGTGAACGTCACAAAAATGACTTGGAAATGGATGAAAAGGAATAAAATGTTTGGAGTTGAGAGCCCTAAAGGGATGTGTAGGGGAAATAAACTAGAATTTGATCCTTTAAATACAGAATTGAAATCTTGAAAGTCCTACTCAAATATCTGGAGCTAGAAAATTAAACTTCATAGTTAAGTAGTTTTAGTTTTGGATTTGTATCTAATATTTGTATTTAAGTTTTATTTTGTGTTTCAAATTTCAGTTCTGGACTTGACTTGAAATTTATTCAACTTGATGAGGCTAATTGACTAATCATCTTTTTACACTAAAGCCCAACTAGAAATTGTGACCCAGATATTTCTAACCTGAATTTAATGTAGTCAGAAAGCACTTGCTGTTAAACCATGGCCTTCAGGTCAACAATGTACAGTGAAGTTCAGTATGTTTCTTTCGAAATAGAGAGGAAATAGAGGTTAATCAATCAGTAATAACAGTCCATGAGAACCTTAGGTTGCATTTCAACCACTGCCCTTGCTTCTTTACAGTTTTAACGTACATGACAAGAAAAGACCTTTTTAAAAAGCTAAAATTTATTCTCAAATATATTCTCAGTCCTTGTAAAAGTTTCCTTTTTATGCAGAAAAATACTCAGCTCAGGGGGAAAGTAGTTTCTTTTCTCATGTATTTGTTTAGAACATGGATTGGAGAGAAAAAAGCCTGGGTTCAAGGCCAAGACCCAAAATACAAAATATTGAAATCACAATTGAACAAGGGATTGAGTATAGTGCTACATGGAGTATTTTATATTAGGAGATAGAATTATTTGTCTTCTTTATGTTCCAGTGAATCCAAATTAGTTTCTTCAAAATAAAACAGCTTCACCTCCAGGAAATTATAATGTCCTAGTGCATTAATTCATCATCTTCAGTGGTGGGAGAGTTCCTGCTCTTAGCAGAGAAGAAATTGTATTCTCCAACTTCCAGTTCTCTTATCACTGGAGCAGTTGGAGATTCTGTGGACAGCCCCTTTTGTTTCTTTCTGTTGTTATTCTTTAAAGAATGGGGGACCTTCTCCTTCACTGTTAAGAGATTAAGCCAGCATCTATGGGTGTTCCGTCTTGAACACAAGATGTCTCACTCAGTACTGCTGAAGATAGTTAAGTCCTGGAGAGAAATTATTTCGAGCTCCCTTTGTTGTGTGTGTCTTCGGTGTTTGGTCTTGCAGTCAATGCACTGTTCACTGTTCCTAATCCAAGTGACACAGCCAGGATTAGATTATATATTAGAAGGCATCTCACATATAAGTGCATGGTTCAGGACTGTAAATTCTGAAACATGGATTCTGAAGTGAAACCCTTCACTGACTACTGAAAATTACTTGATAGCATCCAGGTGCCTGATTTAGGAGGATAATGGGGGAACAGAAGAAATTTGTGTGCAAGTGTTCCTGTGATACTAAGGTTTGATACCAACTGAAATCTCATTCCTATTTGAGTTCGAAACATCATCTTATATGCTTTTTAACAAATAAATTTCATGATGGAAGTTATTTTCTTTGTTTCTGAGTAACATGTTGCTACTGATTTGTCTTTATGTCATTTATTCTTTCTAACAGCTGGTTCTAAAATATTAGTGAAAGATCCCAGACCAGCATTGGGAACACCGAGTCCCAAACTAAGTGGTAAGTACTCCAAGGTTTATATAGTTATAATCCATTTCTGTAAAGAAGACAATGAGGATCAGTTTAATGAGATCACACTGAGAAGTTTAGAATGTGTAAAGGATATTAGATTAGGCACTAGATTAACAAAGAGGGAAAATAATTAAATTATTCCCTAATTTGAAGTCCACTTACCATATGGTATAATTTATATCTATATAAAATTTCTGTTAGGAAATGAGAGTTTTAATTGGTTTCACTGAAATCATGTTGTGTAAGATTCTATGCAATTTACCTATTTAGAAACCGTACTACTCACCTTGAAATAATTTAAAGATGCTTCGCAGTTTTCTTCAGTCCTGCACATTTTTACATATTGCTAATTTAAATTGCTTTACCTAAATATTAGCCTTCAACTTAGCCTCCAAAAAAGCTAATTTTAGCTGAGACAAGGTAACCTCTCCAATTCTGGCTAAAGTCTCCAGTTTTAACAGATTTGCTGCAGACCATATTTGGATGTTTTGACAAGAGAAGCTCTCTGTCCACTGAAGAGATTTTTTGAAAAGAGCAGTCTCTGTAACTAAAATTAACCTTTGACTATAATAAACCTATTAAATTTCTACTGATAATTAATAAGATTTAAAAGTAGTACTTTAGCATTTAGGGATTTGGGCTGTTTTTTTTCTTAACATTTCGTGTACTAGTTCAAAACCATTTTTTTCAATGATGTGCTGCTGAATGGTAGACATCAAGTTTTTTATTCAGAAAATTTTCATTCATTTTGTGCAATCCCGATTAACTGCCAGTATAGCCCATAAAGATTAGTTTTCCTAAAAGTAGGGAAATATATTTCAGGCAGATTACAAATCAACAGCATCAGAGCATTTGCACCATGCAATTTCCTTGCTTGCAGGTCCAGTATCTACATGTTTTTTCAAGAAACATATACATATATACATACATGTGCAGAGATAGAAAAACTAGGAAAGCTCCTTTACCCTTCATAGAGAAGACAACCTGCCTTTGTGCTGCATCAAATAAATGATGAAGGAAAACTGTGGATATTCCAGTAGGCCCCAGTCTTGGATTTAGGGGTATCCTGAAAGAGAAAAGGGAAAATATTCTCTGCTTATCAGACATGAGATGCCAATGCACACATGAACACAGAGCTTTAAGTTCAGTGTGAATGACTTCAAATAATGTGAAACTGCTGATTTGAAATAGTGATTCTTATAGAGCTAACTCCGATACATTACTTTTTAAAGTGTAGTAAGCCCATCCTAAATCATGTTTAATTTAATTATTTAAAAGCTATTTCTTATTAAAGTTTTAAAGATTTGCATGTATCAGTTTTTACTTCATAGGTAGCTTTTTGTTGTTTTGGTGGGTTTTTTGTTGCTGGAAAGCATTACTTAAATGAATCATTTTACAGTTTGCTAATGATAAATATAAAATGAAATGGTATAAATCTAGCATTTCTATTCTCCAGCAGACTATGATCTGGTTTAAATTTTAAATTAGAGAATTAATTTTTTTCTTCTGGTGAAGCTTATAATGTTTTTAAGGATTTGAAGACAAGACAGAACTCCTTATATAATTTTTTCATTAGAAAAATTTACTAGTTAATAAAGAAAATACTTATATTTCATGTCATTTAAAGAAAACGCTTATGAAAAATTTTACATCTAAATTGATATTAATTTCTGCAAAATGTAATGCTAGATATATGTCCTTAGCCATCTGTGCTGGCATAGAAAAGATTCTACAGTGAGTGGAATATGATCTTCTGGACAAAGCTTTTAGAATTTTTGGAACTGATTTAACTCTGGGACAGGTCCATATTTTAGTAAAAAAGAAAATGAAGATGTAATTGTGGTCATGGTCTTCAGTGCATATACATTTCTTTCATAAAAGTTCCTGCCAGCTTTGTATGTTTTATATCTGAAAATTATGCCTAGTAGATTTATAAAAAGTAAAGGAAAGAAAATGCTAATATTTATCATACATTTTGTCAGATATTTGACTTTTTTAAGTACTAAATACTGCAATATGTATTGAAACATGTTTTTGTCTGTATAGTTCCTGATGATGTATTTGCCCAAAATTATATATGGAAAGGTTCTTACAATTACAAAAGCAAGAAGCAACCCATGACTTTGACAGTCACCAGTTTCAATGCAACTTCAGGAAGAGTAAATGCAACACTTACAAACAGCAATATGGAATTGCTGCTATCAGGTATGGGCTAAGGAAAACTAATTTTCTTTCTTTCCTTTTACTGTCTTACATACACTGGCTCCCTGTAACTTTCTGCATAACTTAAACTTTATTATTTTAGCAAAGAAATTTTCATTTCATTTCAGTTCCTTTTCAAAGGTAGGGATTTTTCCACTTCTTTCCCTCCCCTTGTTTTTTTTTTTCTATTTTCCAGTTTTTTACTATATTTGGAGTTAATAAGGAGTGAAAGAATCATATTAATTCTCATGTTTTTCTTTTAAACATTTTAAATAAACTTCAAGTACTGTTCCTGAGATTTTCTTAGTTCTTAATTACAAAATTTCCCCACAGTAGCCTAATGACTAATAATAAATATGATGAGATTGATATATGTTGACCTAGAAAGTCAGAGATATCTAATGCACATAGAGAGAAAGTAGAGCTGACATTTGTTAGATTTTCTAAGTAAAAAAAAAGGAGGTAGAATCATAGAATTGTTTAGGTCTAAAAAGACTTCTAACATAACGAACTTAACCTAATACTGCCAAATCCACCACTAACCTTGTCTCTGGAAGTGCCACATCTTTTAAACAGCTCCAGGGATGGTGACTCCACCACTTCCCTGGACACCCTCTTCCAATGCCAGACAACCCTTTCAGTGAAGAATTTTTTCCTAAAATCCAATCTAAACCTCTTCTGGCACAACTTGAAGCCATTTCCTTTCATCCTACCACTTTCTGCTTGAGCAAAGCACCAAAACTCACCCCGCTTCAACTTCTTTTCAGGTAGTTGAAGAGACAATGTAGTCTGCCTTCAGTCTCCTTTTTTTCCAGACTAAACAACCCAAGCTTCCTCAGACCCTCCTCATAAGACTGGTGCTCCAAACCCTTCTCCAGCTCCATTGCCCTTCTCTGGACATGCTCTGCTTTCTCCTAATTCTTATCTCACAGAAGAAAAATAAATAAGTAATAGATACTTCAAACAAAACTACTAAACTTAATTGGTGTTTCCACCTGGTCTACAAACTGAACCCACTTCATCGTTAAACATATTGTGGTATTTTATTTTTGTTTCCAAATCAACAAATAATGATATTTGGGTTCTAAACAATTATTCTACAGGAACAATAATGGGTCAATTAATTACGTCTACAAAGCAAATAAGGTTGCATCTTCCTTTCCTTCCATCTATCATATGGAAGAAACTGTGTTGTGGCTGACCATACTAACTGCTGAAGAACAATCCAATTAAAAAAAAAAATTCAAATTCTTTTTTTTTTTTTTACATTTAGCACCAGCTTTTGGAATAGAATTTGTGTGTGGATATTCCTATTATCACATTTTCTATGTAATGACTAAATTATATATATTGAAAGCAGGGATGTGAGGTTTAAATACATGCTTCCTGATTCAGAACAATATTTTCCACTTCAAATCAGATTGATGTCAATGTTTGTTCTGCCTAAGGCTTGAAGTAACAGCTGTGTGTATGGGGGTTCCCTTCCCTTCTCTCCTCTCTACAGGCTAAGCTGAAAATGGTTTCTATTGAAATTTTATGATTATTGAAATAATTTCAAAATAGAGTGAATTTTTCTAAACAATCACTGTTGACAATTGGTACCTGTTCTTCCTGCTTTTCCTCTTTAAGACAAGAGATTATGTGTTTATTCTCAAAGATGACATTATTTTTCTAGTCAACACAAATGTGAATTTTTAAAACTATATTCTACAGGAGTGTATAAAAGCCAGGAAGCTCGGCTAATGCTCCACATATATCTCATTAAAGCACCCTCCCATACATCTGCGAGCAAGTTGAAAGAGGAAAAATGGGCTATGGATGGTTTTGTGAGTATATTTCTGCTGCAAAAGAGAGGGAAATTTTTGTTTGATTGAAATCATGCTGTTTTTTACACCCAAAAAATCCTGAGACATATCAAATGGAATCTTATCAGCAAGGCTGATTCATTAAATTAAATGAAAATTTTCTTGTAAAATGCAGGACACCAGTCCGAGAGAAAATATGGGAACAGTCATTGAGTGTAGGCAAAATTATAATGCATGTTAGTACAGAAGCCTTTCTCACAGGTCTCTTTATTCCAATATGTTTAGCAATTTTATAATAATTAAACATAAAATCAATTTATAATAATATTATGTTCTATTAATAAAATATCAATTTTGATAATTATATTCACATAGATGTTTTAATTTTTGGTGATATTTTTAGAAATACTTTGAAATAGACGAACTGTCACATGTATGTGGAAAACAAAATACATTACTCCAATGTATCATTAGGCCCCTTGGAATTCTGGGTCTGACTTTATTCTTCAAAACAGAGAGGAAGAGAACCCATAACTGAGAGGAGTAGAGGTAAAGGAGAGGGTTAAATAGCCCAGGTTTCTGGGATATGATTAAACCATGAAAAGGAAATGCCTTCCAAGAATAGATAGATAAAAAAGTAGATTTTTAGAAAACAAAGAGCCTAAAACTATTTGGAGGATAATAAACACTCATACATCCTTACTACACCATCTAATTTTTCAAGGAATTTGTCTGCTTTCTTATGTTTCACCTATTGGTTAAGCACTACAGGGACACCACTATGTGTGCACATGCCAAAAGAAGAGAAGTGTACATTGAATTGCACACACAAATTTATATTTTTATAACAAGTGGCACTGGTTAAACAATAATTTTTTCGAAAGGTGCAGAATGAAAACCTTAAACTAAACTCATTAATCAACAAATGTTCTAGTAAAAAGGCTTTACTCTTTTGGCTTGTACAAACTTTAGGCTTAACAAACATGCTCCTGAGGCAGCAGAAGCAGGGAATTTACTTTCAGACTTCTAAATATACAGAAGTAGACAGTATACTCCCTACATTCCATATGCTATTTACATACTGTTCTTACTTGACCTTTTTTTTCTTTGAATCTTGGAATAGCACAAAGACACTGCTTTAGCCCAAAGTAAAAAATTCACGTAAGAAAGGCACCCTGTCTTCAGTGAAAATGTAGCTTCAGGTCACTGCTGAAGACATACTGTGTCTTGAGAAAGGGAAGCGTAAGGGAAAAGCGTGAGGGAAACTACCTAGAAAACACTGAATTTAAACCTAGTAACTATTCTTAGAAGCAACTATCTGTCAAATTGTATACAGCGCACTACTTTAGACTGTACTTCCTGTAATCACAGAGGTAATCATAGGATCACAACCATCCCCTCTCTTCCACAAGACTTTTAGTTTATACTAGCATATCTTTCCCTTGTACTAAAGCCTTACTCAATGTTCTTCTGGTCCATGGCTGTATAATTAAGTACTTATTGGGATAAGCACTAAGAAAAATCAAAAGAACTGTCAATTAATGTGAGGTCTTTTTTGTTTCGTTTAAAACTAGCTATTAAAACGTCAATACATGCATCCTTAGAATTATATGCAATATAACTTTTTCAATCTACTGCCTAAACAAAACAGAAAAATATGAAGTATATAAGAGTTTAGAAATACTGCTATTTGAACTACTAGAAACTTTAGGTCTTACTGGTTTTAAAAAAATACACTTAAAGATAGGATGAGGTATCATATGTGGCCATCAACCACCATGTCTAGGTTGTGCCTATAACAGTCCTGTTCTTTCTTTTGAACTTTATATATAAATTTCCTAGAAAAAGAGGGTGTTTATAATGGGGAATAACAGCTACCAGTTAAGTATATTAGGATGTAGAACAGAACAGCTCCCTTTCAAATAGATACATGTAACTTGCAACAAAGTTTTCCCCATTTAATTCAAAGTTTTTGTTTACAGGTTTCTGCTGAACCTGATGGAGCAACATATGTTTTTCAAGGATTCATCCAGGGTAAAGATTATGGACAATTCGGGCTTCAAAGAATAGGTATTCAACAAATTCTAATTCTTTGCTAGTTCATTGTTCCATATTCTGTTTTATTATATCCAGTCATATGAGGGTATGTAGAGGATGTTAACAGAAATGCCATTTTATAGAATATTGAGATATGAATATCTTTAAAATGTCATTTAAGTGGTACTTACAAATAAGTTATAAGGAGCTATAGATGACTTGCAATGTACTGCTTATTATACATATTCATTTGTAATATTTTGAGCAATGTTTTTATCCAAATATGTGTAAAATGCATTTAGTTTCATATCTTAATATCTGTCCAGAAAATCCACGTTGTAGAATGCTCTGATAAACTGATTTCTTGCTTATGGTGCTAAAATAACATTTCACCTAAACATTTGTTAGAAGAGGGAAACTGCTAAATATTTGCAAGTAAATACTCATATTACTTTTAAGAAGAAAAAAGTCTTACTTAGTTGATAAGTGTTTATTTCCTAAAAATTAACTTCTTGTTTCTATACTAAGAGAGCTTTGGTAACAGAGCTCTGGTGACAACACTCTGTTGTGCTATTTAAGAAAAGAATTTAATTTTCTTTTCTGAAGTTGTCTTAAGAACTGTGATATTTCTCTTTCCATGAGAATTTGAATTTAGTTAATACTGAATTTTAAATTATAAAATACTGTTGGGAATGCCTTAGAAGAGGACTTCTTTTTCACTAATATAATGACTGTTTAGATAGAATGCTTACATTCAGGCAAAATTCCTATATGTGGATGGAAAGGTATGTTCTTTCAGCCTCAAAATATTGTCCATTTTTTTTTTTCCAGTAAAATCAGGAAATTCTTTTATTCTTGAATGTGCTGGAAGGAAGGAATATAAAGTAAATTTTTTTCTCTTTTCACTGTTCTAAATCACAGTAAAATGTACGATTTGGGATCTTGTTTTTCATTGTAATTTCATATGAAAATTACTTTGCAAGAATTTTTAGAAATATCTTTATCAAGAAATGTTTTATTTTAATGAATATAAGAAGTTATTTTCCTATAACTTCATTAACATCTTAAAAATATCTGAAAGTCATCTAAAAAAAAATTAAAATGCAAGATTTCCTTGGCAAATTGTTCTGATAGATTATTATGAAAATTATATTTCTTAATTTGATTTTTGGAGGATATTTTTGAGATTCTTTTCTGTAATATATTGAAGATACTTTTTATTGGTGTATAACTTCGAGGAAAAGAGTGATTCACTCAGAGTCAAATTCTATACAATGTTTAATTAGAATAATATAGTTAGAATGTTAGTTAGAATATAGTCAATAATATCTCTATAAAGAGATTCACAATCTTTGAACAGATTTTGTTTACCACGCTTATCACTTCATTATTTCATGCACACAAACAGAAAATTAGCTTCTCGGAAATAAAATGTTTTGATTGTTGTTCCAACACAATATTCCTCACAGCCTGGATGCTTGTTTGGGGTCTTCTTTATGTTTTAGTTTGGCTTTGTTTTTGGGGTTTTTTTTTTAATTTCTATACATTGTCTTATATGATCAAGAAATTCAGAAAACATTATGACCTAAGCAATTCTTAAAAGGTCCAGTTAAAATCTTGAAATTTAACTTTGAAGACACCTTAGAGAATCACAGAATCATAGAGGTTGGAAAAGACCTTGAAGATCATTGAGTCCAACCTATGACCTAACATCACCTTATCAACTAAACCATGTCACTGCATGCCACATCCTGTCTTTCTCTAAATACCTCCAGGGATAGTGACTCCACCACTTCCCTGGGAAGCTCATTCCAATGCCCAACCACTCTTTCTGTAAAGAATGTTTTTTCTAATGTCTAGATCATTGTTATAACCTTTCTTCACATTTAAAAGGTGTATAACTTCTCTGTGTAGAAAATGTAGATAATGTCTTCTTCAGTCATGCAGGAGGTCATATTTCTATTTTTTCATCCATATCTGGCTTTAGCTGTTCAAAATTGTTCCTATCTCTTTCACTCTGTGTATCCATAGCAGCACCTAAGGAAGTAATGAGTTTTTAATTTGCCTCTTTAGGTGATTGGCCTTTTCCTTGACAGTATGTTTGGGTTTTATATATGTAGTATTTATTAATTAATGAAATACACAAATATAACCAGTAACATAATCAATCTAATGTATGCGTTATTATAAATTTGACTTTTTGTATCACAGTACAGTAATGTGTTTTCATTACATACAAAAGTTGAATCCCATGCAGAATTATGCTGTAAGGTATTTACTGTACCAGAGCATGTGTACTGTTCTGCCAACATGTGGCATCCACATATTAATCAGAATATGGTATAATATATTCAGCTTCTGGGTGGTCTCAGCGTACAGGTGTAGCTATGCAGCAGAACACATTATGATGACCCAGTAACAAGGTGTTATTGAATTACCAGTAGTTTTCTGATAACAGACATGTATAAGATATTACTCTTTTGTCCCCTTTTTTTTTTTTTTTTTTTTTTTTTTTTAGGTCTTAACATGTCTGAGGGTTCAAATTCTTCTAATCAACCACATGGTACAAATAGTAGTTCAGTGGCCATTGCTATCCTTGTGCCTTTCTTTGCCCTTATATTTGCTGGTTTTGGCTTTTATCTTTATAAACAAAGGTAAGTGCAAATTATATATACAGAATTCCTCTATTCCTCCACGTTTTGGTGATATTTTTGTCTTCAGTTTTTGCTAGTGTAAATAAAGTTTTCTGTAAAACAAAAAATATTTTGCAAAATATGCATACAGACAGTTCTTCCTACATCTATTCAGGACTGGTATAATAACTACGAGATGAGTTTATTATCCAGTGCTGTACTTTCATTCCTACCTATTTAAAATTTTATAAATTTAAACGAACTGTCTTGCCTCAATCTGTGGACTTCTTAAAATATGAAAAAAGAATTTTCAGTAAAAAAGATGCTATAAGGTATTGGCATCTGCTGAATAATATAATTGGAAGATTTTGTATGCATTTACAATAATTTGCCTTTATTCTTTTCTTCATGTGACAGAATGGATTCATATCCTGAGTAACTTATCTTAATGCCTGATCAGTTTATTTGCATACAAGTATATGCAGGCATTATGTCATCAAGAGGTTTCATTTTGGAACTGTTTCTGCACCTGAAATTTTTAGCCCATATGCAATTATGTTAAATAGCCACCAGTTTTTTCAGTTTCATTAGTCTAAGTTCAACAGTTTTGTTCATGTGACTAAGACCAGTATTAATTCTTTGGATGCAGTAAGCTTTTCCTGTAGCTTGAAAGCATTTGATGGCTAAAGAAACCTTAATCACTTTAATGCCAAGAAAATTCATTGCATACTAACTGCCAAAATGATGATTTACATCTGATAGTCTGACAATAATACTAGTAATATACGTTACAGGATAACATTAGTTTAAAACATGTACCATCATTTTTAATTAGTACTACTTGTTTTCAATTGCTTCAGCATATGAAAAATTGCCCATGTAATTTTTTTATGTATTTGCCATTAGCTGCAGGCTGTAAGCACTTGTCTTGGCATTTTATATTGATGATTTACAGTATAGTATGCATTTTCTATAGAAATATAGATCAAAAGCTTGTAAGGGTTTGAACTCTGATACTTTGAGTTATTTAGTGAAAAAGCGTGCATTTCAGCTATAAACTCATTCTTGGTAAAAGGACTGAGTCTCCAAAGGGAAAAAGAAAACCTCAGTCATCTGACTGGGGAATTATTGTGTCTTTACAAGATTTTGTTGTACTCTTTATAATCTGATCATCCAAGTGAAATGGGTAACAATTTGGATAATGGATAATGGATACAATAACAATGGATAGACTCTTCTAAGGTTGTAACTACGTTTCTAAGTGAACACCATTTTCAAGGAATCATAAAGCCCTTAAACTTCAATAAAGGCTACCAATTCTTAGCTTAAATATTTTTTTAAAAATTAAGATATCATATTTAGCTCCTATGACTGCAATTGGGGGCTAAATTCTGTTCTGATTCTTAAACCACATTAAGTCAGTGAGGAAAACTGCAGTTACAAGTGTTCTGTCTTTCTTCTACAGGACTGCACCTAAAACACAGTACACAGGATGCTCTGTACATGAAAATAATAATGGACAAGCTGCTTTTGAAAACCCCATGTATGACACAAACGCAAAGTCAGTGGAAGGGAAAGCAGTACGATTTGACCCCAACTTGAACACTGTTTGCACAATGGTATAATGTGGTAATGATTTGTCTTCAAAGTCTGGAAATTGACACACAACACAGTGCACACACAGTTCACTGATTTAAAAAAAAATAAAAAAAGAAATGAAAAAAAATTAAAGCACACTTTTCAGGATATAGTGGGTCACCTTTTCCTGAGGACGATAGGCAAGTCTGGGTTGTAGTTATTTTGTTTTGATTTTGTTTTTCATAAACTGGATCAGAATTCTTCTTTGTGTATGCCACGGAGAGTTTTAAAAAATTTTGCTGCACTCCATGAGTGCTACTCACAGTTTATTTGCTTTTTTAAAAAAGGAGGTTATTCTAAAACATAAAACATATTTGCATATATTGGAGGAGCATCCACTATCAGTATTCTGTGCTTTATAAAAACTATATTAGAGGGACTGGGTTAAAAAAAAAAAAAGATATAGGTAGAAAATAAGAGCTATACTTACAGGAGACAATAGGTCACTGATTTCTCTTTAACAGTCATATGCTACATCTTTCTCATGAGTTTGTATCTTTTTTCATTTTTCAGCCCGTTAAGTATTTTATTTTTCTCAGAACAGTTGAATTTCTAAGTCCAGGATGTAGTATTTAGAAATCTGCAAGTATAACTTACTCTATTCATATCACAGAAAAATAATTAAATTTCATGTTCTTATAAAATGAATTTTATTCCCTGCTTCACATCTTGCTCCATTTTCATGTTCCAAGTGAAGCCTGTTTTCTCTGTTTCTATTAACAGTACCCACAATTTGTGATATTTATATATTTCTTTTATCAATCATATATCTAGAAAAATTTTGCAATGAAGAACCTAATATGAATTGAGCTTTGTATGTGCTTATGTTCCTTAATGTTGAAGAATGTTCAGGAGTGACCATCTTACATTTTTTTCAAAAGTTAAAACTTAATTTAATATTTCCTAATTAAAAGTGCAGTTTACAGTAATATTAGTAATTAAATCCCTATATGAAAAATATGAGTCTATTTTTCAGTCCATGTTAGTTAAAACTAGGGCATATCCCACCTTTTTGTTCCTTCAGCATTTTGACAAAATGCATGCACAAAGCATGATGCAATCCCATTGAAATTGATGGATTCTAAGAGACTTCAATGAACTTTGGATCAGATCTACAAGGCAACAGGGAGTTATAATTTGGAAATACTGTGTTTTCACATCTATTTTATCTATGTATTCCGTACTCTATGGAAACAAATCCTTACAGCTCATTTAAAATTGAATATATTACCATAGTGCAATGAAAAAAAAAAAAAATCAGATATATATATATATATATATATATATAAAGCCATGATTTTATTAGGGACAATCCATTCATTATGGGGACAATTCAGATTCCACAGCCCTCAAATACAAGTTTTAGACATTCCAGAATCACTTCTAAGGAAATGCAATTTTTAGTTTTACAGTTATTTCATATCAGAATTATTCAGCGGGAACTCAGTAATTTATTTGATGTAGGTCATTGTCTTCCATTCATAGCATGACTCACAAATGCTGTGTGTTAGCCAGTGTGAATTATCTGTTATTGTCCCTTTCAGACATTAAGAATTCTGTGAAAATAACCTTTTTATTACCGTAATAGAGAGTGCCTACCAAAAATCATTGTACCCAGGATTGCTGCTTGGATTTCTATAATGTTTGATGAATTTCTTATAAATCATTTTACAACACTTTGTTTTGAATATTCATACAACTCTGTCAAACTGTATTCTACTAAAAGGATGCTGTTTTATATTTTATACCATTGGTTGTTATTTATTCTTGTTTATTCAAATGACTGCAATAACTATGATTCATTCATTAATGTTAAGGTTAATACATTTGAGATCGTTTAAAATGTTTCTTCTGCAACTGGCTACTCCTCTTATATTAATGCATACACTTTTGTAAAGAAGTATATTTTTATGAAAAAGGATTTGTAAAAGTATGATGTAAATTTTCAGTGCAATGTAAACAAAATAAAACCGGACAATTGCTTTTTTTAACCATGTCTCTTCTTTGGAAGATGAATTTAAACTTATTTAAGTTGGGAAGACAAGAAAATAACCAAATCAAATTTGGTATTCTTGTGGGTCTTAAAATCATGTTAATTTTTTTGAATATTTCTGCAAATTTTAGGTGAAGTTGTAAGTTTAGATTACTTTCAAAAATAATTGATGAGCACAATGTTTAAAGCTATTTATTTGATAAAATTAATTTTCTGTTTTACTTGAAGAAGCAGTTTTACAGAAAAGTTGTCTACCATTGTCAACCCAGTGGAAAGCACAGGGAAAAAAATTACTTTAAAAGAAAAAAGTAAGTTAGAAAACTTTTGTATTCCTTAAGGTTGTAGATAGCCTACTTCGTATATTATTTTGCTACCTCTTCTCAGAAATATGCAGGACATATTAACAGGTAGTACCAGTGGATACAATATTTTCTGTCAGTAAAAATCCCCAATGGTTCTTTTAATGACATTCAACTGGAAGGAGGGATGTTAATTGTATTACTATAATATTGAAACTGTCTTTTAACAACCCCTTTCACTTACAAGTGTGGCAAGTGGATGGCAAATCCTGATCTGAAATGCCAGTCATAGAACAACTGGGGGTGGAACAATAGTCCAAAATTTATTTGTGAATTTGATGGTCTATATAAATTAAAAATGCTCATTCAGGTCCATGTTGAAATTGCTGAAAATTGTGTTATTAATACATTAGAGAAAGAAGCATGGAGTCAGTTTAAAAAGCATGAGGATTATGTTTATGAGGGGGAGGAGGTGGTGTTCTAGAGAAAATTGGTTAACTCTGCAAAACAAAAAAAAATCCTGTTTCACAGTAGCCAAACTAGGATATGAAATTAAGCTCTTCTATTTTTGTTTATGCATTATATGTTTCAACATATAAAAGTAAATAAAACTTACATCAAATTAGTTCCACAATTCTGTTAATTAGCTTAGCCTAATATACCCAGCTTGCCCTTTGCAAGAATTATACTGACTTCCTTGTTATAGAAAATGCCCTATTCATAATAGAATGAATTTGGGGTTTGGTTAGTTAGTTTGCTTTTGTTTTGTACATTGGATCTGTTTGTTTGTGGCTTTTTCAATTTTTTTTCGGGGGGAGGGGGAGAGTGGTTTTTTTTGGGGTGTTTTTTTTGTTGTGCTTTTTTTACTGTAGTTCCTGACATGTATGACTTATAAATTATGTGTGAACTGTTTGATTTTCTAGTAGCAGAATGGTCTGCTTCCACTGTGGCAGATGGAATTCCAAGTTTTGGTTGGTTTATTGGAGGTTGTTAGCACAGTCTACTCACTGTCTTGTTTTTCTTGGGAAGGTAGCTGAGTAGACTATACCGCTTTGGCTCCATTATTCAAGCAGAGTACACAGAGAAAATGTGTATAAATAGAAATCGTCATGCAACTCTGTGAGTCTTTTCAAGATTGAGACAGCTTCTGCAATATTATGGACTAAGGTTTAAAACTTTGTTTAAGATTCTATAACATTGAGCCCTTTTATTTCTGCATTATCTGCATGTCAAGACCCATCTTGTCCAGTACATGCCATTAGATTACACTATGATCTGGTTCATTGCAGGAATCTGGAAACCACATGGTTTCAACTAAACTCACCAAAATAGCAGTTCTAGTAGAACTTCTCAGAAGCATCATAAAATTGAGCTTAAAATCTCACATTTTACTTTGGTTTGTGAAAAAGGATTGGCATTGATATGAAGACATCTTATTGTGGAGGAATTATTTGACAAAAGTACAACAAGCTGTTCTTGTCAAGGAAATCATTTAATGGCTACATATCATACAGCTTCTTATGGAGAGCTAATGGGAAGTAAAGTGAGCCTGTAGTCAAGTCATTAAGCTATTAAGTCCATATGTGCTGCAGCATCCTTATTTATAGGATGATTATGTTGGAGAAAAATATGGCTTATATAATTTGTTATATTAAAGCTCCACAGTCTTTGTTAGATTAATTTAGGAAAATATTTTCTAATTTCAGATTTTCAGTGGGGATTGATATAGGTACATGAAGAGCCTGACTGACAACTCAACAATGGTAAATTCAGCCACTGAGTTTCAGAGCTCCTCTTAAACACACTGCTTGTGTGTCTTACTAGCCTTTCATGGTACATTAGAAAATCTACTTAGCATCTCTCAAAATCCCCAACTTACCTTTCATTTCTTTGTGTTTCTGCAATTTAATTTTTATTTGGTTGCCAAAAGTTCAGTTAAGCATGATGGATAAAGATGCACTGGGTTAGTTTTCTGCTAATCTGTATTACTGTTTAGCAAATAAACATTACTCTTCACCTCCTTTTTATTATTAAATAATTTATTCTTACACAAGAGAGTGTTCACATGAGGCAAGCATGATATAATGTTTAGGAATGCAATTAGGTTTTAAGATTCCTGAGTTGTATATTTATTTTCCAAATTTTTTTTGTGATCCCAGATGTTAAACAAAGGAAGCCCTGTCATTTCTGCACTTAGTTTCAGACTGTCTCCCAATGGCTGATCATTTTCTTCTTCACCTATTATGTAGTGGTGTCCTAAATGACAGCTAGGACAATGGAAAAATGTTTCATCTTTTGGTTTCCTTATGTAGTAAAAGAAGTGCAACAAGTAATAGCTCAGGCAAATAATTTTGAATAATTTTAATGTCATATATTATGCAGAACCACTATTAAATTAGCATTTGATTGCACAAAAATTATTTCAGTGAATTATCTGTGTTCTCATTAATTATCTTCTTGTTTCTGAAACTAAGACAACATAATATCCTGATTTGCTGAACTAGGAGTAAGTGCAGTAATAGTTCTGAAATGCAGGTCCCATCATTTTATGGAAAATTGTTGTTTAAGACATAATTCACAGTAATTATCCAGTGAATATTTGTCAGCGACCCATACTTTGCTGCATACCAATTCCTGCTAAAGCAGCCAGATTAAACTGATTAGGTCAAAACACATTTTGGCTAAAGTGTATTGAGAACACGCTTGTATAAAATTATATATCTTCAATTAATATAATTGGCCTGGTGTACAGATCTTTCCTGTCAATAAAGAAATTGATACCACATGTGAATGAGCTGAGATAAATTGTCTATTTCTCTGTGAGAAAGAGATTAAATAGCACGAGGAAAATTCATGGGAACAGGCAACTGGCCTCACCACAGCCATGGGCTCCAGAGAATAATGTAAAATGACAAAATAAATTAAAGAAAATAAAGAGCTGATAGTTGAGGAGCCAATTAAGGTGAATGTCTCATATCATTCTTAAGCATCCAGAAGACACTGATGAGTATATATTTATATATGCCAGGTGTATATTTATGCATACACAGAGTGTATAGGTACTATACAATAAATAATAAACCAGATATATCCATGCACACATCTTATTTAAAATCAAGCCAATTGTGGTGAGATTTTCCTTACTCTTTTTAATGGAAAGCCAAACTATATACAATATAGAATATACTATATAAATATATTATCTGTAACTAGTATACTACTATATACAGCATATATACTCTTTTTAATGGAAAGCCAAACTATATACAATATAGAATATACTATATAAATATATTATCTGTAACTAGTATACTACTATATACAGCATAGGTAGCATATGCAATATGTAGGCTATATATATATTGCATATACTCAAATATATATACAATATCTACATTTTTATATATACTCATATATTCTTTTAGCTATGTGCCTAAGTCAATTTTGCAAGTAGAGTATCCTCATAAAACATTTATTGCTTCAAATTGTAGTATATTTGCCATATATTGATCTGTGACAGTCACAAGCACATCCAATGACTCAAGTAACATGCTATGTTTCATGTAAAAATAATAGAAAAAGGTACTGTAACAAATGCTGTAACATTAATAGACATCTCCAGCAATCTGAATAATTAGTAGCCTAATATTTTTTTAAAATCTTAAAAACTATTAATGATCCTTAAAGTGTAGAAACACAATTCTATTCTTCATGGTTTAATTCTATTCTTCCATTCTAAACATGTTAATAGTTTCATTATAACAAAATAAAAAATAGCCAGCTACATGATACTCTGTCCTTTATCATAATTCTCATTACCTCTAAGGGTAAGACCTGTATACCTAACTATGTGGGATGTCATGACCCTGACATAGCTAGCTTTATTTTCCCAACTAAAGTTAGATTTTACAAAGATACAAGAGAGCTAAACCCTACTCTTATGCAGCACAGAAAGATGCAACAGAAAGTAATGTGCTACATGCCTTTTCTTATCTAGTCTTTTCCACTTTTTAACATACTAGGACTAGGCTATCAGAAAACAAAACAAAATTTTCTTCCTTCCCATATATGAAATTGAACTGCTGCTTCCTTAATAAGCACAAAGGGTGAAAAACAAACAAAAAAAGGAGATTTAAAAAAAGCATTATCAGACAAATCTTTCCCTAGCTGAGACACTAGAGAGGGAACAAATAATACATCTGCTGTTGGACTTGATGACCTTAAAGGTCTTTCCAACCTAAATGATTCTATGATCCAATGCTGTGTGCAACGTGAACAATATGAAAGAATTCTAGGATGTCCATATAGCAATTTTAAGTGATACAGTAATATTAATCATAAAGGAGAGCAGATTGTCAGTTTTTCCTAGTCATAAAAAGGTCCATGAAACTCAGTAAGATAATATTAATTCCATTCTGTGGCAGACTTTGAAATTTCAGAAGCTTTTTCAGAGTTTAAGAGGAGATATGTGTCCAGCTAGAATCACAATTTGCATATTACTCTCCTGAGAATGCTTGCTGTCCACAAATACCTCCAGACCTTGACTTCTAGAATCTGGGTGCTGAGACCCTCTCAGTACTAAATAAAACTAACAGGTTTCTGATAGCATTGTGCTGGCATTTAAACTGCCTTTGTGAAATATTTGTGTTTTGACAAAGCAACAAATTCTGGGGGGGAAAAGGTTTTGTTGTAGTGTTCTCTCTTGAGAAGATAAGTCTATACAACTCATGTAAGATATAGAAACAAAATTATAAGTTCTCAAAACTAAAATATACATATAAAACTCTCAGTGTTTCTTTCTAGTCAATTTTTAAAACTTCAAGTTCAGACTTTTCTTAACTATTGTGCAATAATGGAAAGCTGCAGTTATCATAGTCAGGAATATTACAATGAGGTAGGAAAGAATTTCAGACTATTGAAATAGTTCATTCTCCATCATAGAATCACAGGATTATATTATCATAGAGTAATTGGGGCTGCAAGGAACCTCAGAAGCTTTATCTAAGATTTCTTATGTAACCATCCAGTTGGGTCTTAAAAACCCCAGTGAATGGAAACTGCACAACTTTTCTTTTAACCTCTTTTACATCCTAACTGTCCTCATTGGAGAAAAGTTTCTTTGTCTGTGAAGGGTGGAGTTGCTCATGAATTTTGGCTGTTGTTTCTTGTCTTCCTGACATGTATTGCTGCAAAAATTTTGACTCTGTCTTCTTGAGGCCATCTTTGCAGGTATTTGGAAGACTGGCATTAGGTCCTCCCTGCAAAGTTTTCTTTCCTCTAGGCTAAATGAACTCAGGTCTTTGAATCCTCACAAAAGCAGAATTTGCAGCCTCCAAACTTCTTGGTGGCCAAGCCAATTTATCAACATCTTTCTTGTCTTGGAAGTGTCTAGACTGGCTGCAGTATTCTAGGTGATGTCTAACAAATGTTGAGTAAAAAGGAAATCCCTCATTCCACTATCTGTATTACTATAAACTCAGGCCAGGATTCTTTTGGCCCGCTGCTATGGAGCACACTGATGGCTCATAATCAGCTTGCCGCTTCCTGCAACTCTCAGAGGTTTTTCAGGAGAACTTTCTTCCCTTGCTGCTAGTCTCCAGCTTGTGCTGTAGTCAGAGGAATGTATTTTCCAGGCGCAAGACATCTTATTTGTTCTTGATGAATTTCATAAGGTTCCTGTAATTGTATATCAGGTCCTTTTGGATGGCAGCACTGCCCTCAGCAGTATTGGCTGTCCTTTCCCTCACACATTGTCATTTGTAAATTTGCTGAGAATTCAGTCTGTCAGCTCCTCTGGATCACTGATACGGATATTAAACAGGATAGGTTCCTGAATGGACCTATGAGGAACACCACCAGACCCTTTGGTTAGGGTAAACACTATACTGTGATCCTAACCTCTCAAACAATTTTTTTTATTCATGTAGTAATCCAGCCATTCAAACAATAATGTTTTAACTTAGATACAGGAATATTTTGTGACACTTTAAAGACTTACTAAAGTTAAGATAAATTACATTAGTACTCTTCCCTCATCCACTACAAATATAGTCAATTTTTATTATTAATGGCAATCCATGTATTTGGGCAATATTTTTACTGCAGGGGTGATCAAATACACTTAAAGGCTGCCCATAGAAATTGTAGAATCTCCATCCATCTCTGGAGATAATTCAGAAATCAACTGGACACATCCGTAAACAACTTGATTGAACTGGCCCTAGTTTCTATAAGTCTTAGTCTAGGTGACTTCCAAACGATCCTTCCAACTCTTTTTTTTCTATGTTTCTGTAGAAGTCACAGGGGAATGATAGGGCGTTCAGGTAGAGAAGAAGTCAGGGAAAAGGTTGCAGAGTGCAGTCACATAGTTTGTTTACTGGAAATGAGGAAACAAATCTTTTATACTGGATTAGATGAGCTCTGTTCATTCTTTCTCATTCACACTTCGTTATTAATATAACAAATGAATAGTTGACTCCCTTGTCATGCCATTCTAAGCTACTTCTTCATCTGTTAATGTGCCCCTCTTTTTCCACCTTGAAAAAGTGGAGAAGTGTGGTAAGGAAAAGGGAGGAAATTAAGGGCTAAAGGCATTTAAGTTACTATCTACTTTGTTTGACCATTTCCTGGGAAGAATCCAAGGAAAGGCAACTGAGCAGGAATGAAAAGATGTCCTAAGATTATTCAGGGAGAAAATTAGAAAGGCCAAAGAATTAGAATTTAATCTGACTACTAGTGTAAAAGTTAAAAAATATTTCTGTAAATAAGAGAAAAAAGAGCTAAGGAGAATCTCCATCCTTTATTGTATGTACAGGGAAACCCAGTGACAAAAGCTGAGGAAAATGATGAGGTATTTGATGTCATCTTTGCCTCAGTCTCTTGTAGTAAGACCAGTTACTCTTGGAATACATGGCACCCTGACCCGGAAGACAGAAGATGGAGAGCAGAATGAACCCCCCATAATCCAAGGGGAAATGGTCACTGATCTGCTACACCGCTTAGACTCACACAAGGCTGTGGGGCTGGACAGAATTCACTCAAAGGTACCGGGGGAGCTGGCAGAAGTGCTCGGTGAGCCACTTTCAATAATTTGCCAGCAATCCTGTCTAACTGCGGAGGTCCCAGTTGACTGGAGGTTAACAAATGTGGCAGCCATCTGTTACAAACTGGTTTAAACACAGAAGAGCAAAGAAAACTAAGCCTCTGTTAATAAAATTGAAAGAACTTTGAAGGTTTGAAATATTCCCAAGAAATGAGATAAAGTCAACACAAGATTAAATGTTGATGCCAAAAAATTTCTATGTTTTTATTTAACAGTAAAAGAGGCAAAGAGAAAGGAAAAGTAGAGAAAAGTCAGAAAAAGCTATAGTTACTTTAAAAAGCGTAGGATAGGTCACCACCACACTGTGCTACCTTTGTTGCTGCTGAGACAGGGGATGGGGAGCGAAGCAGTTTTTGCCTTTTATTCTGCCATTTGAAGTGTCTTATCTGCCTTCTCTGACGTCGGGAGCAGTTTGGTTGGTGTGGCAGCCACCATGGACCGCAGGAGCAGGGATAGGGGGTACCACAACTCACTCATGGCTTCGGTCCAGGGGTGCAGGATCAGGGAATTCTCTCCAAGCAGGTGGCATCAGCTCCAGGAGGACTCAGGATGTCCCGCAGCAAGCGATGGTGGGGGGAGAAAAGGCAAAGGTTAGGGATTCTTCCCCTCGCTTTCCCCTCCACATTTTGTACCAGTTTTGACTTCCTTTTTATGGGACTCAAGGCGGGCTACTCACAGTCCATCCCACACATAGTTTTCAGGTGTTCAAGAGTGATTATGATAAGCAGACATAATGATGAAGCATTTTTTGAAAACTTTCTCTTATTATCAGCCTCTTACACCATCTACAAGAAGGGCTGGAAGGAGGATCCAGGGAAGCATAGGCCTGAGAATCTGACCTTGGTTCAGCGGAAAGTCATGGAGATTATCATCTCGAGCACCATCATGTGGCACGTACAAGAAAATCATGTGAGGTGGGTTGACCTTGGATGGATGTCAGGTGCCCACCAAAGCCACTGTATCACTCCACTCCTCACCAGGGCAGGGTAGAGAAGATATAACAAAAAGCTTGTGGGTTGAGATAAGGACAGGGAGAGATCATTCCCCTAATACCAAGAACAAGTAACAAAGAGATTAGGCTTGACTTGGAGAAAATTAATTTAGTCTATTAAGGATCATTAAGAGTTCAATAATGAGAAATAAAAACTAAATCTAAAGCTTAAACACTTGATTCCTTCTACTTTCCCACCTTGTTATTCCAAACTGTCACTAGTAAATATACTTGGAAATGATAAAAAAATTTAGAGTTATTTTTTCAGCCTCACAAAATAATAGCCTTCATTGTTATACCATCTAGGTAGCATACTTGCTTGTTTATTTGAGGGATACAACATTAAGCTTTAGGGGAATCTGCAGAAGTAGGCAAGAGAAGAAGCTGAATTAAAAAATAAAAGAAACAAAACAAACAACTGAGATAAAAACAAGCCATGGCAGACCAACAATTTTACTGTTGTGACTATAGGGTACTTCTGTCTATTACCATCACCCAGGTTCCTATTTTGCTCTTGAGTTGATAGCACGTGAAAACTGGATAACATTATGTGAAATCAAGTACATAAGTTAGACATAGTGCTAGAAAGAGAGGCTTCCACACAGTATATGTGGAATGTTTTTTCTAAATAATTGAGAGCATTTGCTTTTAAGAAAAAGAAACTTACAATCTTTTAAAGTTCATTTTAAAAGTTTTTAGATGGAAACAGTTATTAAACACAATATGGCAGAGTGGGAAGCTAAATTCACCAGCTGTATTGCAAGGATTTTTATTAATTTCTGAAATTCTTCCTCAAATTTTCTAGGTGGAATAGATCATTCAGGTAAGATAACATATTTATGAAATATATTAGACCATTATATGAATAAATCCTGATGTACAGAAAAAATTGCAGAAGAAAACCACCTCTAGGGAATCTTGTACAGTGCTTGTGAGATGAATGAAGAGATGTATTTTTTCGTTTCTTTAAGCTGTTGAACTTTGAATCTTATTTTTCTAGTAACAACAGAGAGGCTTAGAGCATACAAAACATGTCAGTTATATTGGAGGGGTCTGAAGTTCTTGAATAGGAGTTTTGTCTCCAAAAAAAAAAAGGCTAATTGATTATTTTTCTCTCTACATAACATTATTCATTCTGTACCCAGTCTAATGCCCAAGTGAGGGAGGTTTTCAATCTCCAAATGTGTTGTTGTAAGTAGAATAATAAAAAAATCAATGTACCTGTTCTTCACTGGAACAGGTTGCCCATGGAAGTTGTGGATGCCTCATCCCTGGAAGTGTTCAAGGCCAGGCTGGATGGAGCTCTGAGCAACCCAGTCTAGTGAAATGTTTCACTGCCCATGGCAGAGAGGATGGAACTAGATGATCTTTAAGGTTCCTTCTAATTGTAACCATTCTATGAGTCTTTGTCTCCATAATTCTCTTAAGACAGGGTTCAACTGACACAGTAAAATCAAACAGTCTGAAGAAGATGTTCTTGTCTTATTTAACTTTGGCATTATATATTGGGCAACACAGAATTGCACATGTTTGATGTGAGTGCAGGTGGAATATAATTTCCTTGATGATGTCATCAGGAAGATAAATCAGCCACAATCACTTTACTACATTTTACAGCCTATAAATTAGCGAAGAGTGTTGAGGAAATATACTTCAATGGTAAGATTTTTACCAGTAGTAATCGCATCAAACCAAATTAGAAACAAAATAGATGCAGTTAAACTATCTGGTGAAGTATTTATTGGTCTAAGATTCAAAAACACCCACGTATTACAGACTGGAGATGTTACTTTTTCCTGTTTTCTATTTGGATTATCTTGCAGCTCAGTTCCTTATGTTCCTGCAAAAACAATGGTATTTCACCAATTGCTCTTAAACTAGCAGCCTACATATACACCACTTTGGAAAACACATAGTCTGGTTTAGATGGCTGTTTAAGTCTTTGCTTTCCTCCATGCCAAATGCACCTCTTGGCAGACCTCATCGCTGAAGAACAGCTGAAGAGTCATCAAGTAGAAATCATGAGTCACAGATACCCCTCAGTGGGGAAATCCCACGCATGCCTTACTTGCAACGTGTATGAAATACATCTATCAGCTCTTGCAGCTAAATCCCATGGCCCACTCAGCAGATGGCACAATGATAAAGCTTTTCCTGGAAAGAGTCCATGTATGTTCAGCAGAAGCTGATGTGGTGTGCAGAATGATGGAAGTGCCTGCATTGCTCTTTGCTAATGGTCTCTAAGTAGTGAACTGACCACAAGACACACAGGGCAAAGAATACATTGTCTTTTGTCCAATATTCTACATTAAGATTTTTATTTAACACTGGGAGAATTGCAACACTTTGAAACCAACAAACTCTGCTTCCAGAAAAGCAAAAAAAGTATGAAAATATACATTGTTTGTGCTTAGAAAATATTAAAAGATCCATAGTAAACCATTACCACAGCTTTAGCTTATGAGACAGAAGGCTGCAGAATTTTTGTCAGTCTTGTTTTGTTTTTTATAATCTTCCTTCACTGAGTAACCTTTTCTGAGAAGACAGATCTTTTGTTTTGCTTCATGTGGGCATGATCCTGCAAGCTTTGAGCTTTTATGATAGTATCTCCACTCCTCTTGACTTCTTCCATAGTGGCAACTGAAGAATGATGCTGACCACCCACAGTGTTTTATAAGATTAGAGGAAAAATTAAAAAGTCCAGAGAGCATAGACAGATGCATTTTTTTTTGCCTGTGCTAAGAAAGAAAATAAACAAAAGAAATGCCTGCTGCAGAAAATCATGAAGAAAAAATTTCTAGTTGCATGAACAAATGTTCCACTCTGGTTAACAGAACTGTACTTCCTCATTGATTTGGCATATTCTGCATTCATTTCTGGGTCACATTGGGAAAACTAGCCCACTGGAGACATCAGAGGGAAAAGCAAAGAGGGATTCACTGAACAGGGAAGGAGATCCGGCAAAAATTTGGGGGTTATGGGATGACAAAAGATGTCCACTAAATTCTATCCAAGATCAAGATTAATTGCTTACTATAGTAAAAAGTACCATAAGAAAAGTATCTGTCTTCACAGGGCTACAGACATGAATTTTTCCAAACTCTGAAATACAAAATTTTATAATTTAATTCATATCCACATAGCAAAACAGTTGCTTTACAAAATAGTGGATAAAATAACATATAGTGCATTCATTTTTACTGAATATATTAAGAAATATATTAAGAAATATATTAAGAATATATTAAGAAATATATTTTATTTCAATAAATATAGACATTTAAAACAAACAGTTTTGCATTGCTCTGCAGAAAAATATATCAGAGAAAAATAAAATCAGAGAAAAATTACTCACAAGCAGCTGGTGACTTTGCTGATCAAACGGTTTGGCATCCCTTGCAGAGAGGTATCTAAACTATTTCATCATTTAAAATATCATGACAATATTTGCTTACCGTGGCTGTGAAAAAGGAATGTATCATTGCAGATCAATTGCACCCTTTTGACTGAGAGCATGGAAAGAGAATAAAGTGATTGGAAGGTTTACTGCAAAATTTTTGAACTTTTGTGAAACTCAGTAATGTATTAAGCAGGAGTCCTTGAAATACAGTAAAGATTTACATTGAGATATCTAGGCAATATTTCTTCATTAATTATCAACTATGTTGATAGTAAGTAGCTTGGTTCTAAGCCTTCCTTCTGTAGCAAAGGACCCAAATACTTGTTTCTTCAAGAAAATTTGCAATTTTCATTGTTTTCTGTTCCGCATGTGTGTTAGAATGCCTATGGTGTCACATTAACAAATTTTTCTGTCAGAAATAAATCTTTGTGAATATCCCTTCCTCCTTCTCCCATTCCCAAAAAATGTGAGCAGTGGATCAGGAAAAGTATAGAGAACAGCAGAATTCTGTTCCACCCCCCCTCTATTTTTCACACCAAACTGACTATATTCAGGAATGTTTAGAATGCCAAGTAAAAGACACAGATTATAGACTGATTTGAGTGATTTTGTTTGGAGAATTTTAGATTGCTCAGTTATATTGATAAATCCCTGCAATGTTATCTCATTGTTATTGTTATTACTATTATTATCACTGCATTTCCTTAACAGATGGGGAAGTTACCAGCCAGTAATATGTAAATGGATGCTTAGAATGGGTAAATATGCAAAGCAAAGCATACAATTTCAAATGAAATAGCTGTCAAAACATCACAATGCTGGATTATCTCGTGTCTGTAGAGATATTGCAAGATTCTTGAAAGAAACTTTTAAAAGAACATGTCTTTAAAAATAACCTTTTAAAATTTTTATTATAATTTTTATGATTATTTATTATTATTATAATTTATCTTTTTTTTCTGGCCTTCTTTGAGTAAATTATGAATTTACTGATCATTCTTAAAAAAATGGTTCAGTGAGTTAATTTCTGTTAGTTTTAGTCTTTACTGGTGACTTCCGAAGTAGAAAGACCCTCTTCGTGCATAATTTGAAATAACGATTTTGTGTTATACAATATAGATGAGAATTTCATGTTAACACATTTGTCTTTCATCATAAGGAATCTCCTAATATTAGGGAGAATTAAGGTTCCCTCTGCCATTTTTGAGGTTTATCCATAGGATTCAGTGCTTTACTGAACTAATCTGCAGACGTAGAGAATTAAAAATCCAAACAAAATAGGTTTTGATCAAGCACTGTGTAATATTTAATTTGCTAATTAAATATGTTAAGTATTAATATGTTAAAAATCCATCAAATGCCACACATGTGACACAAATTGCTTTGGTAATAAATAATGTGACAGGTTGCTAACAGTTATACAAACCTATTATTTACTTATTACTTAAAAAAACGTTATCCCTGAAGAGTGGAAAACCTTATTGTGCAGAGTGATGAGTTGGAATTATCAGATGAAACTGTAATATGCAGTTTCCTAGTAACTTAAGACTGAACAAGAAAAAGTGATTTAGTGGCGTACTCCAACTACTGTCTTTTTTGAACAAATGACTTCATGAGTAGAAAAGCTGCAAAGCTTACAAAAGCTTCCTGTATGACTAAGGCATAAAAATCTACTAAATGGTATTGTTCTTTATAAATAATCTCAGTATAACTTGTTCAGTAAATGAATGGCTCTGTATGACTGAGGGCATCAACCCAGTACATGAGAAACTTGTTTCAAATTGTCATGTTGCTAAACTAACCAAAATAAATATCTCTGCCATAACAAAATTATTCTGCATTTTTTGAAAGCAGATTAATATGCTTCTTTTAGGTACATTGTCTAGTGCATGTTTTATGGGAAAACATACCTTGAGTGTTTTAATACAAGAATTTAAAGGGAAATAATTTACCTTGCAGTAACATGACCAGTAATTAACCTTGTACATTAACTAATGTACATTGGTCTTGGAATCTAACTGATCTCTACTCACACATAATGAATAAATCAACTAGTAATAGCTGTACTAATTACTCCATACTTCACTAAAAACACAGATTTGTGAGACAAAAGATTTATTAACAACTAAAAAAAGCAAATTACTTCTAAAAGATTTTAGCATTTAGCAAAATAGCTAATTAAATTTATTACAAAATGTTGATCCAAATAAGTGAAATGACAAAAAATAATGACAAAAAATAAAAATTTAAAAATCCCAGATGGATGTCAATTTCAAAAATTTTTAGGAAAATTGTATACAATTATTACAATAAAAACTAAATGCCTTATTTTTCTAAGAGACAGGAATACAGTTATCCTGGAAAGCACTTATACTATTAGATAAGTAAAATTATACAGGTCTTTCTGAAGTGTAAGATTTTCATCAACTTTTGGAGATGGTTAATGAGGAATTAATGTAAAGACTGCATAGATTGTATTATGATGTACCGCAAGACCCGTGGTATATTGTCCTGTAATGGAGCTAAATTCAAAACTGGCATTCAAAACACCGAAAATTCTTTATTCAGACTTGTCATATTCATTTGCATAACCCAAATTACCTTTTGATGAAACTTTTCCATAGAGTATTTGTAGAATCAAGATTTTTCACCCTGTGCTAGATTTTGTTATTCAAAGCTCGAAAGCCCCTGATAAATTTCTGATAAAGGTCTGATAAATTTCTCAGGATGTCACTGTTCTGCATGCTGCCAAACAGCCTTCACATTTGTTAATCTTTATTTTGTATGCAGGAGAACATAATTCTCCTGATATACCTCTTGATTTAAAAAGGTGTAATTGTCTTGACTTCAGTTAAGTTATTTCAGTGGGGATCTATACTGCTGTATGGAAGAGGTGACCTTGTCCCTAAATATAATTCAAAAGCTTGAGTCATTGTTGATATACACAGAAAAGAGCAGGATGTTACAAGTTTCCATTATTACGGTCTTCAATTTACAGCTTTGTTTCATTTTAGAGAACTCCTGTAAGATTCTAATTACAAAAGGAAAAGGTAAAACATGCTGTCCATGAAGATAAGCAATAAGAGCCTTACACTTAAGTCTATACACTATGCTGATATTCTCCAAGTAGTGGACTTTTTTCAAAGGTCTGAATATAAGTGCTATAAGACCTTTTTAGGTAAGAATACATTACTGGGAAACTTCAGAAATATATCATGTTAGCATTTATCAAGGTCTTTCAGAAAGTACACACTAATTTCAACCTTATAACAGAAAAAGAAATGAGAAAATAGAACTTGTCATGACTGTTGAAAATCAGTGTTTCTGTAAATATGGAAAGAAATCCTATGAAGTGGCATTTTAATAACAGCTTCCTGTTGTTTCACTGGAGGCTATGCTAAGGCACATGGAGAACAGGGAGGTGATTTGAGACAGCAGGGATTCACGAAGGGCAAGTCCTGACTGACCAACCTAATGGCCTTCTGTGATGGAGTGACTGCATCAGTGGACAAGGGAAGCACTGCAGATGTCATTTTTCTGGACTTCTGTAAAGCCTTTGACATGGTCCCCCACAAAACTCTTCTCTCTAAACTGGAAAAAGATGGATTCAATGTTGGACTGTTAGATGGATAAGAAAGTGATTGGGCAGTTGCACACAGAGGGTAGTGGTCAATAGCTCTAAGTCCCAATGGACATCAGTGACAACTGGTGTCCCTCAGGGGTCTGTATTGGGACCAGTGTTATTTAGCATCTTCATCAGTTACATAGACAAAGGGATCAAGTGCACCCTCAGCAGATTAGCAGATGATACCACGCTGAGTGGTGCTTTTAGCACGCCTGAGGAATGGGATGCCATCCAGAGGGACCTGGACAAGCTCAGTAAGTGGGTCCATGGGAATCTCATGAAGTTTAAGAAAACCAAGTACAAGGTGCTTCACGTGATTTGGGGAAAACCTGAGTATCCATCCAGGCTGAGGGGTGAACAGAATGAGAGCAGCCCTGCAGAGAAGGACTGGGGAGTGCTGGTGGATGAGGGCCTGGACAGCCATGTGCACTTGCAGCCTAGAAAGCCAAACACGTCCTGGGCTGCCTCAAAAGCAGCATGGCCAGGAGGCGAAGAAGGGTGGATCTGCCCCTCTACTCCATCCCGGCGTAGTCTCCACCTCAAGTACCATGTCCAGCTCTGGGGTCCTCAGTACAAGAAAGACATGGGCCTGTTGGAGCAAGTCCAGAGGAGGCCATCAAGATGATAAGAAGGCTGGAGCAGCTCTCATACAAGAAAAGGCTGAGAGAATTGGATTTGTTCAGCCTGGAAAAGAGAAGGCTTCAGGGTTGATCAAATTGCAGCCTTTCAGTACGTGAAGGGAGCCTACAACAAATATGAAGACTTTTTACAAGGGCACATAGGACAATAGGGAATGGCTTCAAACTGAAAGAGGGTAAATTCACATTAGACATTAGGAAAAAAAATTCTTCACTTTTGAGTGAAAAGTCAATTCACTTTTGAATTGAGGCACTGGAACTGGTTGTCCAGAAAAGCTGTGGACACCCCATCCCTAGAAGTGTTCAAGATCAGGCTGGATGGTGATGTGAGCACCCATGGATAGTGACACACGTCCCTATCCATGGGAGGGATGATCTTAGAGATCCCAGTCTATGATTCTATGATTCTGCATTAATAGTTTGGATAGAAAATTATATATGTACTTATAAAATAAACATCATATTTCAAGTGACTTTTAGTAAATATTTGATTAGGACATCGTAGTTCAGAAAGATGAAGATTTTAGGAGACACTGCAGTGAATGTAATGCTATTTCTCTCCCAAACAACAGACACTGAATTTAAAAGCAGTTTTCTAAAGCGCATGAAGAAATTATACAAAACTTGAAAAAAAAAATAAGCGCTTTAGTTGGCTGAAAGTAGGGGAAAAAAAAGTGAAAGTCTATATAAATGAGAAATAATTCTGAAACCTTTAGAAAAGCTTTCAAAGCTTTCCTTTAATAACACAATTTCACCTCCACTCCCACTCACTCTATTCTTTTTGTCAACCCTAACTCTAACTTTTATGCTAACCTTTAGAAAACACCTAACTATTGCCCAGAGAAAAATGTTGTTGAAGAACAATTCTCTTCTGCTACACAAAGAAGACTGAACAATCTTGTGTGCAGAAATTTGTTGATGGAGACTATAGTGAACAGAATACATCAACTTGATGATGAAAGTTACTCCAACCCAAAAAAAAAAATCCCAAACCCACAAAATTAGCAGAGAGAGAGGAAAGAGACAGTGAGACAGAGGAAACAGAAAAGGAAAAACTCTTCCCAGGTGCTGTGTTTGGGATAGGAGAAACATGGTCCCACATGAGCTCTCACCAGTGAAGCAAGTGACAATGAGACAAATTATGAAGATGATGATCTTTTGTAGATGTTGTGCTTTACCTCGAGCTCAATAGACTGTCCATATACAGCAGTGTACACGTGCTATTGGTTGTGACTCTTTATAATTTTGTTGGTATTGACTGAAGTATGTTAATCAGGATTAACGCTGATCAGCTGTTAAAGTTCTGTTCACAATATTATTAGATAACATTTGTCAAGTACTGAAATTACTATTATTTTCTCAGTTGAGAACTGTGCTTTAGTTTCTTTAAAACAAGCCAAAGAACACAAGCAAGACATGTAAAGGAAGCAGGGACAAGGTGACTCAGAGCCTACAGTTATGTACTTCCCATGCATCACATTAAACAACAAAATATAAATATGCGGGTGCATGCAAATGCTAAAAACCCACATGAGACTAACAGCACTCAAAATCTAAAATGTTGCTGTGCTGGAAAATGCTACCCAAATAAATAAAAAGAAAGCTCACAGAATTGCAGACAGTAGATCAGTAGCATTAATAAGGGCAAGTCAAAAATTTACCCAAGAGAACTCACAACAAGAGAGGACTTCTTTTTCTCTAAACCCTAAACTCAAACCCTGATATGTCCCTTGTGCTTTAGCCAAAGACCCCAGCCATGGTCCCAGGAAAGAAGGTCACATGGCCAGGGCTTCTTGGAAGGGTTCCCTTTCATAGTGCCATGCCAGCTGTGCTTTGCACATGTCGCTCTGTTTCTTCCTGAACCCAGGCCCTAACCCTAAGTTCAGGCTGAGCCCAAGGCACTGGTTCTGTTGTAGAAGGGTTAGGTCTAACAGAATTTTTCCAGTAGTTGTACTGTATGTGACCTTTGTTGTCTATTGGATGCGGAAGGGAATTTAGTAACTGCAGATGAGAAGAAAGTGGAGGTGCTTAATGACTTCTTTGCCTCGGTCTTTACTGAAAAGACACATGGTGCTCAGGACAACTGTCTTCCTAGGTTGGTAGATAGTGTCAGGGAGCAGAACAGTCCCCCTGTTATCCAAGAGGAGGCAGTTAGGGAACTGCTGAGCTGCCTGGATATCCATAAATCTATGGGACCGGATGGGATCCATCCCAGGGTGATAAGGGAGCTGGCAGATGAGCTTGCAAAGCCACTCTCCATCATCTACCAGCAGTCCTGGCTCACTGGTGAGGTTCCAGATGACTGGAAGCTGGCCAATGTGACACCCATTCACAAAAAGGGTAAGAAGGAGGATCCTGGTAATTACAGGCCGGTTAGCCTGACCTCGGTACCAGGGAAAGTCATGGAACAGTTTATATTGAGTGCTATTACACAGCACCTACAGGATGGACAGGGGATTAGACCCAGCCAGCATGGCTTTAGAAGGGGTAGGTCATGTTTGACCAACCTGGTCTCCTTTTATGACCAGGTAACCCACCTGGTAGATGCAGGAAAGGCTGTAGATGTTGTCTATTTAGACTTCAGTAAGGCCTTTGACACTGTCTCCCACAGCATCCTCCTGGAAAAGCTGGCAGCCCACGGCTTGGACAGGTGCACTCTTTGCTGGGTTAAGAACTGGCTGGATGGCCAGGCCCAGAGAGTGGTGGTGAATGGTGCTGCATCCAGCTGGCAGCCAGTCACCAGTGGTGTCCCTCAGGGGTCTGTGCTGGGACCAGCTCTGTTTAATATTTTTATTGATGACATGGATGAGGGTATTGAGTCTTTCATTAGTAAATTTGCGGATGACACTAAGCTGGGAGCATGTGTTGATCTGTTGGAGGGTAGGAGGGCTCTGCAGAGAGACCTGGAATGGTTGGATAGATGGGCTGAGTCCAATAGGATGAAGTTTAACCAGTCCAAGTGCCGAGTCCTGCATTTTGGCCACAATAACCCCCTGCAATGCTATAGGCTGGGGACAGAGTGGCTGGAGAATGCCCAGGCAGAAAGAGACTTGGGAGTACTGGTTGACAGCCGACTCAACATGAGTCAGCAGTGTGCCCAGGTGGCCAAAAAGGCCAATGGTATCCTGGCCTGTATCAGGAATAGTGCGGCCAGCAGGAGCAGGGAAGTCATTCTTCCCCTGTACTCGGCACTGGTGAGGCCGCACCTCGAGTGCCGTGTCCAGTTCTGGGCCCCTCAGGTCAGGAAGGACGTGGAGACACTTGAGCGTGTCCAGAGGAGGGCAACAAGGCTGGTGAGGGGCTTGGAACACAAGCCCTATGAGGAACGGCTGAGGGAGCTGGGGTTGTTTAGCCTGGAGAAAAGGAGACTCAGAGGTGACCTTATCACTCTCAAGAACTTCTTGAAAGGTGGTTGTAGTGAGGTGAGGGTTGGTCTCTTTTTCCGGGCAACAACTGACAGAACAAGAGGACACAGTCTTAAGTTGCGCCAAGGGAAATATAGGTTAGATATTAGGAGAAACTTTTTTACAGAAAGAGTGATAAAATATTGGAATGGTCTACCTGGGGAGGTGGTGGAATCACCATCACTGGATGTGTCTAAAAAGAGATTGGATGTGGCACTCAGTGCCATGGTTTAATTTAGTTGAGGTGTTAGGACAGAGGTTGGACTTGATGATCTTGAAGGTCTCTTCCAACCTGGTAATTCTGTAATTCTGTATGTCTTCTAGAAATTCTCTTTAAAGGTAAAATTAAAAAAAAAAAAAAAAAAAAAAAAACAAAACCAAACACCCAAACTAAACCAAACAGAACCCTACATATAATGCTTATTTTCCCTTCAAGATATTTAAATTTATTAAATATTTGTATTACTGTGTTTCCATTTCTTTAAATCCATGGACCTGAAGAGGCAGATGGCTAAATGGTTTGCAGATGGTTGAAAATGATAAATGGCTGTGACAAGGTTAGTAATAATACTTTTGTTCACTGTATTAGCACAATCTGTTTCTGCCTAGGAAGAAACCTGAACTATTAAGTGGACTTAAATTAACAAAATATTTTCCTCTGCTTTTTGCTCTGATATTTTACTGTTTTGTTTTCAATATAATTCATATTTATCTATACTGAGTTCCATTTCAATACAGTTGTAGTTTTACAGTTATTAACTGTGTCTTGGGTGAAACTTGCTGTTTTACCTGTGTATATTATCTAAACTTTTTTCAGATATATTTTCAGGTTTTTGAGTTCATAGCATGTAACTAATGAAAAAAGAAAATCCATATGTCCTCACAAATGCATTCTGTAACTATCCTGTAAAACCAGTAGAGGGAAGTGCCTTGTGTTTGGTTTTATTTTATTCCCTTGAAGTAATATGTCAACTGTGATAATTGGGAATGGCAAGGTTACTAGTGAAAACAAAAAGGATTATGTATTCTTATTTTTCTGTGTATTTATCAAATTATTTTCCTTTTCCCAATTTACTAGACTGAAAGTGAAGAAAGTAGCAGGCAATAAAGGATAATTAGGTAGTCAAAACATTGTTAAAAGGTATGGAAAATATTATTATATGAATTTGAGAATGGAAGCTTACTGTGATTCAAACCAATGGCTTGTCTGGCCTCTTTTACATGACAGTATACAGCACCATTTATTTTCACAATAAGGTAGAGGATAAACAGTGACATTCCCACTAATTCAATGTGGTCTCAATTTCATCTCCATTTCATTTCTGGGCAATGGAATTTTTTACTGGAATAATTTCTCAATAATATATTCAACAAAACAGAACAAAACAAACAAAACAAAACAATTATGAGCTTACAATAAACAGATTTTGTCCAGACACTGCTTTGTATTTTGTAAGGTTTTGTTCTAGCACAATTTATGAGTGGCCTTGTCATTTTCAACTGGGGATTTTATATACCATTGCACTGTCCAAATCAGAAGTTTTATTAAATTCTTCAAACTCTTGACCATCTTCTCAGGTTTTGCTAAGAATTTTTACACACAAATACTTCTAACATCAATTCTACTCTGGACCCACCATGATAAACATCACAGCAGTGCAGTTAAAGCAGTTATTTTGATTAATATTCTTCCTCCTCTTTTCTTGTTCCAATCAAGTACTGTAAGTCTCATGTCCTTTACAATAAAACGATGTTCATGAGAGTTTGTGGGTAATGTTTTATCTATCTTCTATGTCTGGCTCTTATATATTTATGTGACTTCTTTTGACAAATGTGTGGCTTTCTCATTTGCTTGTCTATGATCAGTGATGACCTACTCACCATACAGTTACCGAGTTCATTCCCTCAACTCCTTTTGAATATAATTTTCTTAATTTTCAGTCATCTGGTACTTTCATACATTCTTAAAAATAATTTCCAGTGAATAAAAGATATTGCCAGAAAGTTCTTAAAATACTGAATACAGCTCTTCCAACCCTTCAGACTTTAAATATTTCTCCTGTATCCATGAAACATACTCCTTACTCACTGAAACTACAGAAGTCTCTCAAAGCCATGTAAACATAGCCCTGCTTCAGTCTGAATATAGAATAGAAATAGTTAATGGATAATTCCATTTTTCAACAATATATCTGAGCAACCCTATGACATTTGCCTAGATTTAGATATACTGGAATTTGGTACCTTATTCATAATCTCAGCTTTATCTATCATAATAGTCTAATATGGTACTGTGATATGGCCATGTTTATAAAATAGTCTTAAACAGATTATCCCACAGCATTGACACAGCATAGTGCATCCATTTAAAGTCAGATATTTTCAGAAGACAGGTAAGTGGAGGAAGTCTAGGAAGGACTGACTGAAGTAATGTAGACCAGGATCTGGGTTTTGTGAAAAGTTAGATAGGTTTGCCCTTTGGAAGAATTGAAACTTCCAAGGAGCAATAGGATTTAAAAAAAACAAACAAAGTACCAATGGATTATTTAAACACAATAGCGTAGAGTTGCAATTCTACTTTGGAAAATGTGGAGAGTTAATTCAAGCTACAATGTCGGAGTCAAAAATCTGAGAACCTGTGATTCCAAGAGATTTAGCACATTGGGATTGATAGTATTTCTAATAAATATCAGGATCCTTAAAGCTTTAATGTTGAATGACAGGGAAGAAAATAAATGATGTTTAGTTCCTAAATGCAATAGTATAATTTACGTTAACCACTTTTAATAATTTTAATTTAAAACAAGAGTTTCTGGTGATCATATAATCTAGAGATGGCTAATACAAAAAGAAGTAACTGCCCTTCCAAGGGCATCTTCTGTCTTGTAGAGTTACACTCCCCTTATTCACACATACACATACAAATTCAGGCCCTCCTAATCATATATAAATTTGAACATGGTTATGCATCATCCACTATAGTCTTCAAAAAAAGTGACAAGAAATAAAAATCCAAATTGAATCTGTGAAATTTATTGAAATACAGACTTATCTATTTAAAATCCACCTCAAGTTTGAGCAGATCCCACCACCCAAATTTCCAGTGTGTGGGAATATTTCCATTAACATAGCCAAGGGCTGACTGTTGCCCTGCAACTGTGAAGGTAATTACTTTAAAAATCCTTTGACCCCAGGATATTAGTCATGAATAGATACTTTGCATTCCGTCATCCATCCTTGTTCCACACATTTTCTCCACAGAGAGCAGTCTATTTACATAGAAATTGCAAAAATAACCTTTTATGAATTTAGCACTTACTGTGTGCTTTATTTGTACCATTCCCCCTCTCAAGCCTTTTGAAGGATGAATATTGCAATAATGCATACATATTCATAGGCAATATTGTAAGCTAATTCTCACAAGGCTGTTATTATTCACAACTTGTAAATGAATCCTTAATAGCCACTCAAATCTATAAATAACCATCATATAGTTGGTCAAATTAAGACATTGAACTGCAGTACAATGACAAAAGAATATGAAGAATTTAATATGAAGTACATTCTTTTGACGTGTAATTGGGAAAAAATTTGACAACAGCCAAAAACACATATTTGATGTGGAGCCATCAAACAGCATCTTATGCATTAACTTTTTTTGTTCATAAATTTGCATCTTACTACCACATTACAATGGATGTACATTGCTGTAGACCAGTCAAGAATGCAGCTGACCAAATCCAGAGATCAGGCTTAAACTATTGCAGAATACCAGTGTTAGTATTCATCATGACCACAGTAAGAAAGGCGTTCAGACTCCAAATTCATTGTAATACCATTTATTGAACCAAATGCTATAAAGAAAAAGAGGATAGATAATCATAGGTAGCATCACAGAATGTTTGCAGTGGAAGGGACATTAAAGATCACCTTATTCCACTCCCTGTGCCCTTGGCCTTCCACTAGATCAGGTTGCTCAAAGGCCCATCCAACCTAGCTTTGATGTGTTCAGGGGTGGGACATCCACAACTTCTCTGGGCAACCTGTTCCAGGGCCCCACCCTCACCGTAAAGAATTTTTTCTAGTATCTAGTCTAAACCTACCAGAGTTTAGAGCGATTACACTTTGTTCTATCGTTACTTGTCCTTGTAAGGACAAGAACAGAGATCCTTTCCAGATCTCTTGTAGGCCTCTTTTACAAACTGGAAAGATGTTATAAGGTCTTTCTGGAGCCTTCTCTTCTTCAGATTAAACAATCCCAACTCTTTCAGCTTATTTTCATAGGAGAGATGTTCTAGCCCTCTGATCATTTTCATGTCTCTCCACAGGACTCGCTCCAACATGTCCAATTCCTTCTTATGTTAAGGGGCCCCAGATCTGGACACAGAATTCCAGGGAGAGTCTCACGAGAGCAGAGTAGAGAAGAACCACCTCTGCTGACCTGCTGGCCACACTGTTTTTGCTGGGAGTGCATTCAATCCCACTGTCCATGTCACCAACAAAGGTTTTAAACAGTACCAGGTCCTAAGGAATACCACTCATCACTGGTCTCCACTTGGACACTGAGCCACTGAGTGACACCATCCAGCCAGTTCCTTTCACCACCAAGTGGTCCATTTGTCAAACCCCTGTGTGTCCAGCTTAGAGACAAGAATGTCATGCAGAAAAGTGTCAAATGCTTTGCATGAGGCCAGGTAGATGACATCTGTTGCTCTTCCCTTATCTATCATCCCTGTAAGGATCTAGCCGTCATAGAAGGTCACCAAATTTGTCAGGCATGATTTTCTCTTATTGAAGCCATGGTGGTTGTCACCAAACACCTCCTAATTTTCTATGTACCTTCTCAGGGAGGATCCAGGAGGATCTGATCCATGATCTTGCTGGGCATAGAAGCAAGCCTGATTGGCCTGTAGTTACCTGTATCTTCTTTTTAAAAATGAGGGTTATATTTCTCCTTCTCCAGCCAGCCAGAACTTCACCAAACTGCCATTACTTCTCAAATATGACAGATAATAGCTTAGCAAGTTCATTCCCCACTTTTCTCAGGACCACTGATGCAGCTCACCAGGTCTCATGGATTTATGTACCTTCCAGTTTCTTAGATGTTCTCAAGCCTGATCTCCTCCTACAGTTCTACATTCTTGCAGGCCAGTTCCTGCCTTTTCCTTCCTTGGCTGGCATGGTTGGAGCACTTGCTGGTGAAGACTAAAGCAAAAACATTGTTGAGTACCTCAGCCTTCTCTATGTCCTGTGTAACCAGGGGTAACTGTAATCTTATGTGTCTTCAGTTGCTTGGAATCCTAAATTGACTCTTGCTCAGCCACACTGAATAGAACTCCAGCCCTCGTATAGCATGCTGCATGCCATGGAAAGGCTCACCCACATTATGGTTTTTAGAACTCTTAGCTGTGGTAGATAATGGTCATCAAACATCTATAATCTTCAAAGCTGGACTCTGCCATGCATTCACTTATTATCTGAAATTATTCTGCAAAATACTTCCTATTGTTTAACTTTCCTCTGTTTAATCAATTTGAGGAAATAAATTTTGTTAGATGATATTATTGGCATGTCTTCAGAATGTCAGTAAAACACAGCTCAGGCTAATGTAGGGTTGTAATTTATGCAACTACTTTAACCATGCTGCTTTCCTGCCTATAAAAGGTATTGCGAACCCTTACCTCTAATTTTTAAAAACTTTGACTTACACTATTTTTTTTTCTTTTTGCTGCATTATATGGGATTCATCAGATGGCCAAGGCAAGGGCCCAGTTTGATCAAATGCCCACTGAAAGTACAGTCACTCAGTGTCATCACAGTGCACATAACTACAGACCGTACCAATGTGCAGGACCTTTCTTGAAAGATTAATGTTAGCAAAAAAAATTATATTGAAACTATAGACAAAATTATATTGATTCAGAAACTTTGAAAAACGACTTTTATAAAAGGAACTTTTATTTTCTTAAGAATTACATACTAGTAAGAAATATATTAAAAGAATGGGTGAATATCTCTGAAGTGCTGAGAAACTCTGGAAAGGGAGCAGTAAGGCAGGCAGAAAGACAGATGAGAAAACCCAACCATATTCCACATTACTTAGTTTATCATTAGAGTATTACTATAGTATCAAAATATCAAGTATTCTTGTCAGGTTGAAACAAATTTTCAGAAAATGAAAATCCATCTTTATTAAATACAATACAAAACACGAAAAAAATCTTACAGCAGAAAATGGATAGTGGAAGTTAGAAACCCAAAGTGAACTTTTGTATTGGCTTGAAAACAAATCAGTGGGAGATCCCAAGTCAGGATTAAAATTTAAAAGGAAAAAAAATTTAAAATAAGTGAAATAATACAAGGGAAAGAGAAAAGAAAAACACAGACAAAGTCAGATACAACCTGACACCCTGTTAGGGTGGTGGTAGCAGTTCAGATGAAGTAGTTCAGTCGAAGCAGTGATCCTATGGAAGGTCTGGTCTCCAGCTGAAAGTCCAGTGGTAGCTCTTGCCTTGCCTTGCCTTGCCTTGCCTTGCCTTGCCTTGCCTTGCCCTTCTCTTCCCTTCCCTCTTCCCCCACAAATCCAGTAGACAGAGCTCTCTCAGAGCAGTTCCAAGGCCAGGTTATATCCAGGTGGGAATGCTTGGCTCCTCCCTCCTGGGCGGAGCATCTCACAATAGGATGAGATAAGTCCATGAGTCATGCAGTGGTTTCTTGCTGGCCCATTGTCTGTTATCAGGGGTGGGTCATAGCAGGAGATAACAGCTAATGGCCCACAGCTGGTGGTAATAGAATACATCTATATTGGAACCTAGGCCAACTTTTGAAATGCTAAAATGCTAAAAGGAGAAGTGCTGTGGGTTGCTCAGTTTAATAATTTGGAAAATTTGGTAAATATTAGTTTACTACTGTGGCTCAATGCAACAAAATACCTTCCTGACCTCCTACTCCCCGAGGATAGCTTTATACAGATAAGTTGTAACTCTGATTAAGAATAATAATATTGACAAGAAACTAAACTATTTTTACAAAGGCATGAACTATATTTTCCTTCTTTTTAAGGGAATATCAGCAACTGAAACCTGAAAAAAAAAGACGAGGCTAAAATCCATGTTTCTATATGGATGTTAAAATTGATATTTACTACTTTTTATCTCAGAAAAACCAAACTTTAAAGGAAAGTGTAAAAGTCATTTTCAAATGCACAAAAAAGAGGTATCTGAGAATCTATATTTTCCTGCATTTCTTCAGAAATCTCCTATAGTTCCTGATTTAAAAACTTTTGAGCTAAACAATGACAGTCTTGTTTATTTCAAAAAGTATTGAATTATCCTTGTTGCAGGATATTTCCTTTGTAGCAATCAAGTGTGCAATGCATAGATTAAATATAAAATCCTGTATAATAAATATAGTTCATATTTATATGGTTATATGCCAAATATTTTTTTCATGTAAGGGAACACGGAAAATCCTTAGGAAAGGGAAAATTTCCTTTCAGTTAATCCAAACACTTCAGTGGTGGCTGTGAGACTGCACCACTTTTCAGAGTGTAAGCTCAAAATGCTGCACGTTCTGGCTGTCATTTCCTGGTCTCGTAGTCCTAGTTATACAATATTACTATATATGGACTACTGTTAACTTTTAGTACTAAGTACTGTAATTCTACTGCGAATCTTTCTTCCATTGCAGGGCACATAGTACAGGTCACTGTGGGGTGAGGCTGTGTAAGCAAAGAGGAAGGATACCCGCTAGGTTTGATCAGCAGAATGACCTTCAGGCTGGAAAGAAGGAAATGGAGAACATTAAATATCTGAGATTAAGGCATGAAGCCAAGACTGTGAAAAAAACATAATGGAAGTGTTTCTCTACTTGAGTAACTGAAGTCAAAATAACTTACTTTCTGTTTCCATTACTATAGAGTTTGTTGGTTTTGAGGTTTTTTCCCCCATATAAGTTTTGAAGATTTTATAGATTTTATAATGAAATTAAAAGGAACAAAATGTTACTAGTTTGGTTATATTACCCTGGGTTATGAAATTTTGCTCTAATATCTGTACAACTGAATGTGCAATCATAAAAAAAGAACAGCCTAGTGCAAGGAAAGGTGGGCTGACCTGTCACTGTATATATTTGTATTTGATACCCAAACCAGAGGGAATTATATGCTAGAAGTCAGCCACCATTTCAAATACACAGATCTGTTAGAACATCTGCTGCTTTAAACTAATAATGGTTTTAACTTTCCATTTAAAATCATTCATTGCCATTTTACATTTTATTAGGTGGTATTTCATGGTGTGTCAAATCACAATATAATTATGGTTCAAAATAATTAAATGCTAACTTCCTACTGGAAATTTGAAAGCATTTATTGGCAATAAATCTCTTTTGATAATAATATTCCTACTCTGGGAATTCAGGTAAACAGCCTTTTTTAAGACACTGACTAAGGTCTTGTCCATCTTGGAAAGTGGACAAGTGCAGCCCAAGTATTATATAGCACCTCTACCTCATGTTAACAGCAATTTATTTCCTATGTGATATATTTTAGTCCTTGGCTCTTATGGTTCCAGTTGGAGTGATCAAAGATAAGACTTCTTTAGCTGCTTGGCTACTGTTCTGTACTGGAAGCTCCCCAGTTCTTGATTGTGCCATATGAGAAGAACATGCAAGAACTTAATCTACTTCAAACAAAATAGCCATCTTGTCTAAAAATATCCTTTAAAGCTTCAACACTTTGAAAGAGTAGAAGTAGGTTATCGTTGCAACATCTGTTCGACAAGAGTGTCTCTTCTTTCCCTACCAAGCAGTTTACTCTCAAGCTGCCACGATGCTGTGCCAGCTAGCGCGCTGTCTTAGCACCGGGCAGTATTCTACCTGCCCCAGGTAGATTGCAGCTCTGGAGGGCAGGCAAAGCTCCTGCTCGGGTTCACCTTGCCCAGTGATGGCAAGGTGTGCGAAGGAGGAAGGAATAAAGTGGAGGGGCTTCCTGGTGGGGCAGGGAAGGGTTACTCGAGAGAAAAGCCACGAGGAGAGCTGATAAAATTGGGCAGGCATGGGGTTTTATATCCCTACATAATAGGTGGGGAAAACATACAATAACCAATAAAATACCAGTTATGGGGTGTTACAAGGCGGGGGAGAAGGGATTAGGGCAAATGGGAGAAGGACTGGGGAAAGAGGAGTAACATGGGCCAATCAACTACTGAGTAACATAGAACTTTCTGGAGAAATAACCAAATATGAACCATAAGGCGAGGGTGGGGCAGCAGCCAATGGTCAGTGTGTTTTACACAACCTTTTGGACGCTCTTGTGCTGTGGAGGCATCAAACCAATGGACCCTTCGGTCCACTTGGTCCAGCTGACCATGGCTCTGGCCATGGCTCACTGTAACATCAAGCCTTGCCTAGTTAGTCACATAGGATAAGGTATAGCAATTAGTAGATTTTTGGAAATGTAAATAGAGCAAAGTGCAAAAATGAAAATAATAGAAGATAATAGAAGATTTTTTGGTAGCAACTTTACATTTCATTTTATTGAGAAAAAGTGTATAAGCAGACAAAAATCAGTAAAAGTATACCTAAGGGTCAGGATCAGCCCTTCTTCTTTAAAGTGCCATGTATGTAAAGAATATTTACATGCAAAGTAGATAAAGGAAAGGGGAAAAACCAAATACTAATCAATGATTTTAACAGAAAGCGTCTGTGATTCTAACTTGGAAACAAGTACAATAGGGGTCAGATTATTACAATGCCACATGTTGATCAGACTGAAATTATCCCTGCCCTTGTGATGAAGGAATGAAGGTGTTGACCATACTTGAACAGGATGCCAATCTTCCCCAGGCAGAAACAGTAAAAAGCCAGCTAAAAAAAGAATGCCTTGCTGGCTTTAAGCACAGTAGGAAATTTACCTAGCTTTTTTCAGCTAGAAGTCACTGTTTTGTACTTCTCACACTCTGCATTTGGTAGTCTTTATTCTCAAATGAGAACTACCATACAAATAATCTTAAACAGCTCATTTTAAATGCACATAATACAATTGTGATGTATTTTCTATATGACTTTATAATTTTCTCCTGCCAACTGGTGTGCCATTAACAGAGAATAACATTTTTCTGAGTCTTGTTCTATGGTCATATTTGTAAAAGAAGTACTCAGTCAGAGTCCAGCAGGACTTTATATGAATTTTCAGAAAAATGCTTTTCTTTAGTCAAAGTCCTCTTTACTCTGCTTCCAAAGGGGCAGCAGCCTATCCCTACGTAGAGGATACATTTACTGAAACTTTGAGCATGTTCCTATTTGAGGCTTTTCTGGGTGGTAACATCACTTGTTGAGAGAAAGAAACACTTCTCCAAAGTTCTGAAGAAACTTGATTCTTTTTCTTTTCAGTGTGCACAGAGACAATCTCTGGACACTGAGGACAGTGTTGCTCAGATTTAAAAGGATTTCAAATTGTTTAACACTATGGGTATTGGAATAGAAGCATAAAAATTGCTTTAGACATTTTTTTTTTTCTTGAAGAAAACAAAATTACAGTGAAGAGAGGTTAAGATAATAAATGCAAATGTCAGCCTTTGTTTCTCTTCGCATATATACCAGGCTCAATATCAGAGCATTCAGTGACTCCTTTCTCACTCTAGTAAATGGAAGACCCATTTTCCTGAAAATGTGTTCCTCTTCAGTGCCATTCCAAATTTCATGAAGAGCTTAACAAAAAAGCTTAATTGTTTTAAAAAAAACTATGTAAACGGGTGAATGAATTCTAAATTTACTATCTTTATCTAGACTATTGCACCCTATTTAAAAACTTCATATATATTTCACTGAGAGTTTAATTATTTGAAGATGGTTTGTTCAAAGCCAATCTCAAATTACTATCTTTGACACGTCCAAGTGTAGCAGATGTAGAGCAGAACCATGCTATCAAAGGCACAGTACAAGCAAACCTATGCATACTGTATTTTTTTCTTACATTCTACTCACTCTTTGGACCCCCATGTGAATACTGTATACTGGTTTCCTTACTGTTATAGAATTTTGAGTTATTTATTTCAGTTATTGTCCTTTGGTTGTCTTCTATCTGAAATATAAGCAATTCTATATTCAAAGCAAAATATGCTTCAAATTCATCAAGCATTTTTCAATCAAAGCATTAGCAGCTGGATTTGATAAATAAAGAAAGATAATAGAGCTTAAACACTGAATTTCTTACTAGTCATTAGAAAAATATAATGCATTGTTGATGGAAGATTTTTAAATGTGCAAAAGAGCAATCTCATTAATTCTTCCTCTTTTTTGTATACCTGATTGCAAGGTAACAGGTAATTAGGAGAAGAAAAGTGAAGGTAGCTATTCATATAACATAAGCTATTTGAATTAGCTAAACCTTATCTCTGTTCTGCATTACTTATGAAGCTGCTCTGAATTTGAAGTGAGAATTCGTCATATCCACTGAAGAAGGTAGAAATCATTGGTAAAGTATTTGAAATTACACTTGGCTACTGCTGTTCTGTAGCCCATGGAAATTGTGTTAAAAGGCAATATATAAGCAAATTGTACATTCTACCTACAAAATAACTCGGGCTGGGACTGAAGGCCCTGGTCTGGGCTTACACAAGGGTGTTCTGTGTGAGGCTGTTCAGGGCAGTTAAGGCTTCATACTTAACTGCTGTGAGAGTACTTTCATGTAGCTCTAGAAGTGAGGGATAGCTTTCATTCCTGATATAAAAATGAGTATTACAGCATTTCTGTAATCTTATATATGGAGACTCATACAATAATTTAAGTGACATAAACCATGAGAGGCTGTTAATCCCACCTCTAGCTCAAAGCAGGGTCAGCCATAAAGTCAAACAAAGATGCTCAGGGCTGGAGACTTTCTAGACAAGCTGTACTAATTAATGACTGTGCTAATTTCTTGCCTGTGATCATTACTTAGACGTTTTTATATACAGTCTGAACCTTTCTTGTTTTAACTTATGCCTATTGTCTCTGTCCCATTAGGAATCCCTGCAAAGATAGTTTCTCATCTTGATGACCTCCCCACAGATGTTTAATGGCTTCTAAGAGGTTTCCCCATAGTCATCCTTTCTCCACACTGAATCAGCCTCTCCTCACAAGGAAAGTGCCCTGGCCAATATAGTGGCTTTCTACTACACTCCCTAGATTATTTATTTCTATCTGTTTGCAACCAAAAATTAGACATAGTATTCTAGATGCAGTCTAATGAGAGCTGACTAAAGAAAAACAATAATTTCTATTGATGGACTGGCTGCACTTCTGTTAACACAGCGCAGGAGGCTCTTGGCTCTCCTTGCTGCCAGTGCACACTCCTCGGTGATGATCAGCTTGCAGTCTGGCAAGATGCCCAGGGCTTTTGAGTAGAGCTGCTTTCCAGGCCATCAGACCCTACCCTGTAATGCTGTCAGGGATTCTTTCTTGCCAGGTACAGGATGTCCTGTTGAGGGCAACCCATGGCTCCTGTTGATCCCCTCATCCAACCTGTCTAGGTCGTCCTTGATGGTACTCCTGTCCTCGAGGGCAGGGACTAGTCCACCTACCAGTTTGGTGCCATTTGCAACCTTGATAAGGGCACACTGACACTCCTCTCAGTCTTTTATAAAGACATTAAACTGGGTCAGTCCCAGAGCAGACCTCTGTGGCACTGCCCTTCTTACCAGCATCTAGGTGGAGTATCACCCATTAACCAGTACCCTGGGTCCAATAGTTCAAATACTTGGGTTTTTTTTCCTTTTTCCTTTTCCTATCTGGTTGTTCATGCCTCCAAACATCCCTACCCGGACAGAAGAATACTATTGTGACAGAATAGCAATAGGCATCCTAAAGACTAAAACAATGGCATCCAGTGCCCTCCTCTTATCTAGAAATCCAGGCATACCACAGAAAGCAATTGAGTTTGTCAGGAATTATTTGTTCTTGATAAATTCATGATGGCTGTTCCTAACTACATTTTTCTTTTCCAAGCACCCAGAAATTTCAAAAGGATTCATTCTTTGATTTTCTCAGGTGTCCTAGGTTACAATATAGATGTATTCTATTACCACCAGCTGTGGGCCATTAGCTGTTATCTCCTGCTATGACCCACCCCTGATAACAAACAATGGGCCATAAAGAAACCCCTGCATGACTCATGGATTTATCTCATCCTATTGTGTGATGCTTCACCCAGGAAGGAGGAGCCAAGCATTCCCACCTGGATATAACCTGGCGTTGGAACTGCCTAAGTGAGCTCTGTCTACTGGGTTCCCAGAGGACAAGAGCTACCACTGGACCTTCAGCTGGAGACCAGACCTTCCATAGGATCACTGCTTTGGCTGAGCTACTTCATCTGGACTGCTACCACCACCCTAACAGGGTGTCAGGTTGTATCTGACTTTGTCTGTGTTTTTCTTTTCTCTTTCCCTTGTATTATTTCACTTATTTAAATTTTTTTTTCCTTTTAAATTTTAATCCTGACTTGGGATCTCCCACTGGTTTGTTTTCAAACCAATACACCAGGGACTGTGGTGAGGCTGACCAACCTGTAGTTATCTATATTGTCTCCAAGCTTTTTAGTAGATGAGTAAAACGTTTGCGTTCTTCCGTTAATTGGAGATTCCCCTGACAAAAATAACTTCTCAAAATGCTAGAGCTGCCTTGCAATGACACTGGCCAGCTCTCATCACCCTGGGGTATAAGGTGTCCAGTCCATAGACTTAAATAGGCTCAAATTCTCGGAAGTGATCCTTGACTCATGCCTCATTCACTGGTAGCAGATCTCTTCTTTGAATCCTGCCTTTTAATAGAAGGGCCAGGGACGCCTTGTAGGAAGTTGTTTTCCCTTTGCATCCCTTTGCTGCCAAAGAACACATTCAGTGCCTCAGGCTTATGTCTCCAGTTTTAACCTAATCCTCCAATACAGTCCATAAAATACTTCCTTTAATGTTTTGGGTTTTTAGCAAATATAAGTATCAAACCCTTTACAATATTAGAAAAAAAATTAATTTTAATAATTTCTAAGTGAAAAGGGTTTACTCTAATAACCTACTGGAATACTAATTTTAAATAGTAGGGGAATTATGTAGATGTTATAAAAATGTACAAGCAACTTAGAAAGCTTTCCAAAAGTGTTGGTGCTCATTAATCATGCTTGAAGTAAAATGTCATTGTGGTTTTGGAAAGCCTACACTTAATAAATCATTGCTCAGCAAAAGATTTTCTCCCTGCATGAAAGAGAGAATAGTGGGTATACTTCATATAATTGTAACTTTTCCTTCAGAGGGAAGAGGGGGACAGAGGGTTGTAAACCATATCCCTTTTAACAGGATATGCAATTTAAAGAATACTGGAAATAATGGACCTATTTCATGATGATTGGACTGTTACTCCTCTGTAAAAATTTGTCAGTTGTTATTGCTGTTGGTAAAAATATATAATGCACATCTTGATTTAATGGGATTTAATAATTTTATTTCACCCTTTTAATATCCTTTTCCTTCATGTTTTTGCTTAATCTCTCTGTTGTTGTAATTTCTTAATTAAAAATCACAGAAATACAGAATCAACTAGGTTGGAAAAGACCCTTGAGATCATCGAGTCCAACCTATGAACTCCTGCAACTTCTAGTAAGGAGAATTTAAATTCTCTTCTCCTTCCATAACCTTAGCACAAACAAATGACAGGCCATCACTTTGTGAAACAGGGTTCACAGTAGGAAGATCATTAAAGGCTTGCATTTTTCCCAGCTGAAAGAACACTAGACTTGAGAGAGCAACTAACTTCATAATTAATGTGATTCCAGATGTTGTATTAAAACAATTTTTAACAACTTATTTATTACTGTTGTTGTTGTTGCTGCTGTTGTCGTTGACACTGACACAGGCTGCCCAGAGAGCTTGTGGCTGCTCCATCCCTGGAATTATTTAAGTCCAAGTTGGATGTAGCCCTGGGTAATGTGGGATCCCAGGTGGGATGTAGCCCATGGTGGAGGCCTTGGAACTATATGATCTTTAATGTCCCCTCCCACCCAAACCATTCTATGATTCTATGATAAGGAGATATAGTAGCAATGGTAGTAGTTGGAATAAAGAATACATCATAAAGATAAAGTTTGAACAAGTGAAGAATTTTGTATTTGATTCTTTCCAGCTGGTATAAAGTAGTTCAAAAGAAAGCAAGTAAAGAAAGGATAAAAAAGTTTTTAAAAAGTTTACCTTTAAGTGGAAATCTTCCAATTTATTTTCTTTTAACATTAGGTATTTTTAGTCTTTTTATAAAATCTTCTTCCTAAAACTCATCTGCAGACTGTGTGTCTATTGTACCATTTTCTGAATAAGCTGCTATTGCTAACATTCCTGTAATTGCTTCTAAAATACATCAATTCAGCAGTGCAATACTACTTCTACTACCATCCAAAGATCACTCTAAGTGTAATGTTCTCTGTATTAGCCAGAGGACAGGGAACAGAGAGCAAATAAAGGAAGAGTTTGATATATTATCTCTAGTAGGTAATCAAATGGCAGATAATTTGTAAAAATAATGAGGAAAAGTGAGAGTAAATTACATTAAACTGTCTTTATACATTGTGGGCCTAAACTTGAAAATGTTCATTGTTCATAATATTTATTATCTTTTATGGGAATTTTGCATCCCTAGGAATTACAAGTTCATGTGCTGCTTTCTAAATTTATGAAAAGGAAGATGAATATGCTCAGAAATAGTAGAAAAAACATAGTTGAGGGTATTAGCAGTGAATGTTTACTGCTTATAACCATAAGCAGTAAATAGTAGCCATAATAACTTACAGCTTAAATGATGTACTTCAGATTTAGTTTGGGGCCGGAATAAATTTTGAAAAAACATTAGAAATTAAAACTATGGGAAAGACAGTAGAAGTGACAAAGGAACAATTGGTGGATAAGGGAAGTTTGTGGAAAAAAACCCAATTGCACAGTGACAACAGTAAAGGAGAACAAAATAAATTATTTTACTGTGAACAAACTTTACTAAATTCACTTATCTTGTCCAATTACTTCAATTCACAGTAATATAATCAGCATATTTCAGAAATATTTAATGATCCATTTATTTTTGAACATATGCACCAATGTCTACTGTTGAAAATTCATTTATTATGCTGTTATATAATACTACTTATTACAGAATATCAAGTCATGTATCCTTGATGTCTGCCACTAAATATGTGTATTTACAGGCAAAAGAGAGGTGCCTCTCAAAGCAGAATTATGTATTTCAAAACAAACATGCAGAGCAGGCACAAAATAATAATAAAAAGTATTTTTAAATGTTATTTTTATTATTTACTAAATAAAAGGTAAAGAGAAACCTGTTTCTTTCCAAGAGTATGCAACAGCAGTACATCAAAAACACTAAGGTGTTTTACCAAAAAAACTAAGGAAGATAGGTAGCTTCCAGTTTAAGCTGCTTTCCATTATTTCTTAAACCAAAATATTTCCATATTTCTTATTTCCCCTCTACTCTGCATTGGTGCTGCCTCACCTTGAGTCCTTAGTGTAGTTTTGGGCACCACAGTAAAAGATGGCTATAAAGCTATTAGGGAGCATCCCAAGGTGGGGGTCTGTGAAGATGGTGAAGGGCCTTGAGGGGAAGCTGTATGAAGAATGACTGAGGTCACTTGGTTTTTTCACCCTGAAGAAGAGGAGACTGAGGGGAAAACCTCACTGGGGTCTGTAGCTTCCTTGTATGGTGAAGTGGAGGGGCAGGCACTGACCCCTTCTGTTTGGTGACCTGTGGTAGGACACAATGGAATGGCAAGAAACTGTGTCAGGAGAGGCTTAGGTTAGATATCAGGAAAAAGGTTTATTAGCCAGAGGGTGGTTGGATACTGGAACAGGCTCCCCAAGGAAGCTGTCACAGCACGAAGCCTGACAGAGTTCAAGAAGTGTTTGGACAATGCTCTCAGGCGCATGGTGTGACTCTTTGGGATGGTCCTGTGCAGGGCCAGAAGATGGATTTTGGTGACCCTTTTGGTGCCTTCCAACTCAGAATAGTCTACAATTCTGTGATTAATCATGTATTCCAAAGTACGGTTTTGCCCAACTTTAATTCATTCTTATTTAGATAGGAATAAATTTCAAGTATGCAATATTTGTAGTAACAGTGGGTTTTGGACTTAGATTATGGTGATCTTTGTAGTGGATTATTGTATCAACAGATTGCTACAGTTAGATTGCATGTTATTTTCATTTAATCTCTTTCATTTCATTTCATCATTTCGTTCCCAAATGCCCACACATTTGAGGAGCTATTATTTTATCACCTTTTTTTCCTCTTTGTATACCTTAATTATAGAATCACATCAAAAAATGTGTTACACAGCCTTTGCTGTATCTGCCATAAATGTTGTGAATCCGATTGTATTTGCAAATCATTGATGTTCAAGTACAAAAGAGGGTTCAAATTATCCATGAAGGAAAAATTTGTTGAGAATTGTTGAATACTTAGAAATATTGTTAAATTTCAGAAATTCCTGAGCAACTTAGGATGTGCCTGGGGAAAATACATATGCTTGCATTGTTCTTATACTCCAGGCATCTACTTTTTTGCTACTTCTAGAGAAAGGACATGAAGTATCGTGAGTATTTGATTTAAATCCATAAGTTTTCTTTATGATAATATTACTTATTTCTGATACCTTCTAGTCTTTTTGTTTTGTTTTTTTTTTAATCTGTTTTCATTTCCTGGTTGCTGTCAGTACTACAGGAATTCACTGCTGTAATCACAACCACCCATAGTGATAACTGTATTTTGCTGTAAACTTATCCTTAAAGTATAATCCATTTAAAGAGATAGTTTTCCTATGATATGTACTTACATTTGAGTTATCTTTTAAAGATGAAAAAGCAGTGGTGTTTGTTAGTAATGGAATTACTAAGACTATTATAAAAAATGTGCATATACCAGAAAAAATGGTGTTTCAACTTCTCCTAAAATTCATCCCTCTTAAGGCATTTATTGAGACTTTTGTTCTTATGCCAATTCACACAAGAATCAAACTGGATACCCTGCAGAAATGTGTAATCACTAACTTTTACCATGAGTGATTAGAAAGATGGCCTCCTGTGTACAACAATTAGCTAATTAATATATTGAACAAATGAAGATTTTAACAGAAGGGCACAGTAACCCAGACAAATGATCAACATAATGATATGAGAGATGTACAGGCAGTGCAGAAGATGTCAATGCAACTGCCTGAAGAGTCTGCCAATGAACCAGATGCTGCTGTAGAGAAAATATATTTCTCAGATGGCATCGGGGTAGTGTTTGTCAATTGAAAGTGAAAATGACTTATGTTTGTAATGTGATAGGTCAAATAGCATTGTTCCATCACCATACAGTCATCTGTACTAAGTGTCCTTGGAAATCCATTCTGTATGAGGATTTTACATTTCATATTTCACTTGTGGCAGGAGTACCTCATGTAAGTCATCATGGGAAAAATATTTGATTGCATGATAGGTAAATTATCACACAGAGAAATGCATTTTCTATTTTATCCTTAGGAAAAACTGAACTCTCCCTTTACCTTTGCATTTCAACAAATGCTTTTTCAGAGAGTAATAATTAATATTCTCACTCTTAAGATTGAAGAAGGATGAAGTTGAAGAGCTGTCAATGACACTGAGATTCAGGGCCATTTTTCCCAGTTGAAAAATTCAGAAATTTCACAGTTTTTTTCTCTCTCTCTGTATGTATCGATCTAGATAAATGCATATACAGATACATGGATTTATACAAAAACACAGAGAATCCCAATGCCCTTCTTACTCTGTATGAAAAAAAAACCAGACTTCATTTTTCAACCTTTCTCCCACCAAAAGGCCTTCAAAACAGAATTATCAATGACCAAGTGGCAAACTACTTCTGATATTATGACAGGTCTGGAATTATTTGGACTTCAGCAGAGTCTTAATGGCTTGGCAAGGAATTATGAACATAAAAAGGCCAAAAGTGTGTCTTAATGATACATCAAATTTCTATAAGAATTATTTATTTTTAATATCATCACTGGCAATTTTAAGGTGACACTCTATGCTCCTTCAATGTAAAGAGATTCAGTGATAAGCAAAAAAAGGCAACAGACAATGTGAAATAGCTTTTTTTCCTGCTGGATTAAGCATGACTAGTGAATGTAGAGCATCGAGTGAATTTTGAAAAAATATTAATGTTTGTATACTGATGAGAAATTTTAAGAAATTCATTGCATAGTGCAAAATTGACCATGGATTTGTTTGTTTGGAATACCTGATGTCCTTAGCCATGTTGCATCACCTCTGTGTGAGTATGTTTGCATATTTTAGTTGTAGTGTAAGTGAGCATACTTTTGTACTTCCCCAACACTGAGTTTCATTGGAGTACTAATAAAATTACAGTATTCTGTTTAGCAACAGGGAGTCTGGAATTGAAATAAACTATTTAATTGATTGACAATGCCAATACCTTGACCTGATGGCACTAATCACAGCAAGATCATTTATGTTAAATAGAAACAGAGAAGAACGTAGGAGATGTGGCAGACTGAACTGTGCTGGGCCTGCCCATTATTTAGACAATCTTCCAGTGGTTTTAGGGATATTCTGATCTTGAAAAATGACTACAGGATAGAACCAAAACCACAAACATAGAAGGCCAAATCTAAATTCATTAAGGTAATTGTTACATGATATTTACTTCCCCTTTTGCAAACATATGGACAATAATTTTACCATCTGAGAGATTCATCAAAGTAGATCTATGTTTTACCATGCTAATAATAAGTGTAATAAAAATTCTACCTTGCAGAATTACATGCAGCAGGTATGAAGCACAATTACTTTTGTACTATATCGTAGAATCATAAAATAGCCCTTGAATGATCATCTGGTCCAACATCTCAAGGGAAAGGGAGTCTAGATAAGAGTATCCAATATCCTGTTCAGTCACCTCTTGAACAGGGGTACCACATGGTGACTTCACCACATCCTTGGGAAAGTTCTTCCAGTGTTTGATTGTTCTCACTGTAAAGAAATCCTTCTTTTATCACTATGAAACTGTGCATTCCACTTGCCACTTGTCCTCTCCAAATAACAATCAGATGTAGCAGATTAGCACAAGTTTATTGAAGTAATTGGAACTGCACCATTTGAAGAAAGGTTTCCAGCAGCCCTGTTAACCTTTATACTTGCTGTGATCTTCATTTAATAATTATATCAGGATCTGGATATGTTCTTTAAAGTCCTAGAAAAACCTCTTTTGCCTTAGTGACCAAATCCAAATAATATAATCATTTTTGTATCAAAAGTTGACTCCAGAGAAGATTTCTACTTAAAAGCTGGTGCTGTGATATACTCCAAAATTATTTGGTAAAGTCTGTTGACAAGAAACCATCCATGGGATAGCACTTCTATGATTCTGTAAATAATGTCTTGAGGGAGTATTTTTTTATGGGGATCTCAAAATCATTTGTAAACATAGCATTTTATGTTAAAATTTAAGGAAAACCAAAATACAGGAGCCATTGAATATTTCAATAATATTCTAATTTACTTATTTATGAGTTTTACTGTTTGGCTTGTATTTACATGTCCCTCCCACACCTAACTTACAATAGATGGGGAAAAAAAAATAAAATCAAAAATTCTGATTTAGAGAATGAAGTTTTATATTCATCAGGGATAAAATATTTCCAAGGCTATCTATTCCACCCATTATTCCAGTTTCTAAATGAAAACAATGAATTATATCATTGTTCTACTGTGTTAATCCACTCTTGCAAAGCATCAGCTTCCTCAAGCAAGAATTTTGTTTGTCTACCTATTGGAAAGCTTCTTCCCACTTATACTGTAATATGGAAATAATGAATTATATTTTTTACAACAGTCACAAATGTTGGCAATGCTTGTGTTACAACATTTTCTGATAAATTAAATGGCTATGTAGAATAGCTGTTACCACAGGTACCAGGAGATCTCAAGGATGAAACAGGACAATCTTAATTTAACCACTTGGAATAATATAATAAAGTTAAAACAATTTGATTGAACTTGTGTTTTTCAAGTGTGATGAGGGCAGCATTCCACTTAGAGCACTATTTTGTGAAGTTAGTAACTTGGAAAGGAATTTGTCAACTGTGTTCAGCACCTGATAAAATATGGGTTCATTGAGAACTTTCCAACTGACAAGGATTCTACTTTGAAAAAAATAAATAAAATACTGTATGTGGGTCAGTTCCGTTAGAACATTTGATTGCTCTAGTGTGTTATAAAAAACGCACCAGAAATCTCCAGATTAGACTGCTCGGAATAATGGAAGCTCATAAATAGTTTATCTTGTAAATAATTTAATAATAATTACTAATTGTTTATGCAGTATTTCCAGAAGTATAATACAGTGTCTTCCAAATAGTTTGCACAAGGAATCCACTGATTTGCCACTAAAATCTGCTTTAAAAATTCTCATTAGAGACTTTAAAAAAAAAAATCAATTAAATATTTACATTATTCTAAATGAAATGTAAATCCCATTCATTAAAATTAATAATGATAAGTGTCCTTGTTTGCATGAAATGAAAATGCATAATCAGAAAAATAGACAAATTAATTTGTTTACAAAATTGGGAGATTGTGGGTATGTCAAACAGATGCAGGTAAATAAATGGTCGAATGAATAGTACATTATCAATTTGTATGGAGGCTCTTCTGCAACAGACACAACAATCTCTCTCAGTCCCATAGGGAATAATTAAAAATTTAAACTAAGTATTAAGTTAGTGTGCTGTTTTTTAAGGAAAAACAAATATGCAAATGAACTTCACAGAGTATCTGATAAGTAAAATCTAATTCAGCCTTACCTTTTCAACTTTATTTACTAAGCTCTTGAGAAAACAAATGAAAATGAGAAAAATAGTGATCGAGTGTTTCCCTTGTTTCCAGTTTTCCTTTAAAAGAAGATGGTAACATTTCTAAAATTTCGGGTGCTTATTTCTGAAATACCATACATGATTACTTCACAAAAAAGTTGTAATGCAAACTCTGAAATGCCTGCTGTGTGTGTTTCTATGTACTTCTTCTGTTCTCTGATGAGCTGACTTTGTAACTAATGAACTCAGTGGGAAATTTGATTATCATAATCAAAATACAACATTCCAAATTGCTTTCTGCAAATACAGGGCATAAGAGTTTAAAATGCCCATGAACACTTTTTCTAATACTGGCTGCAATACCTAACAAGTCATAATTTGTCACCAGTAACATTATTTTCTCACTGCATAACCTCATTATCATTTTGCTTTATGTATTTTTCTTCCACTTATTTGGAAACCTCCAAAAACTTTATCAAGTCCATCATTGCATGTTATTTGCAGAATTCTTGACACCTCATACTGCATGAGGGATACTATTTGCTGCTGCCATAATAAAACCAGGAAATAACAATTTTAAAATTCTATTCAGTTGCTAGGAGTACTTGACACAGTGATAAATATGAAAGAATATGACTTTATTATTTAACACGTGATTGAGAATGGGGCTTTACTGCCTTAGGCACCACACAAATATGTGAAATCTGAATGAAGCAGTGGTGAGGATGGAGGTGTGTGGCCACCTTTCTGTCATAAGCAAGAGGAAATGATGTGTCAGGAATGACAGTAAGCAGAAGCAGGACTGCTGGCTGCTCTCTGACCAACAATGTAATGTAACAGCAAAGGAAAATCTTTATCAGTCTAGTGACTTGAGCCATTGGTAGAAATTGCCTTTTGTGAGTTTCTGGCATATTGGCTACACTAGGTTGTGATTTTTCCACTTTCATATATGTACTGCATGTTCCCAAAGACATAAGAATGCTCAAAGCACATTTGCAAACACTGACTATGTTTATGGGATGGAGAACTAAAAGGTCACTTTAAGGTCTACTTCAGGAACTTCTTGGTCTTTGATTCTTTAATTTCCTGTAAGCAAATGTTCCATATATATTTTCAAACTGAGCCAGTGGAAACAAAAGCCTACATGACTAGGTTCTTACAAAACAAAATCAGCTCAGACTACCCATTCATTCAATGTAATAGCATTTTGCAACAGGTGTGCCAGGACATTTTCCATGTTTATACCCATGGATGATTTTAAAGAAACTGTCCATTTGTCTTTAAAATTTGATTTTCTGCAAAAAAAACCCCCAGATTTAAAACTATGGATCTCTTTTTAAAATGTATTGCCTAACAAATTATGATTATTCTGAATAAAATTTCATTACAATATAAACCAATGAAATCTTAGAGTTATGCAAATTTAAAAACTAAACCAAAAACTGGCATGGTTTAACCTAAGCAGGTAACTAAGCACTATGCAGACGCTTGTTACCGCCAGTGGGATGTGGGAGAGAATTAGAAGGAAAAGCACAATCAGAAAGCCTTCCATAGCTTATTTCTCACAAGATAATATTTACTAGATTGAAATTTATTAATAAATTTTACTTATTCAAGCTTGGGTGATTTTAGTTGCTGGAAAATCAAGGATTTTCAAAGAAAAGATAATGAATCACATTGTTCAGATATAAAGTGAATTTCATTTATTTAAAGCACGTTTATCACCCAGATATAAATCACAAGGAAAACATCTAAATTATAACCAAAAAAATCCTTGATATGATGCTTTAATTCTTAGTTCCTCCTGTCTGCTGTTTGCAAAAATAGGGAAAATTACTTAAGCAAAATTTCTTTGTGGGAAAACATCTATTCAGCTGGGATCAATAGTGGCCCAATTGAGTCAATGCAGTCTGACTGAGTAGCTGTCTTAGCTGGGGCTGTTTGCTACAGCATAGGGAAAAAAAAAGGGACATGTTTATAGTCCTGGCAAGCAAGTAGAATAGTCCCAGAGCATGAATAAAAATTACAATAATGTAATCATTTACATGAGGAAAAAGTCATAGAAAATATATTGTATTTACTTAATCCTGTCACCCCAGGCTTGCAAATATAAAGAAAAGTGACTTAGTGCTAAGTGATTTGTGTTATTCAGTGCTGTACTGTAGTCAAATGTCTGAGATTTAAGAGACGTCGAAAGACAGCAGCATTAACCTTGTAACTTCATCCCAGATTACGCAAAATAATTAGTCTTTCTGCTTCACTAGGTGCCTAAATCTACTACTTTGGAACCTGTGACATCTTTCAAGATATATGTTAGTTATCACTAACTCGATAGGTACTTGTCTGTTTGGTGAATGTGAACCAAATTATTTAAGGTAACAAGATGATGGAAATTTCAGCTGAGACCTCTCTGGAGAGAAAATCTCAAGATAAGTGCTCCCCAGGTGCTAGCCTCAGAAAAGGTCCTTCCATCTGCAACTATATAGCACATGTTTGGCTGTTTGAGGAGATATTAAAAATCTACATTTCTCTGTGAGCTGAAGCCTAACACAGATGCCCAGGGTGATAATCAGGGTGTCTGTTATGAGATATCTTGGTATATGCCTCTGGCAGACATGCTCTACTCTATAATCAGAGGACTAAAGCAATTCTGAGAATAAAGAAATTGATCATATTTTTTGTAAAAATGTTTTGAAACTTACTCTTTCATATACCTTTGGGAGGATACTATCTCAAGGTAGTGGGTATTCAGGGCTAAGGTGTTGACTCTGTTCTTTCAAAGATATGATAGGTAGGAATCCAAAAGCTGTGTAATAACAGCTTAGGAGTAGAGGACAATCATCATCCTTGGCCTTTCAAAGCAGTTTCCAATTTTCTAGGCACAGTTTGACCAGGATCCGTTATTAAAAAAAGTTTTCTTAACCTAAAAATTTTGTTATGTAAAAAAAAGAAGAACCTTATACATAAACACAGGAATTTATTATTACTATTGTTAAAATTGTAGCAGCTTGATCATTTCCACTTGCCCTTACATTTCCTTTCTCAGTAGTACTTCTCCTATGGGTGGCCTGAAAAAGCTTATTAATAATGGAATTACAACTTGCTAATGAGATAGTAATTTGTTTCATTACTTCAGTGATGTTGCTTTTAAGAACAGAGCCTATGTGACTTCCCTGTTTGTTAGCTTCCTTTAAAGCTTAGGATGAAAGTTTTTATCATCTCAGGCTTTGTTTCAATTATTCAACCTGGTGCAAGTTTAGTCATCAGTTGTGTTACGCTCTCCACACGTGGGCAGAGTTGGAGCACTATGGAGATGAGGCTGGCAGCCAGGAGATGCCAGGAGAATCTGAAGCTGTTGACATGCATTCAGTAGGTTGGCTCTACCTTCCATAATACTTGCAGGTTGCACACAGTGGAAACAAGGTGATACTCAGGTACCATGGTCATGAATTCAGTCTAGAAACTACATAGCATGGAAGGCAGAGAGGTGTTATATAATGCAAGGCAATAACACCAGTGGCAGAGACAGGAGTCAAGCTCACAGAGAGTTGTGCATGTTCTCAGACTTTCTGTGAAGGTGGGGTTTTTGTTTGTTTCTCATGTTTCTACATTTCTGTAGAAAGCTATTGATACACACTAAATGCGTGCATTATTTTAGATTGCCTAAGACCTCATTATTGGTCATCCAGACCCTGAAATAAAACATTTCCAGTAAATTAATAGCTGTGTGAACAGATTTAAATATGACAACATAGTAAATAGCATGTAGCATGTATTTTGAGACTGTGTGCAATTTTAAGCTTCAGGGAAGCTTGAATTGCCAAGGTTTCACAGGGAAATAACACCAAGCTGTAGTTTGATTTCTGGTACACTCTGGGTTGCAATCCTTTGTGGACTTGAACAATCTTCATCTCTGTGCATGGGTTCTGCTCAGCTTCCATTTCCTGTACCCTGCAGATGCCTGCATTTGCAGGGTTTTTTTATCCTACTTCAGTAATTGGAGTGTGGGATTTTGTGCTACACCTACTGAGTTACTGCTGAGATTGTATTTATTAATGGAATTTTGCTTTCTGACAGGCCCTGTTATAACCTGGCATGCACTCTTTGTGGTGATATGTTGGCCACAGGGTGTCCTTCTACAAAAATCATATGACCATGCACAGTCTTCCTTCAGAAGAGAGATACGCCCTTGTGAATCCCTTATGTGCATTTACCTAAATGGCTTACTAGATTGGATTTCCTTCACCAAAGACAGAGAAAGTAAGAAAGAACCATCCTTTAGACTTTCTAGCATGCAGAAAAAGATGCTGGATACTTCTTAAAACTGCCAAGAGAAAACAGGACTATTTGTATGCTTCTTCTGTCTACCCTTAACTTTTCTTCATGAAATAGAAAATGTAGTCTTATGAGAATGATAGTTATTACAACTGAATTTTTCATATTAGTGTAATATTTCAAGATACTGAAGGTCTTTTGTTAGCAGTAGTGAATTTCCAATAACATTTAACAATCTAAAGATTAAGTTCTTGTGAAAAATATGATAGCCATGAATACTAATACAGCTTTAACTACATTTGTACTTCAAAACAATACTGAAGCATAGAGGAATGAGGAATTAAGACACATAGAAGAAGTTGCACAATATATCAATACCTAAAGAAGAAATTATTCAAGTCCAGTTATATTGGAAGTTTAAAACAGAAGGCAGCTAGGAAAGTATCGCCACTTCCTACAGTATACCAGTCTACCTTCCATCTTTCACACCAGATATTAGAATAAAATATGAAGATAAGAGGAGAATAGTAAGTACCCTGGGTTCTTTCCTATTGAAATCGGATTATGAAATGTATCAGGAGAACTATTCAAGTACCCCAATTTGTCAGTCATAAAATCTGCATGCATGAGTTAAATAGCTACATGAAGAAATGTGCTGACATTTGCATACAAGCATAATTATGGATTTTTTAAAACATAGTTTTTATAATTCCTGTTTGACGTGCCACACAACAGATCCTTCAAGAATCAGCTCCTTAAGTGAGAAAGAGAGAACATTTTTTCATGTGTGCTTCTGTAGCACTTCAGACATTAACCGAATGGTGCTATCATCTTTTGGATTTTCTGACCTGTGAATAGTGATAAACTTATACAGAACATCTGAGACTCCAGACATTTGGAGGAGTATAAAATGTCAGTTAGGTCTTTATTTACTATCATTAGCTTATGATCCAGTAAGCCTTCATCAGAGACACTGTTCTGGGGTTTTTTTCCCCCTACAGCTACAACACCTGGTCTCTCTTGGCAACAAATCCTATGTGTTATACAGCAATTACCTCTGATATATAAAAAGCTTCCCTGAAATCTGGAGTGGAAAGCTAACTCATGGAGTCTTTTCACAGTCACCAGAATATGTATTTAATTGACTATTTTACATAATTTTCAAAAAAAAGTTTTGATGAATTCAGCATCTTTTAATTGTAACTTTCAATCTATTTGGAATTCTTGACAGGTTAATGAGGAACTCAAACACACCTAGATAGGAGAAGAAGAAAAACCCGAGTCTGGGACTTTGTACATTGCACTGACTATTTGAATTCAATTCACTAAAATAAGATGACAAGATGTGCCTGTAGTATAATATTTTTGTATGTTTTGTATTTTTGGTTGGTTGTTGTGCATTTTAGACTTGTTCCCAGAGGAATGGAAGAGAAAGTTCCTGAAAATTCAGAAAGACATGCTTGTCACTGGAACAAAAAAAATTATTCATTTTTCAAAGGTAGCTTTCTTTTACCAGAAATATACATTAAAATATTATTGGGATTCTATATATTGTAGTATTATGTACTGATGATGATATTGTGCTTAATGGGACAGCTCCTCTGCTACTTCACCAAGAATCCCTTTTAACTTTGAAGACCTGCAGTTTCGGTGAGCTGTCAGGGAATGAGATGCAGGGCTAGAGGGCAGGAACAGTATCACAGGGGATCTCAACGATCTCAGAGAAGAGTATAGCAGAGTTAGAAATGACACAGCGTGCATCAGCCTGAATAGAGAATAGGCAGAAGAATAGGGAATAAGCATAAAAAGCCAAGGGAATAGAAAATGAAAGTCAAGACTAAAGATAACTCTTAGTCAAGGATGAACCTCAGGGTAGTTTGCACTACCTTTTAAGGAAAAAAATCCAAATTATTTTGCTGATGTACTAGAATTTATTTGCTTTATTTATGTCATAATATTATTAAGTAACCACAGAAAAGAAATTTGAACTTTATCTTAAAAGGACTGGAACATATCAACAACTGTGTCAGAGCTGAAATTCCAGGAGTCTCAGGATTTGTTCCTTCTTTTTCAGTGGTGTTAGGCAGTTTGTTATTTCTCCCTTTCTGGTCAACATATAAATTGTGGAATCAGAAAACCTCTCCTCAACCCTTTCAGATGTGGCATATGCACTGCATGAGTGCTGTTAATTTGCTGACCTCCTGGCGTCATATAAGACTGAGTGTGGTGGTGTAACAGAGCTACCTTCTTGGAATTTAGATGTTGCAAACAGCACTTTAATATTTTAAATTTGGCAAGGTTTATTCTTTAAATGGATTGACAATTTTTTCTCTAGGCATAGACAAAATGGGCAATATAACACCCTGTGAAAACAGATCGACTGATTTATCATTTATCTAAGCTAGATTGGTTGCTTACTACTTGATGGGAAAATTCAAATTGTAACTTCTCAGCAGTGGTAATTTGTGACACTAAAATTATCTGGAATGGAGGCCAAGAAGGCCCACCTACAGGAAGATTTAAATTGGCTGGAAGTAGGAATTCTAGAGACAGAGGGATGGACTCAGTTGAAGAGACAAGAAACGGAGAGCATTTACCTGTCCTGTAGCCATCCTAGAATGTGAGCACTCACGAGCTATATTTGGGCAGCAGAGCTGACCTGGAGCTTGGACTAAAGGCTGAGCTAAGGTGCCCCACATCAGCATTCACAGGACTGGTGCTAATACAAACAGATATAATGAATCAGCTTAGCGTAGGACTCAGCTGGGTTAGAAATAGTGTCATTTTGTTGGCATAGCAATGAACTGAGTGCATTTGGGCTTGCCTGTTGCTTTCCTAAGAATGCATGAATAGTAAAATATTTATTAAGGATAACAAAATTACCTTATAATTGTGAGGCAGAAAACATGTAATTATGTCATAGCTTTAAGTAGAAGCATGAGGTCTCCAAAAGCAATGAACACTAAATATTTTTGGAAGTTATATACAGCTATTTGTGACAAAGATAGTTCCAGAGTAGAAGTCCAAAAATAATGTGCCATAGAGCTTGAATCTTGTCCTCATTTTTCACATATCGATGGCAAAGCAGTTCATAATTTAAAATGGGTCTCAAGAGAGGTACAGGTTCTGGAGTGCAACTTAAACTGAGTCTATCTTACATCAAAGAAATTGGAATATCATTAGCACACAGAAACCAGCACTCCAAGGTATAATAACATATTCTACATGTCAGCCTGCTGCCCACAATGAATGCATATTGTCCCATTTATCACTTGTTGTATTATCCAGGGTCTTGAAATCAAATGAAAATAGATATACTCCTCTTTCCATGGTTTCTCAGTAAAGTTATTGAAGAATTGTATTTTATTTAAAACAAACAAATAAAAACAACCCAGATAACCAAATGCTGAGAGGGCTTATACTAACATCTTGAAAAAAACCACCAAACTATAAATTAAATGTGTGTATGTTTTATTAAAAATAATCATCCATTTTTATCACAGTTGCAATTTCTTATTTTCACTAGTGCAGCCAAATTGTTCTTGGCCTAGGACTATGAAAGACAAGGACAAAGTATTGATACTTTTACCACTATGGCACACAGCTGCCAATAAACTGGTCTGACTTTCTAAAAGCTTGATCAGTTTGCATCATGGACATGTTGTATCAATGGAAGAGTGTAAAGGTCTGAAAGCAGAAGACAACTGACTACATCTCCCTCCCAAGGAAAAAAATCCCTTAATTATGTTCAACAGCATTCTATTTGCTTTGAGCTGTTGAATATCCCAGAGATAGTGAGCTCTAAACTACCATTATATCTCAAACTGATACATGGTTTTTGTTTTGTGGGACTACTGTAATTTGGTCACATCACAGAACAACAGAATTACAGAATGGGTAAGGTGGGAAGTACCCACAGTGGATCATCTGGTCCAACCTCCCTTCTCAAGCAGGATAATCCCAGAGCACATGGCACAGGATTGTATCCAGATTATTCTTAAATACCTCCAGTGAGGGAGACTCCATAGCTCCTCTGGATAATCTTTTCCAGTGTACAGTCACTGCCCAGTAAAGAAGTTCTTTCTCATGTTCAGGTGGAACCTCCTGTGCATCAGTTTCTGCCCATTGCCTCTTGTCCTATTTCTTGGCACCACCAAGTGTCTGGATCCATCCTCTGACACCCTCCCTTCAGATGCTGATGGATACTGATGTGGTCCCCTCTCAATCATCTCCTCTAGGCTGAACAGGCCAAACTCCCTCAGCCTGTCCTCTAAGGGAGATGCTCCAGTCCCTTAATCATCTTTGCCACCTTCCTCTGGACCCTCTCCAGCATCTCTCTTGTCCTGAGGAGGCCTCAACTGGACACAGCACCACAGATGTTCCTCACCAGGGCTGAGCATAGGGGCAGGATCACCTCCCTTGATGTGCTGACAATGCTCTTTCTAGTGCAGCCCAGGATATCATTGGCCTTCTTGGCTATAAGGGCACTGCTGGGCTTGTGGTCAGTTTGTTGTCCACCAGGACCCCCTGGTCCTTCTCCACAGAGCTGCTTCCTAGCAGGTCAGCCCCAGCCTATGCTGGTGCATATGTATTGCAACTCTTTTTAAAAGACTTACATTATTTCCAACTCTTAGAATGACTATGGACTATTTTTGGGTGGGAAGGAGGAGAAATTAAATTATAATGATATCAGAAATTAAAAAGTAATGCATATGTATAAAATCTGGTTAGAATTGAGATAATAAATTTAGATTTGGATGAAAATTGGTAATTACATTTATTCATATGCAAAGTAGATTTTCATATGCCAATCTGCCAGCTGAATAACTAGCTTTAGTATGTCTGCTAATCTGAAATTCAAATAAATCGGTATTTGAATAAGACAAAGTAAGCAAACAGATAATTTTAAAATGCAGTACAAATTTATAGGAAACATTAATCTGATGTATTGGATCCCTTTTTTTTTAATAAACTGAGGTTGTGACAACCTCAATATAAATACTTGTTCCAGATTCCTAACATTGTTTTATCAAAAATGATGGTGTAATCCCATACATTGCAATACAAATGCAAAAATATGTTACACAAACGCATTTACAAATATTATGAATGTGGTATGCAAACCATTCTATAATTCTGTAGTAGATAACAGAAAAAAACCTGAACATTCCAGAAATGATCAGAAGCATGTATTACAGATGTCAGACTGGATTTTTCATTTTCTATTGCTTCAAAGGACGCTATAATGTTTTTTAAATTAACTGTATAATGTTAAATAGTGTCAGTTTTCTGGGATGCATGAAGAAATGAATGTGCCAGCCATTCAAGAAACTCTGCAATGTTAAATTGAAGATGGATTCAGTTATTGTTGGAGAGATAGGTGTGCCTTTTTTAATCAAGTAGAGTGGGTATCTACTAAACTTGTGATCGAATTTTACAGAAATTAGTGCAATAGTCAGCCCAAGTAAATTTCTCAATTTTTTACACAAAATAGAGAGGAGAGTTAGGGCAACAGAATCTCATCTGGAATTCTTTATAAACATCAGTCTTACCCATTAGATACAGACATCCTGAACTATCTGAGATGATTCAGCTGCTTCTAGATATATATTAAAAATAGTTGTGCCTTTATAGTTAGATATGAAGATTGATTACAATTTAAATTTCACTTGAAATTCAAAAGGTCATTTTATAGTTGATTTTGCTACATGAGCTTTCTATGGTGCTTTTTGTCACTTCAGTGAGAAACACAAACTTTTACTTCTGTCTGCAGATATTTTAGATGCAGTTGAAACAATTTTGTAATTTACAATTTCCTATTCCAAAAAGCTTTTTCCTCTACTTTAAATAATTGGATATATTTTTCATACACCTGACTTCTTGTTTTGAAGATTTTATATCTGTCTAAATTTTCAAACTAAAATTTTTCATCCTGGATCTTTGCCTGAAAAATTATTAAACTTTCATGTTAAGTAATTCAGTTGCTTCTTCTAGTTCTAGAAAGTGTTACCTTTTTTATGTTTGAATTGCAGCAGTTGGGATAGACATTAGAAGGCCTTTGTCTTAAACACACCTTTTGAGGTCTTCCTGGAACATGCTATCATCTGACGGTACTCACTAGCAGTTCATAAAAGTAATTTTTTTCCTCAGCAGAATAGCTCATGGTTTTGCTGCAGTTTCTAACCATTCTTAGAACTGCTCTGTTCCCCAAAGCTCTATCAAGACCATTCCTTGTTCCAGCATCACACAGCTCCTTCAAAATATCAGCTCACTAAGAATGTGCCAAGACATAGTGATCAGATATGGAAGGTGGAAACTCAGTTAAAGGAAACAGTGGGAGTTCCTGCAACCCCATGAGAGTAAAAAATGAGAAACGTGACCTAGTTGTGGCTGTTTGTCTCATCTCTTTGACTAGATACTAAAAAATTTGCACCTCTCTCCTACAGAGGTGAAGTCCTAAACAAATAAGGTCCCTATATGCTGATCTTGGGGGATACAAGTTTCTCTTCCTAGAGAAGAAGTAGAGATTCCTCAGGATATGCAGTTTGGATGGCTGATGGAGATGAGCAAAGCTGAAATTAAGGCACTTTAGCTTTAAAAAAAAAATTAATTAGGTTTTTCTCTGTTGGTTACCCTTGGCTTTTTTAATTTATGGTGGATACCTCAGAGGCATTTGTCCATAAAGGATTCATCAAACAAAGGATGCCCAGCCAATCTGTATATACCCAGTAGCTTAGATACAGCCAAGAAATAGTTGTTACAATTCTTATGGTGGAAATCATAAGATTTTAGCCTACTAGTTCATACCAAATTGTTACAGTAAAAGAAAGAATAATAACATGGTTCAAATTATTACATAGACCCTTTCTACCCCTTTCCTTTTATTATGTTCACCCTTGCCCTTCTCTGTTTCCTAAGATTGGTGGTTTCATTCTGATCATAGTGGTGATGGGGTATTACAGTGAGTGGTCAGCTCCTAGACACCTTAACCACCAAGTGGAATATAATGTGCAAGTTGATGGTTTCTTCCTCACTCTAGGATCCACTTGAAATAAATATTTTTTGTATATTTGCTAACACAGCTTTACACCTACACTCTTTTTCACTGGTCTGCATTTCTATGTTCTGTTCAAATTTACTAATTATAGTGGCTTTTACCTATGCTGGAGTCATTGTTCTCCTTGTTCTTAAAATAATTTTTTTCATATTTTCCATCTGGCTTCATGGAATACAATTTGATACAAACAAACAAATGTGCACCATTCTAGCATTATCCACCTGCGCAATGAGATCATGCAACCCAGTTTCATTTCTGCTATTCATATTCCAGGTTACTTACAGCCATTTTGCTAGGACCATCCATGTTTCTTAACATAGCTTTTACAATGTGTTAGTATCACATTGTCTGTTAGCTTGCTTTTGGCTCCCTAGCTGAGGAAATCTGTTACAATTTTATTGTCAATATTTGAGCACCTGATGCTGTGGGAATAACAACATATTTTAAGCCCAATAACACTAATGTTGAGTGTTATGTCCAGCTGAATAAGGATATAAGGGTGATATAAAATGGCTGTGTCAGGTACTTACTGATTCTCTTGCATCTTTTTATTAGATGCAAACAGAGCACTTTACACCAACAAAAAACCAGCGACTTTTTTCTCCTCTTTCCTGTGTTCTCCCATGCCTGCAGTATTTTTTATATTTCAATTATTATCCAAAGGTTTAATTATTTTGCACGTTACTTTACCCTCTTTGTTTAAAATAAAAATTTCCTGCACAAATAATATCTAAAAAAAAACTCAGTGGAAATTTCAAAATCCACTAACTAAAATTTGTTTTGGAACATGACTATTAGTCATGATCCTTTTCTTTTGCCTATACATTTTTACATGTTTTTTTTCTTGCGGGAAATAGTGGAGCTTTTTTCACATTACTTATTGAAAAAAAAATATTGTAAATATAAGCGTGAAGTCTTTCTTTTGTAAACACTTATTTCCAGAAGCTGGCCTCTTTGGAGAAAAAAAACCCAAACAAACAAAACCTTCAAAATCTCTGAAAAAAATGACAATTGCACAGTGGGAGCTGACAACATTTCAAGCAAGCACCCTCTGGACAAGCAATTAAGAGGGGTCAGGATTAAAAAAAGCTAACATATTTGAAATGACCCTTTCCTCAGAGATCCATCTGCTCCCTGCTGGTGGGAAAATCAGGTTTGGAAGAGGCTCTACCTGTACAGATGCTTGCAGAAGAGCTCCCCCTGGCAGTACTGGATACAAAACTTAGCTAACAGAGGTTAGCATCTGAAAATCTGCAAGCATCCACTCTAATGTAAACAAAACTTCCATTAATTTCCACTCTAGCTGGATTTTTTAATGCTTCCTTGTTGTTTTAATTATTTTTTTTCTCTGTGCTTTCCAACAAAAGAAGAAAAGAGGAAGTAATAAATGTTGATAAAAACAACATTAAATATTCATTTCAATGTGTATACGAGGTTTTGGGGTTTTTTTTCAAATATTCAGTAGTGGAATACACATATGCTAAAAAACATCACCATCAGGAGATAAATAAAAGTATGATGTGGTATAGAAAATGGGAACAGGAAACTCCCAGAAGGAAAAAAAAGGAAGAAAAAAAGAAAATATTGGAAGGTACAGAGCAATTTAAAATATTAAAGTAAATCAGTATTGTATTGGAAAACCTCATGCATTGTTATAGGAATAAATGAAATAACAACAGTGAACTCTATATATTTTCAGTGTGAAAATTCAAGCCTCCTTTTTTTTTTTTTTTGTTATAATATTGCATTTTACATCCCCCTTTGACATTACCTATTAAAACCCTGAACACAAAAAGCCTGATATCAGTACACAACCAGGTTTCACAGAGAATTAGAGATTGAAGCACAGCCCATAGACTGAGAAAAATTATTATCCTCCATTATTCAGCACTTACTAGACCACATCCAGAATACTGTGTCCAGTTTTGGTCTCCCAATATAGAAGAGACGTATATAAACTGTAGTGAATTCATTGTGAGGCCACCAAGCTGGCTGAGAGCACCTGTCCTGTGAGCAGAATATAATGGACTTGATCAGCCTGCAGAAGGGCCAGTTTTGAGAGGGTGGAGGACTGGATGAAGATGTGACTTGATAAGAACAGTGCTTGGTGGGTGAATGAGCAATGATCATAAGCTGAATTTTTTCCCCACTAATGGAAGAGGCTGCTCAGAGGGTCTGTGTAGTCCCCACCCCTGGCGGTTTTTCCAGATCTGATTAAGCCAACTGGATAAACCCCTTAGCAACCTAAATGGATCTCACACCTGACCTTGATGAACTAGAGACCTCCTGATTTCTTTCCAGCCTAAATGAGTCTAGCTATGCTATCTTTAACTGCTGTAAAGTTAAAAGCAATATTCTGAAACACCAGCCAGGTTTTTTCTGCTTATTCCAATATCACCTTCCAGTTGTTAATTATGTACTCAGCACTTTTTCTTAAATGTGTATTAACTGGCATAAAGTCAGTGTCATCTTTTCCATGACCCAGAAACTCCATTCTGTGCAGCAAGAAATCTCTGGCTTCCAACAGTCAGCTGCAATGAACTGCCAGGCAAAAGGCAAAAGGATGCAGTAATAAACCATGACTTTCAACCTTTTCCACACCATTTTCATTAAAAATACATAAACGATAGGGCTAAAAGCCACACCACTGAAATGACACATAATATTTCATCCTCAGCCTCTACTGTGTATGTTAATTTAGACTATCATCCATAAATATTTAACCTATTTTGTTTAAAGTGTATGAGAAGGAATAAGATGTTTAGTAGATTTGCTGGTATCATGAGGTAAAGATAGGTAAGATAATTTCTGAAACATTCTACTTAATTTCTTCCAGAATTCAAAGATGTAGCCATCAATTTGAAATTACAATTGATTAAAACACTGAAAAAAACCTAATTACAGTTAAATGTAATTAGGCTGTTTTAAATACAACAGAGTACTGAATGATGTGGTGTTCCACCCTTAAGGGGATAGGAGCACCCAAGATTCATAAATAGTTGTACTTGTAGGTACAAGTCATAGGGTCCACAAAACCTCACAGTTTTCTTAGTAAATTATACACTTGGCATGGAAATTGGTATGTTAGTTCCTGACCTACTATATAAGGACATAACAGTGGGTTTTGGAAAAAGGGGTAAGGTGAAAAAGAAGACAGAAATAAAGAGATGAATTAAAGAGGACAAGACAGAAAGAGAGAAAGAGAGAGGAAGGCAGGCAAGCAGGAAGGAAGGCGAGCAGGAAGGAAGGCACTGTCTTCCCCAGAGACATTCCCTTCCTCCACACCTCGCCCTCGCCTCCACCCCCATCAATGACCAGAGGTGGTACAGAATAACCTCCGGATCCCAGCGGTATTCCCTCCTGGCTACTGCAAAAATTAACACTGTCCTGGCTGGAACCAAGACAAGATCCTTCCTGATTTTTGGTATAGGTGTATTTCAGTTCTGGACCCATTTCAGCCGTGTGCTGAAAAATCCCAAAATTGTGCCAATGACAATAGTCACATAGCCAGATAAGCTGTGTCTTCTTGCTTCTTTCCTTCCCATTCTCTGCAACTAAAAAGATAGAGAAAAGCACAGCTTGTGCTCCCACTCCTTTAATTAGTTGTCATAATGCCCTGAAGTCTATTTTGACCATCCGTAGGTTTCTCTCTTAACTACCTGTTAAGGAATTATTCCAAATGATTTAAACTAAATACTTTCTTAGGTCAACTAACTTATCAACTAAGCATTTATTTTATCTGCACGCACATTATTTTTCCATTGTGCATGTAATTTTTGGTACTTGTGTATCATTTTATGCATTTCCTATTTTGATTGTTATAATGTGGTGAAGCTCCTAAAAGCACTAAATTTTTGTAGGATCGGACATGAGTCTCATTTGGTTTTAGGGTGAAGATCTGTCCATGACTGCATGGACAAGGGAACATATGAGCAGTCATGCCAGCAGGTTAAGTATGCATGCTGTTATGTATTCAGAAACTTTCACCACTTCTGAACAAAAAGGAAGTCATTACAGGCTGTTTATAACGTTTCTAATAACAAGTTTTGAAGACTCAAGTATTTCTAAGAAATTAAAATGTGACTGTTATTTAAGGAGTGCACCCTGATGCCTGCAGCAAAATTTAGGATAAGACTATATATGTAAATTGAGCAGTTCTGGGGGGTGGTTTCTGATACTATTTTATTTAGTAGTACAGAAAGATCCTTAATAGGTTGAACGGCTGGGCCTGTACTTTCCAAAGATTTTCCTCTGACATAACTCCATACACTTGTCTTGCAACTATATTCAGGTTTAGTGAATTCAGGTGGAGTGTGTGAGGTAAATGAAGATCCAGAAGATGAAAATACACTGTCATTACACAAACAGTAGGACAAAGTGCCTATCAGGGTGTTCGTAAGATGCAAAATAAAAGCAGATACTATTCCTTTTGCATATGAAACTCAAAATCTCTGATGTCATGTCATCTGAAGGGTAAAATGAGATATTTTTGAAAAATAGTATGGGTTTCTTTCAGAATAAAGCCAACTTTCTTCTGCCTGTATTTAGTTTTTATATACTTTGAGAGCTTAAGTTCAGATTTTCTGTCTTCAAGCATCTTACTACTCACCTCTTCAAAGGACTTTTTTTTTTAATGGATAGAGTGTCCTGGAGAACAATTATGTGAATTACGCACAATTTCTGAAGCTAGTTAATGGGTCCCATTGAACTGCCAAAGCTTTGGAAATACATCTTTAAAATGCCAATTTTAATAAAAGATAATTATGGTGATATGAATTACTACATTATGACACAATTCTGTGAAATAAAAAAGAATAATGAAAAAAGTGCAGAGGGCATATTTGTTTCCAACAATGAGAATCACATAGAAATGAAATAATATGATGTCCTACCTTTACTAGCTATATGTCATGTACCTCAAGGCAAAATAAAGTAGTAAAATATGTAATAATCTTTTGAACAGATCATATCGGAGAAAAGTTTTGTATTAGCAACATGGGCTGATTTTATTTGCCCCAAGTATTTGACATATTGTGCTATGCAATTTTGGATTTTACTCTTGGGCACTATTTATCTTAACTACTTGACAAAATTTTCCCAAAAAATATTGTTCCATTTCTCTGTATTTTAATGCTTATGAAAATATTTTCTACCTTTTTTTGTACACATAAAATGGTAGTAACTTTGGTTTTTAAGGATGACAGTGTTCCAGAAATGAAGCTCTGTATTTTCCAGTGATCAGATACATCCTCAATGATTTGTCATCCTAAGTTTCAACCTGATGAGAGAAGATTAATATGTAAGTGAAGTATTTGGAAGTGGAGGTCATAGCAGTGCATGAGTGAAGCTGCAGTACATTTCCTATGATGATCCAAAGATTCCAGATGTCTCTCACAATCTCCAGGTAGTCATAGCTCTATTCTTACACCAGTGGTGTATTATGTCAGTATCATCATCTACTCCTCTACTTTTGAAATGGGAAAGCACACATATATTAACAGTTACCAACAAAATGCTTTTTTTTTTCTTCTTTTTTTCTTTCTGTGGTGGTGTTTGTTTTGTTTTGCTTTTTCCTTTTCCCCATCTTGATAGGAAAAAACGATCTGGTGCTAATCTCAACTCTGGTTGGTAAAATAATGAAGCATCTAGGCAAACCTGCTATTAAAACGAATACAAGCCAACCAACACAGATTAACCTGGCATGCCATAATGCACACACAAGAACTGCAAATGTAGGTGTTTGTTTTTCGTATAAAATGAATGAAAGTTACATGTACTTTGACCTAAAGTGAATCAGGGATTTATTAAAATCTTAGAGCCAAACTCTGTTTCTAGAGTCATCAGAATAATTCAGGAGTGATTGAACATATTACAACAGAAACAGTATCGTTATTTGGCCTTAAGCAAAGCCTTATGATCCTATGGGTCAGCAAGATGCTGGAATGAGAAATGAGAATTTATCTCTAATCCTGCTTCTTCAAGTATTGTTAAAGAGGCAGAATCAACTATTAGATCATGCAATTTTGCAGTTAAAATACAGAACCAGTGTTTTATACATGTGCAATTTCCATTTGTATTTAGTGTTATTTTTTCCCTGTCATAGCAAAACTTTTTCTAAATCTCTCGTAATAATTTGATGTGTCAAACAGTAGTTTTACTGTAATAACAGTAATTTTAAGACAAACATTGGAATTGTTGTTCTGAAGGGTTAAAATTAATTAATCAGCTCTGTCTATTAAAATACTGAGATTTGAAGATAACAAAACATAACAGAATTTTTCATTATTTTTAAAGTATGGGGTTTTAGTTAATTGCTTTTTTTGTTTGTGTTTGTCTTTTATCTTTTGGTTTCTAAGCTGTCAGGGTAAACAAGGTAATATTTTCGAAACTGTACAACTTATGTATTTAGCAAATATTTTTGAAATATTTGTAATGTATGTTGAAAGAAAAAACAAACAAGTTTCTGAAAAGAGAGTGCAATCAAGAAAACACAGAGGAGAAAAAAATTGACATTGTACTTTATTAAAAAAATTGCATGAATATCTTGAAGGATTACCTAGTGAGTTCACTTCGGAAATACTAAATATATATATGCATAAAAATATATACTGATTTTGAAAATCCAGTTTAGTTAGCAGCTACACTAAATAGCTAGGTTACATTTTTTGCTTTATTTTGCCTCCCAAGGATATATACTGTTGGTTTATTTTTCTGGAACAAAATATGCAACACTTTTACTAAATACACAGGTTTGTTGCTTTTTGGGTATTTCATAGATAAGATGCATGTGTTTAATGTCACCTGAAATGATAATGCTTGAACTCACATTGTCTGATTCAATCTATAGATGCATCTTTATAAATCTAATTTTAACATATGCATAAGTCAAATTCATTCTGATAAAACTGAAATATACACATACTATTAAGTGTTATTCTAAACTGTCTCATAAAGAGCAACATCTGTTTCTTTGCTTGATGTCTTGCTTATCTCAACATTCACCTCTTCAATTTTCTCTATTTGGGTTGGAGGAAATTGTTTATTATTCATCATTGATTATAGATGTCTTAGAGACCTGAGTTATTAGGTGAATTTGATGACTATAAAATTTCAAGTGTTTTATAAATTCAGAGGATATCAGAGTAAGCTTTGGTTGTTTTTTTTTCTGTACTGTTCCTGGAGTCTAGCCCAGAATTCTTCAAAGGGCATGTATTTGGCCTGAAAAATATTCACAACATCTTGGAAGTCACTGAGGTATAGCATTGGAAAAAAGGCAAAGTACATGGTGATCATGCATATAGCATGCCGGAACCCAACATCCTTAGATGGATATGATGGTGTTTGCTGTGAAATAAAGTGGGCTTTGGATCATTCACAGAACTTGAGGGTAGGAGCCTTGTAGTCATTTAGCTAAACTCTCACCCTGCTTCAGCCAGGGATCTGTCACTCATCCTGCCTGAGAGGAACAAGCCCTGGAGTAGAAAGTCTCCAAACACCGTCTGGAAGAGTATTTGTTGATAAAGGCCAAAAACATTTCTGGAAGCATTTTGAAGTGGTGTTTAAAACATGCACCCCTGTCTTCTTTATTAACTTAGAAATAGACACTTTATACAGTGTACACTGAGAATGGATCCATAAAAGCCAGACAGTAAATTGAGCACTACTTAATTGAGCATTCCTAGTCAAGAGGAAACACCAAGGAAAAGGGTAATGTGGCTAACTGTGGTTAATCAGACACTGCATGCCTCACTCTGAAGTTAAAAGAAGCATCTTCCTGGAATGAGAAGCAAGAGATTCATAATCCTATGAGGCCATGGACCTTGTTACTCCAAAGACAAAGTGCCATGGCACTTATTCAGGAGATCAAGATTCTACTGCCACTTTTCTTCTTGTGTGAAAGAAATTAACCCACAGTTGGGTACAAAAGTTAAGAAATATACACTAGTATATGTTTCTTTATATTTGTCATACTGTGAATATTTAAACAGTTGCAAATTAGTTATTTCTGTAAAGGGCATTCATAAACACTTGTAGGGTGACTGCAGTGGCCAAGAATGATACCTATTTTAACTACAAAAATTTATGGCTAAAGAGTACCTTTTTTTCATAATATTTAGAACCCATGTAGAAGAAAGACAATGAAAAAGAAGGCAAGTAATGCACATCAATATCATATTGTAAAATCGCTTCATTTAATATATATTTCCTCAGTAAGAATTTCCCAACAACAAAGTAAGACTCAGTTCTTGTGAGGTAAAGGATGAATCAAAAAAAAGAAGAAAAAACTAAAAGTTCTGAGAAAGGTGTGATCTATTCTTTTGGTAGAAATTACTTAAATTGGAATTTGTCTTGTCTTGTGTGCACACAAAACTTACATTGAACTCTCAAATATCAAACCATAGTCTGTTCATACATTTTAGTAGGCCACCTGAATTATTTGAAATGTGAAAAAGCCGAAGATCATGGTCTTTCTTTGCAATCCCTTGTTTTAACTTTCTTCAAGATATTAAGTTTTGAAGTATTACACAGGTCTCTACTGTTCTGAAAGTTAAAGCCATTTTGTCCTGAATATCACCTTTTGAGGGTAGACGGCTACCCTCATTCCTACTGTTCTTTAGCCATGCTTCATCTTGGCTATTAGGTGACTCTGTCCACACTCAGTGAGAATCCATTGTGTTACTCTTCTACTCTTCTAACAGTGCTTTTCTCCTGAATATACAGTAAAAGATATTCTGCCATCCAGTACTGTCTATTCTGCCCTCTGGTAACAACTCTCCTCCCTCACCATTCACAACAAAGACTCAGTGTGTCTCCTTTCTGGCTTTAATCGCTATCCCATTCTATTCCTCTGCTCCAAATTATTTCATTTCATTCCCCTTTTATCCTTGTCATCTATTCTTTTCATCTTGAACTGCTTCACTGAGCTCTCATGTTCACAGTTCATTTCCCTTTGACTCGGTGTGGAATAAAGTTCCACCCATCATCCAGTAGTGAGCTGGGATTGCAGCATGAGGCTAACATATCTCTGCTAGTCTGACATTGAAGTATATGTCCAGATATTTTTATAGTGGACCACATATTGGATCTTTATAAAACCACTAGCATCTTCCAGCTGGTGGTTTTGGTTTTGTTCTGTCTTCCAGAAAAGCTGTCTTCCAGCTTTTGGTTTTGTTTTGTTTTTAGTTGGTTTGTTGGTGTTTTTCGATTGGGTTTTTTTTGTTTGTTTGTTTATTTGTTTGTATTTTTGTTTTGCTTATTTGCTGCTTTTTTTTTCCTTTTACTTTCCGTGGAAGTCTTCAGTTCTTTGAAGTTTTTCTTACTCAGAAACAGTCATCAGGACAACAGTTTTGTAAGACGTGTATATCTTCATGAAGACTAATCTGAGTTAATGGCTTAAGTTTTACTTTTTATTTTAATAATATCACAGAAATATCTACCTCATTTTGAATGTGGTCTGAATAATATTTTGTTTAGGCAGCTCTTTTTCTATTTATAACAGTTGAAGTTGTACACACTGTACCTTTCAAGACACAATTCAAAAAGAATGAAACTCCAAGCAAACTTTTTTTTTCACTTGAATGACAGTTACACATAATAGCCTGTCCCGAAACCTCAACAATTAAGGTTTGAGGAATGTTTTGGTTAAGAAAGGGTAGTATCATCAACATGGTCATTGTAAACTCCATGCAGATAAAAAAGTAAAATTTTTATCTTGGATGTCCTGCAAGGATCGGGGTGAAAGAAAAGGGCAATAAGAAGATGAACAGAGAGATACCAAGAAAATAATTAGAAAATACCAAAGACATGACAGAGGTGTTTAAGAGCATATCTCAGTTGTCAGGTCAGCTATTTTCATCACAGTTTATAGACACCTGAAATGGAGCTCACAGAAGGGAATGTTAACCTAGACACAACACCATGCCCAGAAGGTTGTTGGGCATTTGGATCAAAACTGGTTCTATTTTCTCAGTTTAGAGCTCAGTCAGGCTAAACTCTGCTGAGGTGCATGAACAAGTAGTTATGACTTTGAGTGATTTAGATGCATCAGCCTTATAAGCCAGGCAGTTCATGGGCTAGTTAATTGTATGTTTTGATTGAAATTGCATTTTATCTCAGTAGTTACCCTTATGCTGTTAAAACATTTTAAAAGGGCTACCTTCATACACAGTAATTTAGAAAGTTAATACACAGCACTATCCTGGAAACTTGCAGACAATAATAATCCATTATCTGGATGTCTCCATCCTAGAATCACCCTTCTCCATGCTTGGCTTTGATATGAAAAGAACTTGGGTTATGTGCACTGCATCTTCCTTAGGGCTTAAATATGAACGTTGTATTCAGATAAAAGGAAGGGAGAAATGAAGTTTAAATGGATATCTTCTTAATATATGTGAAACCCATGTGAATGCTTTCTTTTTATTTTCTTTAAAAATAATTATTATCACCGTTTTTTTCATCTCCAAAGATGTCACATGTCCTCTGTTCTTTAAAGTTCCCATTACTTCATAGTTTATATTTGTCAAGAAAATGTTACTTGCATATATACCCAAGAAAGGCATTCAGTGTAAAAACATAAAGGTCTCTAGTCACCCAATTTAATCCATTGAATTATCATAGCATCTGGCAGAGCTGTAAAAGATACAATTTCAGATTGAGAGATTTACATTTGTAAATCAGCATGGTAGGAACAGGGGTAAATTCAGAGAGAACAGATTAGGCCCTAGTGATTAGAAGTGATTAGGTCACTGCACTGGGGTTGTTGTTACCTCAGGCATTTTAAGGTCAGAACAATCACACTGATCTTCTTACTGAGCTATTACATTAACTCTGCCGTATAGGAATTTTTGTTATTTCAACAATAAGATGAAATGTTGACGTGATGTGCGTGGGGGGTGTGGAAAGAGCCTCGCGTCCATCCCGATTGTGTCCCTGCCGGAGCCACTCCAGGAGGTGCTGTGCGAACGCACTCGGACACACTCTGACACACCGTAGCTGGTGGATACTCACAGCCACACACACACAGAGCCGGACAGCTTCTGCAGCACCGCCGGGGAGAGGGGTCCTGTGTATGGAGTTCTGAGGGTTTTATTGAGGTCCCCGCTCAAAGGGACCCAGGGACAAAGAACACAGAACACTGAGGGGTCCGGGGTTTTATCTGGAGTGGCACCAGGGGAGGGCAGAACATCAGAACCTATCATTTGGAGACCAGGGGGTGAAGAGGATGTGGGGTGACAGGGCAGTGACCAGTGGGGAAGGCAAGGGGTGGAACAAGGGACTCAGGAGCCAGTGGAGTATCAAGGAAAGAAGAACTATCTAGAACATGGACTTAAAAAGGGTAAAAGGGGGTGGTCTTAGACCTCTAAGCCTGCCCACCAGCGGACCTCCTCTGTTTTGGGGGCCTGAGGCTCCTTGGTTTTTCCTGCAGTAGACTCAACCACTGCAACAAAATGTGAATTACACTAAGGTCTTTGCCTTGTTTGGGGGAACGCAATTTTTGATTTAACTATTCATGATTAACACAGTGTTAAAAATCTGAAGCTTATATCAAGTCAGAATTCTCTAATTCCTAGTAATTGGATTTTGTTTTGCTTTTGTCTGCAAAATTAAATAACTCAATTATACAATAGTATGTCATAAGATTGTGATGTTGCTTTTAAGTCTTATTTGCAACAAACTATATAGTGATTTGCTTAGGTTTCTTATTAAGAAGTGCACTAATCAGATCACTAAATACTCCAGAGACAATTTTCAGATACTTATTAAACATTTTCTTATCCCTTTTGTCATGTTGCTTTTGATCTTTCCTGCTCCCTCTCTACAGTGCTGTACAGTGTCAAAAGTAGAAAAGGTTTTGCATTGTGATAAAGGGCTGGAGAGCATTTTGTGTTTTATAATGTGTGAATGTAATTAAACTGTGATAATCTGTCTTCCCTAAATTTCAGTTACACAGCAAATTGAATTACAAAAACTTTGCCTCAGTGACTGTGGTTGTTCACTATGTTTTTGAATGCTTAACTGTATCCACCTTTCAAGTACTTGTCAATGCCATGCAGGTAGATATTACCCTTCTTCACCACTGAATATTGTCCTTTTTTTCACTTTTTAGAAGTCTTATCTTCATATAGAAAGATGTAGTTCTACAGTCAAGTCTAGAGTGATGCCTCATCCCACAAAAATGTTCAGCTTATAACTTTTGCCAGTATGATGGCAACTTATCGTTTCTTTCCCAATTTTGTGCGGAACAGTAGCTGGAAAGTCAGCAGAAATGAGAGCAAAGGATTTTAGAAAGTGTCCTTTGATTTCTGATCCTCTGAAACTTCTTTCTAAGCATTATTTTCATGTGTTTTGGCCAACTAACAGAGAAATAGTAACAAGACTTTTCTCAGCTGGATTCAAAGGCAAGTCTGAATTCAAAGGATTTCAATAAATTAAATAAAAATACTGTAGCATAACTTAGATGATCTATCCAAAAATGCCTCTGATAGAAACAAGCCTTTTCCCAGGCTTTAATGTCTTGCAATCAAGCTTTAGTCTGGGAATATCCTCGGATGGGAAGAAATTAAAAGAATATTTAATGCTCCCTTCTCAGATATGTTAAACTTTCTTATTTCCTTTCTGGATTAGCCCAACTAGCCAACTTTGTTTTTCCTTTTTTCCCTTTCCCATAGCTAGAAAGCTTGTCAGGTGTATTGCAGTCTGTGTACATCTTATCTTATTCTGTATTTATATCTCTAAATCTAGAAGAAAAAAATAATGCAACCTTTCTTTACATACACACAGAAAAAAAAATCATATATGGAGTTTAGGTTGAATAATTTGTCTTTCTCTAAAATATAGAACAGATTTGATTATGCCTTTTAATTCTTCTATATATTTTACTTTCACTGAATGTGAATAATGTAATCATATTTTGACAGTGAAATACATTAAAATGTACTGTTATATTTAAATGCTGATCTTTTTTTATTAACAGATTTCTCATCCAGAAAATATGATTACACAAAATCTAGGATTGATTTATTTATACATGGGGTTATCTGAAGTATTTAATGTGAGTGAAAATAATTTTCTCTGTCTAGCATGCACGTTTGGTAAAAAATTTAATCTTTTAATGACACTGGTGACAGCTTCAATACGAGATCACTCTTCAATGTAAACCAGTGATGAGGAAAAAATCATCAAATTCTAGTAGGCCATTTACTCCCTCACTCGCCAATGAAGAATTGTTGGATGTTTCACATGGTCAAGCATTTTGACCAGTCCAACTTTAAATGATTCGGTGATTAGCTACCTAATATTCTCTTTGCTAGACACATAGTTAAGCAGTATTTCCAGTCATGGCTTTATTTCTTTCTTTGTATTTCTTTCATTGTTCCCTGTTATACCTCTATGAAACAATTATTAGACTCTTATGTTCTATTTCAACCTACTTTATATTTACTTATATTTACTTATTTACTTTATATTTTCTTTATATTTTATTTTTTTTGCATGAGGTAGTCATCCTTCTGCCTCACATTCTTAGGTAAACAGAATAAAACAATGCAAAGTGGTCATTTCAGCTCAACAAGAGTAGAGAGAAATCTGACTTTCATACCTTTAGTGTGATGAAAAGCATCAACTATTCTGTGTATATGGCTGTGGTGAGTTTTCATGGTCAATTTTTGGTAATTGGGCAGATACAGGGATGGCTTCTGTGAGAAGCTGCTGGAAGCTTCCCCTATGTCTGACAGAGCCAATGCCAGCTGACTCTGAGATGGACCCAACGCTGGCCAAGGATGAGCCCATCAGTGATGATGGCTGAGCTGGGCTGATCTTACTTAAGAAGGGGAAAATAACCTGTGCAATAGCAAACACAACTGAAGAGAGGAGTTAGATTATGTGATAGAAGCAACTGTGCAGACCCCAAGGTCAGTGAGGATGAAGGGGTAGAAGGTGCTACAGGCACCAGAGAAGAGATTTCTCTGCAGCCTGTGGTGAAGACCATGGTAAAGCAGCTGTGCCCTTGCAGCCCATGGAAGTTCACAGGGGTGCAGAGATCCACGTGCAGCCCCTGCAGGAGCCCTCACTGGAACAGGTAGATGATGTGATAGGCCTGTGATAACATGGGGAACCTGTGCTGGAACAGAGTGCTGGCAGGACTTGTGGACCCATGGAGAGAGGAGCCCATGCTAGAACAGGTTTGCTCCACATTGGAGCAGTCTGTTGCTGAAGCACTGCACATCTGCACTTTGTGAAGAACTGCAGAACACATGAAGGATTCACACTGGATAAGTTCAAGGAGAACTCTCTCTTGTGGGATGAGCCCCGCAATGGAACAGGGAAAGAGTGTGAGGAGTCTGCCCCCTAAGAAGGATGGAGCAGCAGAAACAAAATGTGACCACAACCCACATTTCCTGTTCCCATGCTCCACTAAGGGGGAGGAGATAGAGAAAACTGAGTGTGAAGTGGATCCCAGAAAAAAAAGGGAGAGGTGGGGTGAAAGTTTTTTATGATTTTTTTTTTTTTATTTCTCTTTACCTTACTTTGATTTGATTGGCAACAGATTAAATTAATTTCCTTGAATCTGTTTTGCCTGTGATAGTAATTGGTCAGGGAGTTGTCCTTGTCCTTATCTTGATCCATAAGCCTTTTATTGCATTTTTCTTCCCCTATCCAGCTGAGGAGGACAAGAAGTGATAGAGCAGTCTTGTGGATACCTGATGTCGGGGCAAGGTCAAGCCCACCACAATGACCTTTTAAAAATGAGATTCTTCAGATCTTCTTAAATGTCAACAGTTGGCTTCTACATCCAGATCACCTTCATGGCATTCACATTTCTTGCTAGCCAAACTACCACAACTTAATTCCAATACTACATTAAAATATACTATTTATTTTGAAAATTATCATTATTCTGCTAGGAGCAGGGACTTGGACTCAATGATCCTTAAGGGTCCCTTTCAACTTGAGATGTCCTCTGTTCACATGATACTTTAATATAACTATACTATTATATGTATACTAACTGAGTTTTGATAAGAAACCGCTTTTAATATCACTTAATGTTGAAAATTAAAAAATAAATAGGAATGAAAATTTCTCTGTAAGTGCTATAAAGAACTAGAATGAAAGTTACAAAAGGGAATTCACAAGTAGTTTACACGAATAACATGTCTAGCCACAAATTAAGCAACAATTCATGTTCATAAGAAAGCACTAGAACTCCTGAGAAAACCATTGGCATAAGATAAGCAAATATGGTAGTTAACTTTACTAAAATAGAAAAACAATTCGAGGTGTCAGGAATTCATGAAGAGCTTGATAACTTGCATGTCATTGTGTATGTTCTGGCTGTAGTAAAACAAAATATTGAAAGGGAAAAGAAGCCTTGAATGTTAAAAATAGCAGAAACATGCTGCTTAAATGTACAGAAAATATATTTTTTTTTTTTTAAATCCAGCTCCTTTTTCCCCCCAAGTTTTAAAAAAGCAGCTTATAGCTAATATATTTAAATTTTAATAATATTTGTGATAACACTGGAAGATACGGGAGAAAAACCCCTCTGAATTCTGCAAACAATTGTTTATTTGTTCTGTTGAAGAAACAGACACTAAGGAAGAGAAATAATAATCAAGAATTTTATGGTCAATAACGGCCATATTGCACAACGATTGTGCTTCACAGAATAATGATATGGAAGGAGGGAGTAGACAGCCTGTAATTGAAAATCACTAATTATCTCAGAGGGGAAAAAAAGGGCCAATGGAAAGAATATCAAGAATGCTAAAAATTGGATAGGAAAAAATACGTACCTTTGTGTGTGTATGTATAAGGGTATACAGAAATGCTTGCAATTTCTCTCACAATTTGACTGGCTTTGGTTTTCCATAGTTTAAAATGGAATATTGAAATTTCAGTCTCAGGGTAGAGAGATGAAACAAACTATGCTTAAAATTGTATGTTCTCTTGCCCTTGAACTTACTGACAGTTCCACTTGCTCTCACCATCTCTGTTTTTCAATCCATCAGTAACTGTCTAATGAAGTCAAGTCTTTCAGGAACAGGAAGTTTTTCTAGAACTTCAAGACTTGGGAGACAATAGAAAACAGAGTACCAGAGAAAGGACAATAGAGGAATCCAAAACTTTTAGTGGGGCTGTTTCAGGCTTGGTAAATTCTTTTGAAAACATATCATGAGGTATGCTTTGACTCTTGGGTTTGGGAAGATACAATAAAAAGAGAGTAAAGTAATGGAAATTAGTGTCACATGGTGAGCTGGTGATACCAAATAAAATAAAAGTCCGCTAAACTGTTGTTGGGCTAAAATAGGTCTGTGATTTTGTAGCAGTAGCACAGACACTAGCCTGAATCTGCCATAATGGTACTGTATTGAACAATGGGATAAGACTGAAAATTAGATTACTTTGGCAGAAGCTTTTCCTTCTTTCAGTGCCACATGCTTTTGCTTTCTTTAAAAATTACCTGATTAATGCCCTATGTCATCAAGAACAGAACTTTCCTTATCATCATAAGGGAAAGGCTGTTCCCTGAGTACTTTCCTTCCTCTGACATATTGGAAAGGTGACATGCTGCATATTCCATGGTGGGCTCTGCTTGCCTTCCTTTCCATTTCTTCTTTTTATTTTTTGTCTCACTGACAGAACTCATTGGTTAACTGAGATACTTTACCAAAGTGCTTTTCCCCAAAACAGTATAAGCATAACACTCAATTACAACATAATGACTCTCAGTTTGAAAATATTGGAAGAAGAAATCTGAATTAACCATGGACAAGAACTGTCCTTCACCATGGCTGATTAGGATATAATTATGATTTACTATGTTTGGCAATAGGATTTATATGTCAAGCTGCCATTAAAATCTTATGATGTGAGATCTCAGGAGTCAGCACATTAGTCTTACTAATGTTATAACTTCAATAAGCATCAAATGAAAGCAAGGTCTTGAAGTTCAAGTAAAAGTTTTTCCAAGGTATTTATAACTGAAACTTAAAATTAAAAAAAAAAGAAATAGACACAGATCAATCTTTTCTGAAAGTTTCCTTTATACTTGGGAAAAGTCTAATTATCTTAACATATATAACCTTTTGGCCTTAACCAGGTTTTATGGACTACAGATTAACTACAAACTAATCTACAAAGTACTTTTTAGTTAATATTTCTGGATAATTCAATGTTAAAATTCAATCTTTACACATTTATTTGAAGATTTTTCTACATTTCTAGAATGGTTATCCTTTGGTTCTTGCTGCAGTCCCTGGAAGACAGTCAAAACTACTCAGTAAGTAGAAAAGCAGCCATTAAAAAGCAGCAGAAGATTTAGCAATGCATTCTTCACTTTTTTTGTATATACCCGAGGTACAGGTTAGGGGAAGAGAAAACAAGATAGAAAAATAATATGAACCAGAATGAAAAAAAAAACTCTACATTGACAGTATGAATGGAGTCCACAAAAAAAAAAAAAATAGCTTGTCTACTTACTTCTGACCAAAAAAACAGAAAACATTTATTGCTGCTAGAGACAAAGCCAACTGACAAAACTGAGACAATTTTGAAAGGGTAAAGCTCAGAATCCAGTCACTTCAGTATGACTCAGAGTATAGCAGCTGTACAGAAACAAAAGCTAATTGTGGGATGGCTCCTTCACTTAGCCTTAAGGATTTTTTTGCCTGGATTAATTTTTCACTTGTTTAAAAAACATCCCCATAGTTTTTAAAAGTCTAGACACAACTCTGAAAGAAGTCACATGTATACATTTTCAATGGAAACATTCACCCACCTAGTGAATTATAGCTTGCAACGAGCTTCAAGTACTTGCTCACATTTGGTTCACATAAAATAATAGAAAGGCAGGCAGAGAGAAAGACAGGTCTTTGAAAAGGTCATGAGACCTCAAGCAAAAGCAATGCTAAGCTCTGTCCTGAAAAATATTAAGTTATTAAAAGATCAAGTGATCTGTAAAGCTGCCAAGAAAATTCCAGGTTTTGGTAAATGTATGACCAATACTGAACATTGAAAATGAAGCTGTGGCATGCACAGGAGATTCAAAATATCAAAACCTGTAATCAAAATATAGTTCAAAAACCAACTTTACTGAGATATTGAATGAAAAACATAATCTCATAGATATATTTAATAAATTCAATGCGAGTGTTGCTTCTCCATTTAAACAGTGCAACGTCATCATTAGCCATTAACACCATAAACAATCTTATAGTGTCTTATAAATTCAGTCCCAAGTTTGGAATGCTCTTTAAGTCATAATCAATAATCAGTATCAGGCTGTTTAACCATAACATGGCTGGCACAATAAAAATTTCAGGGGCCAGAACAGGATTGAGTGCAGACCAGTTTTTGGATCTTCAAAAAGCTCTGTAAATCATCTCTAATAGAGTTGAGATACCTCTCTTAAAATGTGTAAGCAACCTTTCTCCTGATGATACCTGTAATTATTTCCTGTACTGCCCAACAATTGTATGTCATAATGGCAACAATAGCAAGAACTGTAGCCTATAGGTTACATTTTCAAACCAAAAGGGTTCCTGCTAACACTGTTAGTTACTGTTCTTTTTTGCTACTAATGCATTATCTACTCTGACACCCTTTTGTGTATGGCATACTTAACCTAAGAATCATGATTAGTCTTAAAAATTTTGTTTAAATAATAGCAATTAAAATTATTTTCTCAAGTGTTAGCTTGCCAGATTCATGCCAAATCATTTTTACTTTCATTTGCTTTGTTCCAAAGAATCTAACATTTGGTAGAACCTGTCTTTGGCCACCAGAACAAGAGGCTTAGTCATGTATCCCAAAAATTTCAGTTAATATTTCTCCGCTTGTAAAGTACAAGGTAGAATCCTTTTCTCTGTCACGCCTGGTGCATTACTTTCACTGTCACTAAGAACCTACATATACTTAGCACAGAATTAAATGAGGCATAAAAACATATCCAAAAGAACTCTTGATTTCTTTCTACACAGGAAATAATCAGGCCTGTAAGGCACCTCCAAAGATGTGCATGTGCTTCAATGAGAAATGAGAAGATGGGCATCTTTGGCAAAGTGTAAAGATGTCACATGTTATTTAAATTATATGATGAGCAAAGACACATTATCACCCAGGAGGTGCTCAGATGTAATATAATATTCATAGGCTTTGGCCATGTAACTTCATTGTCACATTCCATTATTTAGAATTACATGTTCTGGTTTGGGTTGGTTTCTTGGTTTGTGGGGTTTGCAGTTTTTATGTTGACAGGTCAGAAAATAAACTAATTTTGTTTAAGGAAATAACACTTTGGAAAAGCGTCTCTATAAAATAAAGAATTGTATAAAAAGATTTAATGTGTATGATACCTCTGTACTTCCATGCATTAATGTATGTCCTATATCTCAGCATTGTATGATGTTGTATTTTGTTTTCTATCTCATACTTCTTGTAAAAACCAGATATAACACACAGTTGCAACATGATGTTGTCTCTGGGCAGAAGAAAAAATCAGTTTGGTGTGAGTTTCAGTTCCATGTTTCTTACTGCCTCTTGGAAAATACTACTCTGGATTTTTGAATTTAAAATTACCTATATTTCAGGACAGCCCGTACAACAGTGAAAAAAATCCCAGCAAAACAAGCCCAAGTTTTGCTAGGTGATCAGCAAAATGTAAAGCATATTCGTCCAGGCTGTTACTTTTTGAAAACATGCAGAACAATTAAAAAAACCAAAAAAACTGACTGAAAGAAAAGCATTGTAGAGTCGTTGCTTTCTGAAAACTGGCTTCTTACACAGCTGTAATCTCTCACCCATTAGCCTGATGCCCATAGCCTGCTGTCCTTTGCTGTTCATTAATAAACACCTTTCTATTTCTATTACTTTGTTTAATTCTGAATATCTATCTTCAAACAGTGCTATATTTTTTTCTCTTGTCTGTCCGGAAAAACAAAGGAAAACATTAAAGACTAAATTTTATTTTTAGGTTTTCTCAGGCATAAATAATAAAATCAGAATATTCACAAATTTTCTTCTGGAATCTTCTTGTACTTTATGTTTGTATAATTCCACATAATCCTTCTCAACATAGTTATTTACACAAAACCAGCACATTATAATAAATTAGATTTTCAAAAGTAGATCAGGTGAATTTTTGTACCCCTTTTCTGAGAAACATGTTCTTAATTTCTGACACAACAGATACACATAAATTGATTTTCTGGAAACAGGACTAATGGGGGCAGAACAGTTGCAGGGAGCAGGGCAGGCTTCCTAAGGCAGCTCCAGCCAAGGCATAAGGCACCTGCCTGGGGACAGGGCAGGTTGAGACCAGTGCTGGCGTCCAGTGAGAGAGGAATTGGGGTCAGACACAAACCTGGGCAGCTGAGGGGATGGGCTGAAACCAGGCCAGGATGTCAGTGTGTGGGCGAGGATCAGGATCAGAGAGTCCGAAGGCTGGGTGGGATCAGGCTGCAACATGGCAGGAGCTGTATCTCGGGGGAATCGTGGCCAGAAGCCTGGCAGGACATACCTTGTGGAAGGCAAGGCCCTGCACCTACTGCAACCAGGTTAGTGACAAGTGTCTTCCACTTTCTAAAGCTTTGCTAAGCAAGTACTAAATGTTTCTTCTAATGCTTGAGGCATGGCCCACACCTGGTCATGCTGTGACCTGGATTAGAGTGACCTAACAGAAAAAGCTGAGGAAAACAGATGTCAAAATCAGGACACATAATTATCTTCTTACCAAGTTAGCTATAGCAGCATGAGGTAATTCTGCATGAACCCTTTGAATGACTGCATTTGCCATCTGCTATTCTCTTGCAATACATTGTGCTTCTGCTTAGCACTCCTCAATGCACGCAAGCAGCATCCAGCTACCTTCAACCATGCACAGCAATGGTGTGGGTTATTCCTCTATAAAAGTAGCTCTCTTTGGAAATATGGCACCAGCATGAGATAGTAATGAGTAGTTATTATTAAAATTGGTAAAAAAAAATCTATTTTGACTATAGTTTTCCAGTGTACAGAAATCACTGGTGCTTTGTGAACAAGATTTTCTTGTTTGTACATTTAGACTGGTGAGGGAAATTACATTCATCAATTATCATAATACAAGCCATTCTTTGGAATATAATTTGTGGCACTTTTCAAATAGGTGTTAGTCTGCTTGAGGTTTGTGATCTGTCAGCCTTTATAAATGAAGAAACCTAAAGTTTGAAGACTCAGTGTTGATCTGAAGACTGAATACAGAAAAAGAAGCCTCTCTGCTCCCTTGACAAGACATACACTTGGCTGGGATTGGTTTACTGAAGCACAGATCAACATTCTGACTTTTCAGAATGTATTAAAAAGGAATCAAACCTCAGGGCAATTATAAGCATGCAACAGTAGTTCCCTGCTGCCTTTCAAAGTATAATTTTTCCATGTCAAGAAAAAAAAGAAAAACAGAAATAACCTACATAGAATATATTTTTGGTACTTTTGAAGATGTTTTTTATTACAGAGAATAATTTTTAAAATAAAAATTATTCAATAGCTTGCTAACATTCCTCTTATACACTACCCAGGCTTCTTCTAATACATATCATAATGTATGATTTCAATATAAAGTTTATATTTGAAAACATTGAAAACATGTTTTTTATCTAGTTTTTTTCCCCTAGGGCTGATTTTTTAATCTGTTTTTTCTCTTCCGAGAAAGGTTGCTTGCATATTCAGATTATAAAAATAACTTCATAGCAACTGATTCGTCTTCACGTCCTGTGGAAAAGCACTCTGGAAACCATTACTGTCAGCATTCCAGCAGTCTCGTCAACAACTAACTGCTCTCAGTTGCTGATCTTCAGCAGTTCAGTTACTAGATATTAACACTATGGATTTTTATAAATAGAAATAGAAATCTACAAGGTAGAAGCCAAATAGTATTTTCAAGATATGGTTGCATTTAATGTAGAAGAGAACCTGGCAAGCTCTAAAACTCTACTTCGAAAAATACGTTTTCCAGAGTAGAATGATACCATAAGTTATTATTTAATTTTGGAACACAGGAAATAAACTTTTGGAATAGATTTAGCAAAATTTTCCTGACAGTTTTTGAGTCAAATAGCAAAGATATAAGCTTCCAAATGTTTTTTAATAGAGCTATTCTGTGAACACAAATACATTGGCACTACTTTCCTTTACTGTTAATAATTTAAATATACAAAACTCTCTTTAAGGCTAATTGCCTTCATACCTCTATCCTGTAGCAACATTCTTCACTTCATCTGATTTACTGCTAGATTTTAATAGAAGAGTCTAGATGTAAATGAGGAACTTAATAGCATTAAATTATTATTAAATAAATGGAGCAAATATGCTCAATTAAAACAAAATCAAATTAAAAATGTTTTTCTCAACTGCTGATGACATGTCACTTTGATACAACTTTTTGGAGGGGTTGCATATTCATGTTATTAAACCAAAGAGTTATCTTCTATCATATCAGCTGTAAATCAACTTGAGCTGAGTTCTTGTTTCACATGTTTTTCTGAGGTCTGCACTGGGAATACTAGGAGAAAAAAGATTTGCATGTATAGTGTATTGGTTACAAACTAAATGTGCCTTCAAAACCAGATGTTAAGATTTATAGGAATGAGGATTCCTGAAAAAGAACGAGGATCTTTAAAATTCTGGTAGTTTGGCCAGGTTAAAATTCACTAATTACTTTTTACTATTCTAGAAGTTAATTGGAACTCATTCTGTTCCTCCCATTGCAAAATGTTTGCACTAGTTCCACATTTTTTCATATTAAAAAAAAAAAAGGAAACACTATATATGTTTTTTTCTTGCAAATTATATTTTAAGATAATGTAGATGTGCATAACTTTATTTTTTCACCTCCACCCTTTCTAGGGTAGAATTCCCTAGAAATCATGGAAAACTAAGCTCTGAGTTTGCTGAATTACTGAACACATAGTCAGCAAAAAAAGTGAGTTTTGTGACTTTGGTTGTGCAGACTATGCAGCTTTCAATGGAAGACGAAATGTGATTCAAAATAACCTTTCCACCTTGCACCTTTTCATTTTAAATAGTGACTGCTGTAAATTTCTACCTGTATAATGGAATGGGAAATTTAATTTTCCTACTAATTCTTGATACTGAAGCTAGCACTTAACAGAGGTTTCCCTGACTGACCAATTCAGTGACTAGAGGACAAGCTTTATTATTAAAAATATATCTTTACAGTCAAACTCATGGTTCTGAATATTTTTGTATTGCCTTGTTTTCTTAGAGTTATTACTTGAATCTGGTATAGACTCAAGTAATTTTGAATATACCTTTGGGTAATATACAGAGGAAAATGAAACTAATACCTGTCTAATGATGCTTGTGGTTAATTTGTCGTGGATAAAGTGGCAGAGTTACACAGCTATTATATAATCAGGAGAAAAGAATATGCTTAGAATAGGATGTGACCCATCCATAGTAATAATGAATTACCAAAATGGGATATGAAAATGATTCTGCATTAGCTATGTGACTATATTGTTTCCAGAGGGAGATAACTAACCAAAGCATAAATATAATGATGTTTGGGACTGAGCACAGTATCAGCCTGATTTAAAATGAATGTACATTTGAAAGGTAGGTGTATATTAATAATTCCATGTGGTAAATCTGAATTAATAAACCTAGTTCCTCAGTCAGGGGAGGATTTTGTGCAAGAAGACAAACCCAGCAATTAATCTACTGGGCTCTACCAGTAGTGGCAGTTGGGTCAGTTTTGAGAAGATACAAGGAGTCTATAAATAGACAGTTGAGTCAGTATTTTGCTTTGCAGTTATACTGAGTTTTCAACATGCTACTGGGTCTATTCCTAATATAATTTTGTAGTACTTCCCCACACATTAATAATGTATGCCATTACAGTCCTTTTACTATGAAAAGCCAGGTTATCATGTCTGTTTAGAGTCCATAACAAAATGGGAAAACTTATTTTGGCCAATCATAAGGAATATCCAAAGTGTCAATTTATTTCTAGATAAAAGGAGTGGCAGCTTATCTGTGGAGATAATAATACATTATCAGTCTACTTAAACTGTAAAGAGTTTAATCAAAATAAAAAAGATTAACAGTAAGAAAAATGCAGGTGATTTCCAGTTACAACACTCAGTTCAAATGAACTTAGGAAAAACCTCTTCAACAACAGAGTTAAAACTGTAAAGAAAAAAAAAAGGAAAAAAAACCCAAACACCCAAACAAATGAAAAAAAAATCTATTTAGTTTAACCTTCTTTTTCCTTGCCTACTTTCACTTATCCAGTGTCCTTCTGAATCCCCATGTCAACATGTTTAAAAAAAAAAAAAGATGAGGGGTTAAAACCAGGTTAAAATAGCTCAGGAAAAGAAAAATCCGGAGAGTTCATGCAACCCAGCATGGGTAAGTTAGTAGAATGTCTGCAGCATTTTCTTAGGAGGGGGACAAAAAATCACATTTAGTTGGCTGTGTTGGGAAAGATCTGTGAAGTTTTTCTTCTCAACATAAACTAAACTGATGATAAAGTGAGATTTCAGGTGAGATTCAAAGAGGCATCAGGGAACAGTATTAGTCTGTGAGTAGAAATGTGGCATACCACAAGTTATTTCACAATTCAGTTAAAATGTAAATATAAATTTATTCTTGATGTAAGCTTAATTTGACTCTTTCATAAAATTTTAGTCAGGACTGGCCACATATACATCTTTCCCCAAGCCCCAAATCATTAATTCATGCACATCTACATCTTTCACAAAAATGTAAAATTTCTTCTGGAAACTATAACATATTTTTATGTGTTTAAACTCACATCACATATATTAGGTAAATGTCTGAATGTCTGTGTCTGGATATGTATGTTCTTGTTTTTGATATAGAAATTTGAATTGATATCACTCTTTGCCAGTTGCAAACCTAAGATGACTGCAGTCTTGAGCTCCATGTATTTTGACATCACAACTGTTCTTAATGGGTTTTCCATGTGCTCAGTAGAATATATTCCGCCCCACTGACCGCTGCATGCATATATAAAATCTACTTTTTTGCATCTTATCTATCAGGTAATTTTTTTTGGCTTATGCATATCAACTATTGTCCCAACGTGATGCACCTGAAATAATGAGGCAATGAAGTCTCAAAGGAGAGAGCTTCTTCAGAAAAGGGGGAAGGTTTTCAAATAATTTGCACAGTAACCATCTAAATGCACATTGTCTTGGCAGATATCTTGCACTGAAATGGAAAAAAAAAATCTGTTAGAGGCACCGTGCCACTGGAAATATGGAGAAAAATGTAAATAGACAAAAGATGAACTGTGAGAGTACTGTAGGTTTATGAAAGGTAGGACGATTTTGCCAGACCTTCACAGTGCACCCTGAGGATATTGCTTTTATGAAGGACAATGTGCTATGTCTAATCAAGCTTCTCAATTCATTGTCTTTGTTATTGCCAAATAAAAAATCGCCACCAGTGTTACACACAGTATTTTTGACTGTCAAGATATGTTTGTTTCTGAGTCATTGTTATATGCTGTGCTGTAAAGCTGTCATTTAAGAGATTTTACCTTAACGTTATATATATAGCCATGGAGTTCCTTGAGGAGTAATAACTCCCTCACATATATATATTACAGTGTAGATTATAAAATAATTATTATAAAATCATAAAGAATGAGAAACTTTTTATATCTGTGATTTCCATATCTACCTTGAGGACTTAAAACACTAAGCAAATGACAAACGTCAACAATCTCTGTCACACAACAGCTCATTGTCAAAGTGTAGTTAACCAAGTACAGTTACACAGTTTGCAGGTACAACATATCAGTGTGAGCAGAGAAAGATCATGTGGTAAATGGCATACTCACAGCTCACCTTTGGAAGAACAGAGAAGTTTCCCCGGGATGTGATTTGAAAAGACACTGAAACTTGGTGAATACACAATGAAAGAAAAAGCATTTTTTGACTAAGAAGCAAAATGGTTGTATTAAATTTGTCTTAGCCATTTGTTTCAGTGTGTTTAGGTGTCTCTGTTTAATGAGTTGCCGTGCTCCATTTGAATTTTTTTTTTGCATTATATTAAGCATGCTGATAAACAGATGACTGGAAACTTTATTAAGCTTCCTTTTCCATCAAATGTGTGTGTGTGATATGTTGGGGATGGGAGGGGGGGGATTTTCATGTCAAGACCTAAAGATCATGTCACGAGGCCTTCATCATTTAGGATTGTAGAGAAACATAAGATATTAAGTTTGTGAAAAATTTAATTTTTTGCAATATGTCTTTGATCAAAATTAGGTAAAATTCATTATAAAACATTTCTGTGAGCAAGATATTTCTTAGTAGCTGCTTAGTCAAACTGACCTTATTGTCAATGTTTTTGCTGCTAGAAGAACTAGGGGATGTATGAGAATGCTGGTTTTATTTAGCTTTTTAGAAAGTTCTAACGCTGATGGCTAATTCTGTGAATTTAAAGGAAGCCATAGAGTTTGATCTGAAGTGAGCGGCTTAAAATTTGGCAGTGGTAGCTCCAGATGGGTTTTCCTTAGAGATTTAGAGATGAGCTAAGCTCCAAATGGAACATGAATTCTCAGGGCTTTCAGATGCCAAACATCAAAGGAGACCACTTAGGTTACAGATACCCAGGCTTGGAAATAGCCAGTGGTGTAGAATTTTAAGAAAGTTGTTGTAACATTTCGAAATAAAAAAAAAGAATGCATTACCCTAAATACCAGAGGAATATACCCTTTAAATACAAAAAACTACTTTTAATAAGATAATAGAACATTCTGTTCTATTATACAGACAGTCCTTTTCTTGGCTATAGATTCAAAGTTACTAAAAGCCTTGATGATAAAGAAGATCTGCTAAACCCTACTGGATATAGTTTCTATTACAGACCTGACATAGGGATCAGCATTTTAGCACACTTCAGAATTTGAAAAAATATTCTGGGCTTTGCTTTAGGACAGATCCAGAATGTGATGCAAAGAAACTAATTAATGTAACATGTTAGGCTGCAAAGTAGTTATTTTCTTATCAAAATATTTGAGATTTAGACCTAATGCGTTCTCTTAGAAGTTGAACTAGAAAGAACAAAAAGTTAAGCTTTTACTTGCCTCAGAAGCAAAATGCCCACTTATGTCTTTCTAATTTAATCTTAGGGTTTTCTAAGAACTTGAAAGTCTGCAGAAATGCCTAAAAATATGGATACATAGCTCTTGATATGCTGCATTATGACCTGAACTCAGTTTTAGATATGTCTAATAATTTTTTTTTGTTTCTGAGATATGGCTAATCCACAAAGCATATTCGAAGCATAACTGAAAAGAGCTAGACCTCTTTCAATTTGTCTCCAAATACATATTCCATGCAATTATCATCTGATAAAGAACATCTGATAAAGAAGCAGGAACCATGACCACCAAAAACTCCATTCTGCTGTTCAGTGGCATGCACCCTGCTTGTAAGGTACCTACTCACAGGAGATGTGTAAGGACAGCCCAAGGACCCAAGGCAGCAGCACTCAGCATGAAGCCTGAAGTGTCTCAACTGTACACAGCACTGGGGTTTGCATGAGCCCTTCTTGTGCACAGCCCTTGGCCAGTGCTTGGTAGCTTATCTAGGCTTAGGACAGTAGAAAGCCTTGACACAGCAGGGATATTAGATAGCAGGGGTTATAGCAGGTGAGAATTTATGGGAAGGAATGGATTGCATAGACAATGGTAGTAATAACCCAAATTTATTTTCAGGGTTGGTTTGGAGACTGTTTGGGGGTTTTGTGTTTTGTTTTGTTGTTGGTTTGGGGGTATTTTGGTGGTTTGGGTTTTGTTGTGGTGTTTTTTTGGTTTTACATTCTTCCTCACTATAAATGATTATGTGGAAGTTTTCCATAGTTTCAAATGTCATAGAATCTTCTAGCAGAACTCAATTTTAAATAGTGGAAAATTATTTCCTTTTTCTGTCATGTGAAAATTCACTACATTAAACATACATAATCTTTATTAATATATTAATAATTTACTTTAAAAAACTCCATACCTATAACTGAGAAAATATAATTACCTTTTTTCCCTATAGGTGAAATATGCTGAATGACACAGAAAAAAGAAATCCAGACAAAACTTAGCAGTTCCCAGTTGAATCCAAACTTAATTTAGTGACACACAAACAATGTCCTTTGGAGGGAGAAGAGGAAAATTTATTTTCACCTAATTAGTCCACCTAAAAGTAAATAGTCAAAATTAATCCCTTTTCAAATTAGCTTTTATAGAGGCATTTCATGTTAAAGTACGTCAACAGACATAATGAATTAAATAGCCAGGACCACAGACAAGGAAAATCCTGCTGTTTTTATCAGGTTGCTCATAAACAAGAGAATCTTGGTAAATCAACACAAGACCTCGTGGGTTCCATCACGTATCACTTAATTTAAATTTGCTATTCTTCAACAATCTCTCTACAGTGTGCAGTTCCCCCTTCATTTATCAAACATGGCATACATCCAGCACCCTAAATTAAGAATGAAATTAAATTATCTGTATTTTAGAGACTCTTCTTTGTCAGGACATTAATTTATTTGTATGGAATAAAGCATGTTTAGCAAATAATAAACTTTGAAAATTCTAAAAATATTATTAATGACATTGTAGATAAACAATAAAAATATTATGTTATAGAATCCTATAATATTTATTGTCTGTTCTTCTGAGTGATTCAGAGAACGTAAGGAGAAAAATAATTTTAAAACTACCTTTGTGGACTTTTTTCTGGGATCATGCAGCAAATTGCTTAACATAAAAAGAATTTTTAAACACTTTCTCAATTATTTTAACAATTGTATTTCAGGCAAGAGTTCATTAAGGTCATTCCTGAAACCATATTCTGAAGATCTTGTTCCATCTGTGAATATGGAGCAGGATGTGGTTATGTCGTGAATCCTCTTTTTGCCTGAAAATTCACTGTCACAGTATATTCTCAACAGATTTTTTTTGTTTTGCTTAAGACATTTTTCATTTTCAAAGAATGTGAAAGGCTCTTGTTGAAAATAGAAATACAGTTTTTTCATGTCAAAGATGTAATAATATTTTAGAATTGCTTTTAAACTCTTTCATAGTGGCAAAATACCAAATGCAAAAATTTTTTGTAGCGCAGAGACAATGATAAAACTCCTACTGGAGAAAACTTCATGATCAAAGTATGGATGGAAATGTTCTTTGACATATCTGCCAATAGCATTTCAGTTAGTTATCTTCAGAAAAAGCCCCATAAATTCCATGTTTTAAAATGCTTTTGTAGTTCATTGACATTTAAGCACAATAGTGCAGGGCACTTCTACTCTTCTCTTCTTAAATCTGAAATAAAGACAAACTTCATTGATTGAAGTTCTTTTCACGCTGAGAAAAGGTCTATCTTTATTTCTTCCATAAGACATTCCAGTAAGAAATTAGTGGGAAAAAAAGTGCTAGTCTTACTTCACTTCTATGATTGAAAGCAAAGCATCTACAACCTCAAAAATAATTTTTTTTTTTTAAGTCTCTCCTCTCAAAAATGAAGTGGAGTTTGAGACAGATTTTACTAATACACATGTTGAACATTATAACAGAAAAAGATAAATAATCAATGCTACATTTATGGTTGCATGTGTCATTAAATTTTTCATGTGTGATTGATGATAATGGTGGATGAAAAAGAGGTGGTGCAACAAATTCTCAGGTAACTGGAAAGTAAGAACAGCTCAGTGGTCTGAAAGCTTTTAATGAAAAGTTCTTGCCTTATTTTCCTCCTTGCAAAAACTGCAAGGAAATGTGAAAACCACTCTTTATCTAAGAGTTTTTTCAATTTCATTAATTATGGTATCACATTTTGCAAGGAGACGTATGTTATAGAGTATATTAAAAGTGAACAGAAAAAACTGTCTTCTTGTGACTACTGTTCAGTGATTCCAGAGAAGACACAAATGTGATAGTTGTTTATGTTATGTTATGCTTTTTAAGAATTCAAAGTAACCAGAGGCCTCCAGACACATTTAATCAGCATTAGATATTTCTAAGTTATTTAAGTTATCTACTTAAAAGAGATGAACAATTTACTTATGGGATCTTACATATCCATATAGATATGCAGGACATTCAAATTCATTCAGTATACTTTATATAACAGTATCTTATCCATTTGTTAAAGTAAATCTCTAGAAAGGTTAGTTTCATAATATGACTATTGGCTGGGGTCTTGTTTACCCCTCTTTTTTGTCAGTGAAACAGACCATGAAGAAACAAAGAGCAAGTTCTTGTATTAGAATTTCCTTTGGTAATACTGAAGCCTATTAGGAATTTCTGTGACATTCTTAGCACTTGTCTGTGTCTCATAAGGCATGAATTACTTCCAGTCCCTGAGTGAAAGTCCTTGAGTAGCTGACTTAAAGTCTGTTTATTTTATTTATTTATTTATTTATTTTAATACATGAACCAAAATAGCAAAGGGAAAATACAGTGGAAGATTATTACTGCAAATACATTTCAAACCCAGACTGCACCTATCCACTACTGGGATAAAAGAGTTTTCCTAACTGCATGATATTGAGTCATTTAATGTTTTGTGTATGTTGGCAGTAAAGGTGGAAATGTGTGATTAAGTTAATGTTTTTTTTTTTTTTCAAAGCTGGTAAACAACTCTACCCTGGACTATCAACTCACTTTGTGTAGGTCAGCTATCAGTCATAATTTTAGGAGTTTAGTTAAAAGGAAAATGCTGTCAACTTAAGTCCAACCCCGCTCACAACACAAATGTGTCCAATTTGAGACAGACAGCATCTATGCTTGTCTAGGCTCCTGTCAAATTTCTGGTCTTGTGCAGTGGATGTAAATTCTGGCAAGAGGTATGCCCAATTCCCTGTCTTGCTACACTAGTCATATGTGATACTATTTTTCATAATTCTGTGCTTCATTTCTTATTTTTATTCTCTTAGAAGCAACCATGAGCTTCTCCACTGTCAGTTTGTATTATTTTGTTGTCTTCATTTTCCTTTACCTCTTTATATTTGCAACCCTAGTTTAAGTATAGGAAGAAACCTATATTTCTTTCCAAATTTACATAAGAAATAATTTTAGACTTCTTCTTTTCCCTTTTAAAAGAAACTTTCTTTACCATGCACTTTTAAACAGTCTTTTTCTGCATTTATTCCAGCTCAAATATATGTTTCTTAAATATTTGGCTAAACAGCAGTCTATACTACACAGAGGAGTTGCAATCAGTGTTTTGTACATTGACAGTAATATTACCTTATATCTATATTGTGCTTACTATATACAGACATTACATTTGTTTACTTTCATAACTTCATAAGGTTGGTAGTTTACAACCACCTCATTACCAGTTCATAAATCCTGGTCTTATTTCTCCTCTGCTTCACTCTAATGAGTGCCCTGTTCTTATTAGCATCAATTAAAGGACTAGACATTGTTCCACTGAATTTCATTCTTCTTTTTCCATCCCACAAGATCATCCATCCTTTCATGAATAATATTCCAATTCCGTCATATCTTGTTCTTTCCCTTTAATTTTATGTTATAAATTAAGTACACTGTCATTCTTCTTCCATCAAAAAGGCTAACAAAAATTTTTGTATTAATATGAGTATCTGTCCTGAGACAGATTCTTTAGGAGTTCACCACATTGTTAATTCCCCAGTGCTATAACATCATGACTAAATCAACAGATTTATTATGACCTCCTTCTAGAAGTGTCAGTAGCTTTGTAATACATTTATTTTAGTGTTATGGGAGGGAGGTTATGCTACTCTCTCTGAAATACAGTCAAACATAGCACAGTTCCATAAGTATGCTTCCATTTCCATCACCTTTTCTACTTTTGCCCTGTGCTCAAAATTATCTTTTTTTCTGATATCTGAATGAAGAATTTATGTAATTTTTAGGCAATACTTAAACTATCTGCAATCTCAATGCTGTCTCTGAAACACAATGGTATACATCTCTCATTGCATTTAAAGTTTGATAAATCATATTCCTCTTGCTTTAATTAAACTTTGCAAGATGTATTTTGAAAGACTTTATGAAAGTCTTAAATGATAGTATAATTTTCTACATTGGTAAAATGTGAAGTCAGTAATTTTTGTAAGTAAAGAAACTGGCCCAGATTTAAACCTCACAGTGAAATTCTATACCAAGCTCAAGCTCACCCTGCTATGTCTGTTTCTTTGGTCATTGTTTGTTACATACATATTGAAAGACCCCTGTATGCCTTCTATGGATGTTAATATGAAAGAGAATTCATTGGTTGGAGAAAACAGAAATGTTATGTCCTCTGTGTAGTACTTTGACATTTGAAGTGGGATATGTTAAATTCTATTATAAACACATTAATTTCCTCAATTCAAAGAATTAAAAATAATGTTCCAAGATTTTAAGAAATCATAAACAGCTTTTGTAGTCATTCTAATATAGGAACAACAGAATTACAGTGTTAAACATCCAATTTAAGTACAATTTCCATAATTTATCTCATAACTGACTATATATTTTAAAAAAATTAGTCTAAATCCATAAGGAAAAAGTGAAATTAACCTTTTTGGAAAAGAGACAAACAGACAAAACTCAAACTTCCAGCATTTCATTAGTTTTACAAAGAATAAAAAATAAGCTTACGCATGTTACTATTATATATTAGCCAGTAAATTAATTGTCATGGTAATACATAAAATGATCAGATCTTACTAATTTTTTCAACTCTACATTCTAGTATTTCATTTTGAGGTTATCTGGGTCAGAAAAATGTCAGTGAAGTGGTTGTTATTGTCTCTATGTGTGATTGATTGCTCATTTTAAATAATCCAGTAGCATGATTCTACTAGCAGTGACACAAGATATATCAGAATATTTTAATAATATACACTTGTATTTTTGCTGCTTTGAAAAAAAATGGTGTTCATTTTATTTTCAGCACAGAGATGAACAGAATAAGGATTTCTAAATTAGGCCATGCCATTGGTATCTTTAACTTCCCTAAAATGTTAGTAAATAGCAATGTATATAAACAAACAACTGAACCCTATACATAAAGTATGTCATTTAAACTTGAAATGAGAAATCCTCTTCCTGCAGGTTAAATAAATATGGATGATTGATCAAAGTTAAACTCCTCATGAAAAAAAGAGAAGACCCAGGACTATTTATTTAATCTTGCTATATTCTCACAGATTACATATAAATGAAAATTTGAAGAACTTATTATATTACAGGGTTTTTTAAAAGTCTCAAACATCTAAAACCCATGAAACACATAGATATTAAATATGTAAAAAAATTCTTTTTAGTCCACCTTAGTGAAATTCCTGTATCACCTATATTGTTAATTATCCAGCAATACTACTTTGTAATCTAGCTGCTGATTTCTGAAACCCTCTCAAATACTTGAAGTGTTTTCTTATGTATGTATAGGTTGCTTTTCATGCTTGACTGTAGTATAATTTTGAAATATTGGTTATGGAACCTTATGCAACATTTAGCTAGGAATCCCAAGGAAGGGATTTCATCAATTTCTTTCAGTTCTTCAGGAAGGTAGTAAAAAATAGACAGAATCTGAAGCCTTGCTGGTTGTTTACTGAAAGCTTTTGAAATAGTTTTCATGTTTCAAAAGGTGATAAACACGTCTTCATAAAGATTTAGACTTCCTTGTCCCCTTTACTACAAGACTACTTCTTCTCTTTTGCTTGTAATTGCCTCCTTCCTACATATTTAACTGCATATTTCAGGGAAAAAAAAAAAAAAAAGCTGGGAGAAGTCAAGAGACTGCTTTTCTTCAAAACACAGCTGTAATGTGTTCAACGTCATGAGTCCTGAATCATGAAGAGTATGACATTTATGTTGCGACTTTCTTCCTCATTAGCCTTGGGTCACTTGGGTCCATTTGCGTGCTTGCTGAATGCAGCCTGTTTGTGTTGTCTTTCTTTTCTTTGTGTAGTGGGTTGATCCTAAATTGACAGACAGTCTTTTGGACCAATCGCGCTTCTCTCAATTTTAGATATTTAAACCCCGTGGGACGGTGGGATCTGGGGTTTCTTCCGTTCCAGCTTGGGGGTGGGAGGGGACGTAGGCAGGGGCCTCGGAGCCCCGGGCCCCACCGGGCCAAGCCAGGCCAGGCCAGGCGCCCCTGCCCCCCTTCCCCCCCTTTTCCCAACGCCGCAGCACGGACCCTGGGTCGCTGGGAGGGGGAACTATGAGGCTGTTGGATGCGGTTTCCTGGGACCAGTGGATTCCCAGCGGGAGCCGGAAGAGCCTGCAGCCAGCAGCAGAGGGGGAGCGGGGTTCCCTCCACCGTTGAACAGTAACACTCTTCAGCATGGTGACTTCAGAGCCAGAGAGAGAGAGGAAGCGATGTCACGTGAGACGGAGTTTAAATGGCTCCAGGAGAGAAAAAGGGCGGTGCCGAGTTTCTCGTGCGCAGCTTAAAAATCTTCTTGCATTGCCGTGGTATGGAACTGTAGTATCACAAACTGTTTGTCTCTTTAATCAATTTGAAGCACATGGGGGGATGAACAAGTTATGTGTGGCCTGTAAAGGTTGTGAAGAATGCCCATGCCAGGCTATATATATGAAAGAAGGGAGAGGCTTTTAAAACCTGGTGGCGAAGAAAGCCTTTGTGTTCCAGCCAAAATTACTCATCCTTAAAAAGATTAATAACCCCACGTGATGGCCCATTTTACAGTTGAAAGAACTGTGAAAGGGTTTATGGAAGAGATGTTTTGCACCACAGCAGATTGGTTTTCTCTAGACAGTGGCTGTTTTGGAAACCACGTAAAGCAGAAGAGGACCCTTTTTTTCCTTTTCAAGAACTGCAACACTGATTGAAAGAGGGGAGAAAAGTGGGGAAGGAAAAGGGTTCTAAAAGTTTGTTCTGATTGTTTTTTTCTTTTTTTGTTTCTTTTAGGTCTGTTAATAAACTTCTTTATAGTCTTCAAGTTTTGTGCCTGCTTTGCTTTCTCCTAATCCTTATCTCACAGAAAGGAAACCAGGGAGTAATGCATAATTTGACCTAAAACTGCTACACTTTGTTTCCTAAATACTGAATTTTTCTGTTCTGTTTGTTATCAACAAAACTATTTTTGTCCGATTCACAAAATTTCACTGCTGCAGTGACCAGAATCTGAGCACAGTATGTGGGACCATCTATGACCTATGGTATCATCTCATTTCTCTGATTTTTGTTGTAGTGTCACAGCTAGTTCATTCTACAGAGAATAGCTACTGTTCCTATAAACTCAACCAAACTAAAAACAATTAAGACAGAAATTTCCAGTTTGCAGCACAGTTTTTAATGGCAGGTAAAACAAGTACGTGTGGACTAAGTTCACAACAATCTCATGCCCTGGACTCTCAGTATAAAATCTGTGGCCCTGTACTAGCAAAAAACACTGGGCTGGAGGTGATGAGTTTTCGAGTCAATTTGAAAAGTAGAGAGTCCTGCTGGCTATATTATATTCATGTTTCAATGACCTTCTCAGGAGATATTTTGAAATATTTTGGTACACCAGACATCTGCCACTTTAATGCAGTAAATGAGATTAGATTTTGCTCTTTAAGTTGAAGTATATCAAAAAGTTAATTCTATCTGTTTCACAATTGCTATCTGAAAATGGATTAGTACTGAGGCCTTAAGTTTTTGGATGTCACTTAAAATTTTACAGTCTTTGGGTATTGTTGGTTCATCATTCTTTTCATCAACAACATAACAATTTATCTCCTTGTCCTCCTCATGACTGCTGTTCAACACTCTTTATCATCACCTGTTCAGATTATCTTGTTTTTCTTTCCTTGTGATTTAATCCTATGACCCAGTCATGGCAAAATGTCAACACTGCTAAGACAAAGGGAAAACCCATAAATATTGCTACACTGACTGCTAATATCTGACTTCTGCCCATGTGGGGCTTTTTGGCCACAGTAAGTCTTTATCTGTATATCTGAAGATTCATATTTTCTTATTTGATGGTTAAGGTACCTATATGCTTCTTTTATACTGTGCTATACCCAAAGGATTCACTGTCTAGTGTTTGAGTTGCCAGATTACTTATTTTATGCATGAGTTACATTGTGAGTTGCATCCTGTGGTATGTCTGTATTTGGCAGCAATGTGCAAGATATTCCATCGAGAAAGGGATTCACAGAATCAAAGACTTTTGGTATAAACTAGAAAATATTGGAATCCCAGTCTATGTTGTTCTGGGTCAACTATTTATTGTAAAAGTTGCAAAAATTCTTCAGAACTCCTTGTTACTTGGCTGGAAATTTCAACTAATGAAAATCTTACTATGGGAATGTGGCAGGAGAACATTAGGACTTGGGGACATACTGAGCTGTGTAAGCTGCCTTTTTATATGAATTTTGGCTAAAACCACATAAACTGAGTAACAAATACCCCTCAATAAAACACCAAATATCTGGATCTGCAGCTAGATGAAAGTATGAAAAACTGCACTGGAGCTTTCTGGGTAATCAGTTTAATGATTTTATAAAAACATTAATTTAGGAAATTTCTGTGCTTCTCCTGCCTGTGTTACTATTGCTCACCTTGGCAACACAGATTTGTCCTACTTTGCCGATACTGTTTTTGCATGGGGAAAAAAAAAGAGAAATCATAACCCCCCAAAATACTCAGCCATTTTCTCCCCAGGTTTTGGTGTATATGTACGTATACAGGCATATGTCATTCATTAATCTAGCTCATGATCTTAAGCAGGTGATAACATCAGTCCTCATACCAAAAAATGTCCCTCCTTTACATGTATTTTGTACTGTTGCTGTCATTAGTTATTTATAATAATTCACAACAGCTGTACACTAATATGTATATAAAAATTCTAATTCATACTTTATAATGAAAGGCAAAAACATGTACAGAAGTATGCTAGCAACAACACCAGTAATATAAAACATTAATAATTATCTTTAGGTTTTTTGGTTTGAATTTATGTTTGCTTCCTGAACAATTTAATAAGACTGTATCCTCTATCTGGAATTTTAGGAGATATAACTTTTTCTTTCTTTAAGTGATAGAAGTAAAGAAAGATCCTTCATACTGACTTCAGATGAACAGAGACTAGGATCCTTAACAAAGATATTTTTGATATTAAGAGCTAATAGTCACGCCCTTAATCATAGGCTATTAATGAGATACCTTAATGTTACTGTCTTCACTTAGAGAAAACATAATTGTCTCAGTGTTCAAATGGAGCTAAGATTTTTCAGACAACTGTAAGAAACATTCTAACCTAGTAATTAATTGTGGATATTGAGAAGAAAGATACCTGAAAGGTAAATGAACTATAGCAGAATTAACTATGTAAGAAAGAAAGCTGGATTTGGGCTTCTATGTTTTCTTTTTCATTATCAAGAGCAGATATATTTGCCTGGACATTGATCCTTCAGTATTCATTTGGTTATATTCTTCCTGCTGTGCTGGTGATTAGGAATTCATCTTTAGTTCTGTCAGGCAGTGTTTATGATTTGGGCTTTTCATCAAAATTGCCCTTGCTACTTTCACTCAATTCTAAATGTTGATGTGCTGTCATTTCTCTGATCTTGAACTAATTAAACAGATAATAGTATTTTCCTATGATAGATATCTGTGATACAAAATTAATAGAATATTTAGAATGAACTATGTATAACAAACAATAATTTTCCTTTGACTCATCATACCCTAAACACCATTTTTGGCTTTTAAATAATCTTAAAGAATATAGTCACCCTGGTAGTAACTTCTATTTGTACTAGATTATAATACATACCAAAAATTCTACCTCTCCTCAGACCTTTTATTGGAATATTGTCTAATGTTTTATTAGCCAAGTTGATGACTTAGGTTTTAACTTTTATATTTTTCAAGTTCTGTACTGCTTAGTGTGTAACTCTGAAGTTTTGGATAGCCTGTTAGCTGCTGTTCTCTCATGCTGGTTAGACATAACAAGCCTCTCTAGGTTTGCTCTTCAAGGACACCAGGCCCCAAAATGTATAAACTAAAGCCTTGAGAGGGGTGGCAAACTTGGGGTAATTACATCATTAACTGAGGTTATAATTTGAGAATTAACCCTGATACGCAAATGAACCAAACTTACAAATGTGTGAAGAACTCATGACCCAGGGTCCATCTTGGGTGTAGCCTTTTGACTGCCCAGGGTGTAGCCTTTGACTGACCTTTGAAGGCCCTTCAAATAAATACCTACTTTTATTCTCTTAATTTTGTCTAGCCTCTGTGTTTTAGGTGGCCACCCCAAGGCATCAAAGTTACTTATTTTTTACTAACACTTAATGGAAAACTCAAAATTAATTGTTTATCTATAGCATCCAGGCCTTTAATATTGATTAAGCCTAAGCAAAGCCTTTGGTATTTGTCTGTTTAATCATCTTTACTAGTTTTTCAGTAACACTTCAACCTATATAAATTTTAGCAAATGGACTACTGAATAAGTGGTTTTGATGGTTCTAATGTGAGAACTGAAATTTCACATCATTTAATTGGAACTGTAATATTAGTAACTTTACCTACAGGTACCTACCTACCTATTTCTTTCATCCTGCGTAATCCTTAAGCAAATAACTGTGAAAACACCCCTTCTTATCAGAGACAAAATTCTGAACTCTAGAGACCTATAATGTGAGATAAGATAGCTGGAGTATTCAAGATGGGCATTTTGCAATGAGAGTGCACTATTTTGTTTTAATTCTGCTTTATTCAGTCATGATATAAAATTTTAGTTTCTGGATGCCATTCAATGAATTACAGATATTAGAGGAAAACTCACTGAAGACTGAAGGACTTGTTCAAACTTTATTCTTGTTAATGCACATTCTTCAAAATTTAATGTCCTAGCATAAATAATACTTATTTAATTTGTTCTTTTTTTCAGTACTCATGATTAATGCTGATGAGATCTGCATTTCTGTATTTTTCTGAAGTTTAGTAAAGTGATCCTGCCTAGGAAGAGTTGATTTAAATATGCAAGAAGGAATAAGAAAAAAATAAGAAAAAAATAAAAGAAAACATTGAAAGAAATGCCAAAGAAAGAGACTGAAAGATGAAATTCCAACAGTGGTGAGGAATCAGGGACTGGACTAGATGATATGGTGTCTTCTTCTATGAAAAACAAACAAACAAACATCAAATTAACAGTGATGTTTAATGGGCTATGAGTTGAATTCACTAAAGTGAATATAGAAAATTTAGTCTATTTTGTGTAGCACTGTATATTTTACTGTGATTCCTGATGCTCCAGCTGGCAAATAGGACCAGTTTCTCTTTCCCTCCACCCATCTCCTGCTGACAGCAAATACCACTGGACAAGAAGCTTCTGCAGTTAGCCTCCAAGATTCTTGAAGCAGCCCTTACAATAGAAGCAATTAAATGAGCCTGTTTGGAGAGCAGCTAATATCATCCACAGGCTTCAGAGGGAGCTTTCCAACATTTCTTAAATTCCAACATTCTATGTAGTAAACAAACAAACAAACAAACACATAAGTAAAGAAAACTCTCAGAAGATAGAAATGGTGAATAAAGAAATAATCTGAAGAAAATATACCAGCATCTTAAAAGGTTGAAACGAATGATTTAAACAATCAAAATTTCTAGGTATTGCAAAGAAGCAGCAGAAACTTAAGAGAAGAAAATATATAACAGGCACAAATCTACTCAACATTGCCCCAGGAGCATCACATCTTGTTGTGTAATATGCTGAAAAGACCAAAAAGGCTCACATACTTCTGCAGTGTTGTTTTAGCCTGAGGTTACAGGAACATGCAGAGATTGGTTAGGGCTTGCTTTCTCAAAAATATCCCAAACTCTTCAAATGATACCATAAGCAATGGAATCACTAAAATAGCAGGAAACATGAGACATAACAAATAATTGAATGTATGAAATGAGTGAAATATTTCTCAATATATTTGCTATATATTGAGATGAAAATACTGCAAATAATTAGTTCTTGTGATACAGGAAGGATACTTTTGCAATGCTTATATATGAATTATGATATCAATTAACCAATCATAAGAAGATGTTATTTCACTCTTATAAATGAGAGCAGGACCCCATCTGCCTCTTGTAACTCTTCATCACAAGTACTTGAGGGTATTTCTTTTACCATTCTTGTTTAATATTTCAGTACTTTGGCCTCATCTCATTAACATTGTGCCTGTTTTATGTAGTCATTTGCTATTTCAAAACACTTCAAGCAAAGACATTTAAAGTATTAAAATGTGGTGCTATCCTCAGTAAAACTTCAAATCTCCTACACAATTTGTCCAGATGATAAAAATTTTAAGTATAATCTAAACCTTTCAGAGACAGATCTATACTAACTCCATTTTTCTACCAGTTGGATCAAAAATGCAGTCTGCTTTTGGGGGTTTTACAACGCTTCTATGGTTCTTAATGTGCAATTAAGAAACTATCTGTCCTTAAGATCCCTTAGACCTCAGGAGCAAGAACTTTGATTGCAAGGACAGGACTTTTTTATTGAAATGTATACATTTTATTTAGAAAATACCAAAACATATGGCCTGACAAGAAAATACCAAATTTGAATCTGCTGTAAATAAACCTAACAGACTGAACATGCCAAGTCTGATTTTTGTTGACACAGAACTTAATGAGTGTGGCTTGAAGGAAAGCCAAAGGAAATTACTTCCCATATCAGATGTAAGGCTCCACTGGCTGACCTGACCTAGAGAGGTGTCCTGTTTGCCAGGGCTCAGACCAAGGACAATCTAGTCAGACGATTCTTGTCCAGACCTCAGAGCATTACCCACTGCTCATCTTCCGTGTAGGTGCTGACGCTGCCATGGGAAATCCTGGAGAGTATCAAGCTTGTTTGCATGTCTCTAGACGTGACAGCAAAGGGTGTAGAGGGATTAGGCATTTTTGTCCTCAATCCTGTTGACAAAGGGAAATGTCTTGAGATGTGACAGCATTCTGCAGGTCAGCAGGTGCTTGCACACTTGGTGTTGACCAGAGTGTAAGGGTAGAAGAAATTTCAAAGCATCTGGTTCTTTTGGTTATCTGCTGAAGGACTGTTCAGTACAACACAAAAGCAAATGAAAAGGAAACGGCTTAATTAAGCACGCAGACCCACAGACTCACAGTGCCACCAACACTAAGTATTGTGTGGCAACAGGGACATCGGAGAAAATCAGAACCTGTCAGCCACTGAGGGGAGAAGCTCAGGCACTGCCTTGAAGAGGGTTGGCCTAAATTTATCACACATACAAAGGGGGAAACAAGTGACATGAGAATTTTGTTATATTTGCTGTGACTTCTGGATAGTATAAATCTTACTGTTGGATATTTGAGGGGATTTGTGGAATATTCAGGTGAAGAACAAGTATGGTAAAAGAGGGACAAGGGGCCTGAAAGGGTTGGTTAATGGTTTGTAAGCCTGCAGCCAGCCAATAAACCTGTCTGACAGAGCCCTACTCCTGAGGCAGCACTGTCCTGTCTTATGAGCTCTTACTATTTCTTAACTTTTTTCTTTGTAATCCTGTTCTACCGTACATGTGAGAGCTGCAAAGTGTGTGAATAGTAGGAACTGGAAGAGAGGCCTCAAATTAGATGTCTTGTTGATCTGTCTGGTATTCAGCTTAGAAAACAGCAGTTAGTGATCCATACAATGGCTAATCCAGGATCATATATCTGTATGATGGATAGCATCTGACCACTGCTTAATCAAGGTATATTCAATCAATAGTGTAAGTATTGTATGCATAATCACTACGTAATTAGTCAATGTACATACAATGTGCATTTAATCATAACTATGCATAGAGTATTGTCCTCTTGAAATATTGTAAGAACTTGGTCATGACCTCAAAATTTTATAAGAACATTAGAGTGTGTTGTCCAAGGGAATGTTCAAAATTGTGCCCACATTCCAGATTTGATTGATGTCTGATTGATGGATCTGTTTTGTGAGTGAGGACCCATCAGAATACTAGTAAGTTTAATGAACAAACCACGCCACAGATGGAATCTGTGCAGCATACTGTGCCCTGACCAGACGCACACTCAAGATTTTATCATCTTGGGGTCCAAACGTCAGAATCTACACTCAAAGCTTTGTCATCCATTTTCCTAGCATCAGAAGTGATGTAAGATTTTATAACTACCTATCACCCTTTCTAGGCTATTGATAAGTAGTTATTTTCCTTGCAAATTTTTATGACTTTTTTATTGATATCCAAAAAGAATGAGCACTTCCCCAGTGTGAAACAACCTTGGTGTTAACAAATGGAGGGACTGGGGTGTCAATATATATGCAGTATAAAATGTGTTAGAAGGTATGAGTGTAGACAGCTGGAGACACCATGAACCACAGAACTCACAGGCTTGTATGCCAGCACTGAAGAGGACGGGGTGTTTGTGTGAGAGGTCTAAATGCCAAGAGCTAGGACTATCTGGAAGTATGTACATTTCCTAAGTGAATTCAATCCTGCATGCATGTCAGTGTGTTTAATTCACTAGCAAACTCAAACAAGAGTGAAATACAAGCAAGATCCTTCCCCATCCTATGAATGTAGCAAAGTTACTCAGTCTTTAAAGCACAAACAGGTGACATTAAGTCTTCTAACAACAAAAAGTTATTGTAATTCAAACAGAGAAGTAAATAGATAATTTATAAATTAACATCTTCTCAAAGCCAATAGAAGATTGTTCTTCCTGTATTTCTTGAGTATATTTCTAGGGCTAAATCTGAGCAATTCTTAAATTGTTTATTAGAACAGGAGTAAATATTTGATGTATACTATTTTTATGCTTAATACAGCTATCAACACCAGGGACACAAAAGTGTTTTCAGGATGCACATACAACAGCAAGTAGGGCAACTATTCTAAAATCACATCCTTCTTTAAGATTATTAACTAAACTATTGCTTAAACATGAAGTTACTATTCTACATATTCTAATTTAATTATAATTACTTGTAGCAGTTTGATGTATTGAAGTGTAAGTTTTTGTAACTGGGTTTCAAAAGAAATATCTTCTACTAATCTGAGACAGTAAAAATAGATGTGTTGATGTCTCACATATTTCACAGTATCTACTGTGTGGCTATGGTCTGGATTTGGGCTGAAAACAGTATTTATAACAGAGAGATGATTTCATTATTACTAAGTGGTTGTTGGAACATCACCAAGGTCTTTTCTGCTTCTCACCCCAGCCTACCAGTGAGGGGAGTGGGACTGCACAAGAAGTTGTGAGGGGATACAGCCAGGAGAGCTAACCCCAGCGATATCCCATAACATATGGCATCATGCTCAGTATATAAAACGGGGAAGAAGGCAGAAAAGGAGAGATGTTTGGAGTGATGGCATGTGTCTTCTCAAGTAACTATTCTGTGTGCTGGAGCCCTTTTCCAGAGCTTTCTTGGAAATGGCTGAACACCTGCCTTCCCCATGGGAAGCAGTGAATTAATTCATTGTTTTGTTCTGCTTATGTGCACAGCTTTTACATTACTTATTAAACTGTGTTTTCATCTCAGTCCATGGTTTTCTCACCTCTATCCTTCTGATTTTCTCCCCACCAGAAATTTCCATAGCTCCCAACATATTAAAAGGCAGAAAATTCCTGTAGTCATACAAGTTCTCAGAAACAGAGCAATGTTGCCTTCAGTGAATAATTTCTTATTATTTTTAAAGCTGTTTTTACCATTGTTCATACTTTATGTAAATTGAGAGCTTGTATAGAGACTTGAATATAGTGTGTACTTATTTCTAGTGATTCTACACTAATTTATATGTTGATAATACAACCTGTTAAACTTTTAAGTTATGAGATGTAATCTCACTCACTGGAGATATTTGAAAATAATTATTCATGTTAAGTTCTTTCATATTCACAAGAACACCTACTGAGTTGTTCTTGACATTTTAATGACAATCATATTTTGATCATTTGCTGAAGAGTACTGTCTTTTATCCTGACAATAATTATCTGTAATATCAAATTCCAAAGCCATTGATTTTAAAATTTAGTTTTAAAAAATTAAACCACTTGTTCCATCTCTTTCTTTTGGTTATATTTGAGACATGCTATAATTCATCAGTCTTTACTGTAATTCCTTCAGTGTTAAGTAGTACCAACTTCAAAGGCTACAGAAGGACAAGAAAAAAAATTCTGAGATCAGAATTTTGTTTACTTAAAATAAAACACAAGGTATTATTGCATCATAAATTTTTACAATTTATTTTTAATCTACATAATATTTCAACAGTTTAATCAAAACTCTTTAACCAGTTATGATGGTGCTAGCACTCACAGTCTGAAGTACTTACTACTAAACGTCTCTCTTGAACATTGTTGCAGTGAAAAGTTTACTGTTCTAGTACCTCTTATGTTTCCTTTCTGTTGCAGTCACACTTGGACTGTTCCTGTGTACTGATAAAAGATTGTAGAGCAGGGCTGTGACAAGTTGTGAGCCTCCTGATGTCTTTCCCAGGAATGCAATCATTGTCATGGCGAGAATACCTTCCTTCTCTTTGTCTGGATGGCCATGATGTCAACGATGAGAATTCATTCTTCTTTTCCCACTTAAGTCCATTATTAACATCTCTTCATAAATATTGGTCTTTCTCCATCAGTTTGCAGCTCTTTTATTTTCAGCTATACTGCACAGCTTTTAAAATGTGTCAGATACTTAACCTTTTTTCTTATTGCCCCTAAAAATGAGGTTTTCCCACCTCCTCAGTTTACACTATTACCACTAACCTACCATGCATGAGCTCTTGATAATTCTGAAGCCCCTTTTTCATCTCTGGTATCATCTGGCCCATAGCTCTCAGGTGTCTGTTGTCACCAGTCTTGTATTTCTTCACATACATCATAACTTGTGTAGAGAATAGGGGAAAGAAAGGCTGTGGATGTTGTTTGCTTAAATGTTAATTAAGCCTTTGACACTGCTTCCCACAAAATTCTCCTAGGAAAACTGGCTGCTCATGGTTTACACAGGTGTCTTGTTTGCTGGGTAAACATCTGGCTAAATGGCAGAGCCCAGAGAGTGATAGCGAATGGGCTTAAATCCAGTTGGCTGGTCAATGATGATGAGTTCTCAAGGGCTCCTTACTCTGGGCAGTCCTCTGTATAACACCTTTATCAGTGATCTGGGTGAGGGAATTGAGCACACCCTCAGTAGGTTCGCAGATCAAAGGAAGTTGTGTGGAAGTGTTGATGCGCTGGAGGGTAGGAAGGCCTTGCAGAGGAATATGGAGATGCTGGATTGTGGCTGGAGGCCAACTGTAAGAGGTTCAATAAGACCAAGTGCTAGATCCTGCACTCAGGTCACAGCAAACCCATGCAGAGCTACAGGCTGGGGGCAGAGTAGTTGGAAAGTGGCCCAGTGGGAAAAGACCTGGGAATGTTGGTTGACAGCCAGCTGAACATGGGCCAGCTTGTGCCCAGTGGCCAAGAAAGTCAATGACATCCTGGCCTGTGTCACAAAAAGTGTGGCCAGGACAGCCAGAGTAGTGATTGTCCTCCCCTGCACTTACCACTGGTGAGGCACCACCTCCAATACTGTGTTCGATTTTGGGCCCTTCTCTTCAAGAAACATATGCAGGTGCTGGAGCAGGTCCAGAGAAGAGCAAAGAAGCTGATTGAATGGTCTGAAACACAAGAGGAGCAGCAGAGGGAACTGGGGTTGTTTAGCCTGGAGAAAAAGAGGCTCAGGAGAGATCTTGCTGTCTATAACCACCTGAAATAAGGTTGTGGTGGGGTAGGTGTCTGTCTCTTCTCCAAATTAACGTGTGACAGAACAAGAAGAAGTGGCCAAAAGGTGCACCAGGGGAGGTTTAGGTTGGATATTAGGAAAAAATTCTTTACAGAAAAAGTTATTAAGCTCATTAGAATGAGCTGCTCAGGGAAGTAGTAAGTGTCCATCCTCGGATGCATTTAAAGGAAATGTTGACATGGCACGTGGGATGTGGTTTAGTGGTGGACTTTGCAGTGTTAGGCTAACAGTTTTACTCCATGAGTACCTTAATGATAATGTGACCCTATAATTCTGTTTTTCTAGGACCACAGACAGTTCTTTCTACATAGTGTAGCCAATTGCTATGTATATCACAGAAAAAAAAAAAAAAAGAAATAAACTACACAATCACACAAAGGTTTAAAAATCAGGGCATTCATCAAAAAGTGCGGACGTGGGCCCCTGTTGAAATTCTTGACCTTTTATAATTATCTTGTATTTTTCTCTTTTCCCATCAACAACAATACTAAGGTTTTTTCACCAAATGCATTGGCAAAATTAACTTGTCAGTACAGCCATCTGAAAGAAATGAAGGCTTGTTAATACCATTTGACCTCAAAGATTTGCAGCAGAATACATTACAGGACAATTTTACTCTCTCTGATTGATTTTTGTCTGACCATGTGTAAATAACAAAAAAACCACACAAAAGAAAACACCCTACAGTGTAATTCTTTCACTATTTTCTACATCATGCCTGTCTGGTTAAGTCAATATTTTTTTCTATGTAATGCAAGTTAACAGCAAGTTTTTAAAACTGACTTAAGACACTTTTAATATGGCAGTTGAATCCTATAGAAACAAGAACTCAAAAATATCTGAACATGGCGCAGATTCGAAGGGAAAAAAATTGTATCATTTTATTGGAAATGGGAAAGTAGAAGGTAGATATAAATCAGGACAGGAAACTGTCTTGAAAAAGACCATGCAGGAAGTCTGCAGAAAGAAATCAAGTAAGATATCTTGTGAATAATAATGGTACAGGCATCATTCTGTTGTTTCTTTCTATTCTGTGTATTTTTATTTCCTCTGCATTGACACCAAACATGTCCATCACAGCTTAGAATCACCAACTTTTATTCCCAATTTTCTGTATGAAGAAAGGATTTTCTAATATTACTTTCACAATAACATAGTTCTTCTACCTACAGTTTAATTAGATCAATGTCATTCATCGTTTTCATTCTTCCTCAAAAAAATAAATGTTTACGTTTTTTTCAAATTCTCCATCACAGTAATTGAATTCTGCTAAATAACTTTCCTGTCTGCATCTGCAATCTTTCTTAAAAAAAAAAAAAAAGAAAAAAAGACATGCCTGCCTCACTCTTTTCTGTAGATATAATAGAAAAACCCTTAAGGTGACAATCAGCTTTGTCCCAGGCTGAGTTGCAGAGAAACTGCTACTTCTATATCTTCTTAAAATATTCCAGGATTTAAATGGTTATCCCTGAAACTTTTCATGAAATTAAGCTATTAATTTTCTTTAATATTTAATGTTTTTAGCTATTCTGTGGTAAGTACATTTATTGTAAAATCTGTTAATGTCAAAGAAGATACGTGTATTGGGTTCACATGGCCTGGTTTTTGGTAGCACAAGAGCTACAGGGGTGGCTCTTGCTGGAAGCTGCTGGATGCTTTATTAGTGTCCAAGTTTCTTAGCACCAATCCCTGGTGGCTCCAAAGATGGACCTACCACTGGTCAAGGCTGGGCCAATTAGAAATGGTGGTAACACCTCTGTGATAACAGATTTAGGAAGAAATCAAAACAAAAAGTGGTGGTGCAGTTTTAATTTCAGTCAGAGAAGAGCAGAGTGACATCATGTGAGAAGAACAGCTCTGCAGACCCCAAGGTCAGTGTAGAAGGAGGGGAAAGAGGTGCTCCAGACATTGGAGCCCAGATTTCCCTGCAGGCCTTGGTGATGACCATGATGAGGCAGCTACACCCCTGAAACCCATGGAAGTCCATGGGGATGCAGACAGAGATCCACCTGCAGCCCACGGAGGAGCTGCACGCTGGAGCAGGGGGATGCCTGAGAGGAGGCTGTGGCCCTGTGGGAGACAAGGGGAGAGAGGGGTCCTGCTCCCAGGCGGGAGCAGCCTGTCCTTGAAGGACTGCACCCTGTGGAAGAGTGACCCACACTGAGCATTTTGTTGCCCGTGGGATAGATTCACATTGCAACAGTATGCAGGGAGCTGTTGGTTGTGAGATGGAGCCATGTTAAAGAAGTTCATGGAGAACTGTCTCCTGTGGGAGGGACCACACGATACAGCAGGGAAATGACTCCTCTACCTGAGCAGCAGGAGAAACCTCAGGTGATGAACTGACTGTAACCCCCATTCCCTGCCTCCTTGAGCTGCTGGGGTAGGAGGTAGAGCTGGGAAGGAGGGAAGGGTGGGAGGAAGGTGTTTTTAAGGGCTTGTTTTACTTCTCATTATACTGCTCTGAGATTTTTTAGTAGTAAATTCAAGTCATATCTCTAACCGAGCCTGTTTTTCCCGTGATGGTATTTGATGAGTGATCTCTCCCAGTCTTTATCTCAACTCATGAACCCTTTGTTAAATTTTCTCTCCTCTGTCCAGCTGCAAAGGGGAGTGAGTGAGCAGCTTTCATGGGTGCCTGGCATCTGGCCAGTGTCAACCCACAATGTGCTATTTTTGCCTGTAGAATGCAGAATCAAGAGCAAAGGTGGAAGATAGAAACATTATCTAACCAGGGAAAAGCTCTCTGAATCCTTGAACCAAGGTGTACAAAATGAAGTTCCTAAATGGAGACTTTGGAACCTAGATTAATAATCTGATATTCAAAAATGGAGATATCAGTGATTCCCACTGCTTTTCTGAGAACAACTGTGAAAGTCTATGATGAAATTCTGCCTCATATAAAGATGAATACCTGCTGTAAAGTGAATAATGCAGTCATTAACTCATCCCATCTTTGCCCCAAATCTGAAATGACCACCAAAACCAGCACACATTCATCCACATTTGCATTGGATCCTGTGTTTTTCTGTTTACACTATAGTTACAGAGTTGTTTGTTTTGTTTATTCAATGCACGTCAGATACAGTGGGATTTGTCTGGGCTCACCTTAGCCAGAGCTGTTTTTTCCTCCTTTGAAAACTTTTCTAATGGCTAAGTGACTCTTGATTAACTTGTCTGAGGTTTGTCTCTGACTATCAAATATGGTAAAGTTCAAACAAACCCAGATAGTCACTTCATCACAAGTAATAGGCTTCCAATGTTACTTGGAGTTGGCAGAGGCTCTAGTGCAATAAACAGTCCAGTCAAACTATAGCTGGGGATGAACGAAAAGCACACAGGCTGCGATAAGGATGTCCATGACAGGAGCTCCATTGAGGAGATTGAGGAGCAACGGACCCCACCATGAAAATTGTTTCTACCAAGTGAAGATTTCAGGACACTGAATTCTCCCTCTGACATTCCATCACCTCTCTGCATGGGAAAGACTGTTTCCATTGACCATGAAATCCAGAAAAACACTGGAAGGATGCACAATTAGAGGAAAAAAGTAGATATTAGAAAGGAGATTTTTTTCTATAAAAATATTGATGTTGTTATTATCAGTAGTATTTTTGTATTAGTTTGAATTACTGTAACTAGACTAAGAGGAGTTGTTTCTTGTATTTTGATTTAAGTGTTAAGATTTTAATTAGTCCAAAAATAAATTTTTGGCCTCATGTGTATATGGCTTGCTTCCTTAGTGTGTTACCAAGATTAAAAGTGCAACTGGTGATTGCTGGGCTAAAGTTTGGGTATTTTTCTAATTATAAAGCTTTGCATATCATGGAATGTTGAGAATTTTGGACAGGGTTAATCTGATAATTACTTAGAAGAATACTAGTTGTGATTGTTAATTAGTTCTTCTTTCTTTTTGTGTATTTTTATGTCTGATAATTCCACTGCCATTTAAGACTATCTCAAGTAGACTTTCACTAAGAAATGTAATTAATTATTACTTTTTTTTATCTCTAATTGATAAGACAGATGTTCACGTTTTTGATAGCCCAAATGGAAGGGAAATTGACACACTAACAACTTGCAATAGCATTCACTTAAACCATCTACATTTTAGTAAACTGGAAGTAAAAGAAAGGACAGAGACAGGAATGGTCTGGGAGAGAGCATACAAAGTTTGTTTTCTTCTTTTCTAAGGAAGAAAATAATGAAAAAGTTGGAAGAGCTGAGGAAAAATCTGATGATGTAACTATATGGAGAGGGAAGAATGGTAAGGAAGAGTTAATCTTGCATATAGAAGAATGTAACAGAAAAGAAAGGGAAGTCTTCACGTGAATAAAGTGAAAAAAGCAACAGGTGAGGATCTGATGTATTAGATTATGATCCTTAAATTCATGGAAAAGTCAGTAAATGACACGTGACTGAAGAATAGGCATTAAGGATGGCAAATGCTGGAGTTACACTGAATGTAGAGTGCATTGGTTTGAAAACAAACCAGTGGGAGATTGCAAGTCAGGATTAAAATTTTATAGGAAAAAACCCTAAAAATAAGTGAAATAATACAAAGAAAAAGCACTGACAAAGTCAGATACAACCTGACACCCTGTTAGGGTGGTGGTAGCAGTCCAGATGAAGCAGTTCAGTTGAAGCAGTGATCCTATGGAAGGTCTGGGCTCCAGCTGAAGGTCCAGTGGTAGCTCTTGTCCTCTGAGAACCCAGTAGACAGAGCTCACTTAGGCAGTTCCAAGGCCAGGTTATATCCAGGTGGGAATGCTTGGCTCCTCCCTCCTGGGCAGAGCATCTCACAATAGGATGAGATAAATCCATGAGTCATGCAGTGGTTTCTTGCTGGCCCATTGTCTGTTATCAGGGGTGGGTCATAGCAGGAGATAACAGCTAATGGCCCACAGCTGGTGGTAATAGAATACATCTGTATTGTAACCTAGGACAAGAGGTAATGAAATTTAGAAGAAATTAGGGAAGAACAGTTTAACAAGGAAAATCAAAAAAGTCAACAAAACATGACATCACAGATCAAGTACAGAAATTAAAATACTTTGTGTCTATTAAAACTGAGTTTACTAAACTTTAAAACAGTAATACAAAAAGGGACAGACCCCCAGGTGTTTAACAGAAGCAACTGTGGAGTATAAATTAACTCTGTTGATGAAAAAAAAGGAAGTACTGGAAAATAAAAAATTAGGTGCTTATAAAATAATGGACAGGACAATAATTAATGGATAAAATAATGGACAGAACAGTTTAAAAGTCTTGGTTAGAGTAATAAGAAGGAAAATAGCAGGAATGTATGAATAGAATGAGCTGCTGGTCAAAACAAATCACCTTTTTAAAAGAAAAATCTGAGGATGAAATGTTGAATAGTGGAATAGATAAGTATGACTAAGAATCACACAAGAAAATAAGGACAAGGAAAAATGGACTGGAGGGACATTTGTGACATGAATATGAATGTGAAAATCACCATCAATGAGGATGGAAGATTAGATTCTTCACTTTCGTGCTTTGTCTCAAAGTCCTCCCATATCCCAGCTTGGTTGGATGAACTAAGTGCTTCTTCTTGCAAAACTTCGGCAACCTAAGCAAGCAACTTTGTTACATGTAGAACTTTTTCACGTCACTAAGCGGCGAATGTACACTCAGATTCCAAAAATGAAGCTGATTTAGGAAAATTAGTTCAAACTGTGCCTGCATTTAAGGTCTCTAAGTTCAAGGGTCATAAACAAGAACGTTAAAGTTCAAATAGTCAATAAAACACAGATATGCAGAAAACCATATTAATGAACTCAGAGACATCTTTGACAAAAACAAATTCAGGAACATGGGTATACAGGAATAAATATTTTGTTATAGAGTTTCTCAAAAATACTTGCTGATAAGCTGGTGTTTCAGCTGAGAACAAAAGAAACCATATATTTTGTTAGTCCTTTGTAAGCCTGGCAACTTCATCAGAGAGGCAATAATCCCAAAATTTCACTGACAGATGGGCCCCCTAGAATCTGGAAGCTTATCCAATTACAATTTAAAGATATTTATAGCAAAGATGATTGACTAAAAGTCTCTGAAATTACTAGGAATAGAGAAGGAAAGAGCACTTCACTTTCTAATGTGAGTAAAGTGAGGAGAATTATATCTGTCCTTCAGCATTATGTTGAGTGGGAAAAGTTCCCTTCTCTCTCTCACTCTGCTCCTTCTCTTCCCTCTCTCCTCTCCCTCACTATTCTAAGTGTCAATCCCATACTTATATGAAAAATTTAATATTTACACATTAAACAAAAAGTTGCTCTTAATGTAGAAGCTCTATTTTGAGTGCTGTCGACAGAAAATTAAAAATTGGTGTCAATCCTGGCCTGAGTCAAGGGAGTGGCAAACCGTTTCTTTTCCTGGGAACAAAGAAGGATTTCCAGAGAATGATTACTTTGAAAATCTCATCCATATCAGGATTACCAGAAGCTAGCAGCTCCTTATGAGCTAAGAGCTCTTCCTAGCTCTGTCTAGGCACTGGGAGTTGTCCACATAAGAAAACAGAGTTATCGTGCCTGAACGGAAAATTGCTTAATCATGCATTCCTATCCTGTATCCATCAAAGCTATTGTGAACTCTGAACTAACAGAGTGTCCAGTTGGTTCAGAGGCGTTTAAAATTTACTGCTGATCAAACCCATTTCTTCGTTATCACTAATGGCTCCCATCCAACTCATCCTTAAGCATGGATGGAATAACCTTGCTTTTTAACACTCACAGCTTCAGATCTGAACTTTTGTTTCAGACACTCTCTCTACGAGTCAGTGGATTTCCTGGGCACAAGCAGGGAGCTCACCCTAACAAACTCAGTCATGATTTAAATGCTGAAAGTAAAAATTGTTTCCATTCCAACATTATAGAATCGATGTAAGAAAGGACATACCAGTGGCTTTTGAAAGCAAGATCCATATTTTACATAACTTTCCTATAAAAGATTTTTATAGCTTATAGAAAGTGTTGATCTGTCCAGTATCTGGCATATTGCCCATACCTGGTTTGAACCTTGACATGCAGTCATTAAGCTTAGTACACTGTTCAAACAAATGTCAAGATTATGTGGAACGGAAAAATAGAAAGTATTCTGAAAAACTGCCATCTTGACATATGTAAAAGAAAAGCCAAGATTTTGCTGTTCTACATACTCAAGAAAAAAGTTATTATTTTATAATCCTCTTCCTAATTTGTGCCTTTTTATTCTTAAGTTTCCGAATGCTGATCTCAGCAAAATGAACATAGTTTTCTTTCAAAGCAATTTACTATCATATTTAATGGCTGAAACGTGGTTTGGTATTTCTTGAGAAAAAGAGGAACCCAGAAACTTTTAGAAGGTTACCCATTTTACTTTAAGATTACATTTGTTGAAGTTGTATTTGGTTTTGACACACTTTGATTTTGTTCGTTAAAAAATACTTATTTCTTTTTACTTTTTTTCTAATCATTTGGAGAGAAAGGCAGGCAGAAGTTTTCATAGTTTTACTTGTTGCTTTTTTCACCAATAAACCAAAAGAAAATAATTTCTTACTGCATGAAATGCAGCATGTTTCACAGTAAATCACAAAATAAAGTATGTCTCCTTCAGGATATTTAGTCCCTTTGAGTTGATAGTCTGCACCAGCGCTTGGAAGTAGAAAATATTGTCTGCCACCCTACTTAAAATAGTGAAAATTCCAGCAATTTCCATCACAATGGAAATACTCTTTCACTCTCTGTGTTTCAATAATTCTAATAATTGAAAAAATAGTCAATTTCCTATTAATAATGCTACCATTCAGCTGACATCTGCAGTTTAAGCTGTTTACCAGTTTTCTACTAAATATGTTGCAATGACTTATTACCTTGTTCAAATCATAATGTACAGATGTACGGGGATTACTCTACACCTGCTGAGATATAACAACTTTGGCTTCTAATTTAGTGTCTATTCTAAGCATTCTGTCAAGAAAGTAGATTAGTTTAGGGACATAGAGATATTTAATTAATTATAAGAATGTACGGAAAAGAAAATAATGTCATGTCATCTGTGAAGTTTAAATAGAGGTATATCAGGATATTTTTTTTGTCAGGGTCTGATCACAAGAAGTAACTAGAATATTATATGAAACCTTCATCAGTAAACTTGAAACAGACGTCCCAAGAGGGAACGACAATTACGACAAATCTTCCCTTACTTGGCATATTTTAGGTGTCAGTATGAGATGAAACTGTGCATAAATTTAATCTTACAGACAAGACCTCACTGTCATTAGCAGCACATGGAGAAGTGCAGAAGCTCACTTTAATCTCTCACTGTCAAATAGGTTTTGCTACTTCCATGTTCTTTTGCAGTCTTGCAAGTTAAAATTCTTGATTACTTCTACTACACCAATTCCAAAATATTTGCACTGGCTTTTCCTATTACAGGAAATAATCAAAAACATGTAAATGGCATGTAAATGTCTGAAGTGGTTATAACATACCTAATATATCCAAACAAACAAGTTTCCTTTTAAAAAGATGTGAAGAACAGCTATAAAAAAGAATGCAAAACAAATAGAGTCAGCTGTTGGCACAGTGTGAATCTTTCCCATACTAATAAAATATACTTCTGTATACTTCAAAAATATTAATTAAGAGATTCTTATTTTTTCCCCAGGCAGTTGACAACTCTTACCTGCACTTTCCTTTATAGAAAATTTGCTTCATGTTGAAGGGGAAATTACCATCATAGTAGTCTGAGTAAACATGAAGATGAAATTATCTTTTAGCCTTCTTTGCCTATTGTACCTCTAAACAGATAGGATGTGTACATATTTTTTATACATTTAATCACTTGGATACTCACATTTATATAAAAAATTAACTGGAAGAAAAGTGAAAAGCAAGCCTTTAATTTTCACATAATTGGACTGCAAAGGAAGCTTAATATAGGAATATAAGACCTACAGATTTTAACTGGAGAAATCAATGTGTAAGCATTTTCTCACTGACTTCAGTATCTCACATGGAGGTCAATCTAGCCAGAAAATCTTTCATTTCTGAATTACTGTACTTCCAAAAAGCCTCTGATCTGGAGAAAAGCCATCTGAATCAGCACAAATCTTAAACCTCTGTGGAATTTCACTCCCTAAAGTAGATAAATAAAAATTTAATGTATTTCAGAATCAATATCATTGCAAACTATAAGCCACCTAGAAGATGGGTTTAGGAAAAAGTTTTTTTCTTTTCTGTCCTTTGTGATTGAAACTCCCAAGATACCTCTAGCAGTTCAATTCCCAATCTCCTAGTAGGTCCCATGTGAAACATGTGCTGCATTCCAGCTCAAAATCAGATTTTCCACAAGATTGCTGCCCTTTTCATATACGACAGAGGGAAAAGTCAAAACTTCAAAGATGGCAGAAGCAGCATGCAGTTAGAGTGCTTTCCTGTACTTTCATGACTTAGCTGGCTGAAATAAATTGCTTCCAAAAATATCTTAACACATTTAATGCTGCCTGGTATTTGAAGAAAAGAGCTTTGTTTTAGTTTATGCCATAGGACTATTAACTAAACCGGGTAAGTTTAAAATATTTTCTTTTTGAAATTATTAGTGGGCTTTAGTATTCTTCTTTGTACCAACAGGGCTTTACTTCAGAGCTTTTAGCAGTTATAGTAAGGCTGATGCTTTTCAAGTCTCTTACTTTCTCCCCAAATAAGTTTTAAATTAAACTTTTTCTTCTTTTAGGATTACAAGGGAATTTCAATAAATTCCTTTTTATTATGTCATCCTGATAGGCTTGTATTTATGCAGATACAATATGTTAGATACAATACATATGTGTATTGCCTCTGACCTGGAGTTTCCTTTCTTTACTTTGTTTTAAGTCAATATCAAGAGTCTTAAGTGCCATGGTACATTTGAAAATTGGTACATTTCCAATACAAGTCAAAAACCCAAAGCCTGACACACCTTTCATATTGCTTAATTTTTAAGGTATTATAGCTTCAATGCCAGAGACTCACATACATATAACAATAAGGAATATACCATGTCCTAGCTTTTAGGAAGTCTTGCAGAAAATTTTGATAAATTCAACCAGAAATACCTTAGGTATTTTTTGTGCAGATATGGTTATAGTTACACTGACTACAGTTCCATGTATGTATGATCCACCTGTATCATTTAAATTCAGCTGTAATTAAAGGTTATACAGGTGTAGGAAACTGATAAATAATGATGTATCTGGTGGTGCTCATTGAAATTCTGACTGGATGAAATTATAAGATAAATTAGGGACATCTGGTGTTATATAATGAAACTTGCAGAGAAGTATTTGTGAAAGCAAATAATTTCCATTATACTCTTTATTGATTTTTCATGAGAAGAGAATTATTTTTTCCAAAAAAAAAATATTTAGAAAGTGAAAATCTTAAGAAACACCCTAAGAATGTGGGAAAATGGAGAGAAACTTGATTACAGAATATTTGATGGGCCACGTGTGCGGGTAGGAAGGTATTTGTTTTTTCCTTGTAGACTTAGGAAAGTTTCAATATTCATCCAACTGCAAAAATAGTGGAACTATTCAAAACTAAGACAACAAACATCAGAGGAGTCAAAGGCAATGTCAAGATGATGGACAACTCATGAAATAAGTTAAAGGCAACAATTCTAAAGACAAAAATAATATATTATTTTCTTAGACATTTTCAAGTATGAGGTTTAGAAAATCTAAAATATTTCTTACAAATTCTTTTAAAGTGATGTTTCAATTGTAAATATATATATGATTGCTATTAAAAATATAGATCCCTACACTAGCATTTTTCACTCTTAAACAGAAACTTTGTAGCTTAAAATGTTAGACTTTATTTTTGCAAGATTTATCATATTTGTAGCTTTTTTCATATTTAACATTCTTTTATTTTAAATTAATTTGGAAATATTAGTTCAATTATATCTGTATTTTGAATGTACTTTATTTTTGAACTTCAAAGAAAAACAGAGAACCAAACACTATGCTGAGTACATGAGACAACTGAAAATTTTGAAAAGCACTAAACATGCAATCAGTACCACTTTCAAAATTCCAGGGTGACTTGAGATCAAATGAACAAAACATGGTAAAGGAAAATAAAAGCTTCTTGCATTCAAGGTGGTAAACATAAGGCTTAAATTATATAAAAAAAAAGTCTCGAGACTATACATTCCAGTAATGAACTTGAACTAGATTTCAGAATTTAAAAAAGGTGGTTGCTAAGATTCATCTGCCAAGAAGAGACCTGACAGATGAAGAATAGTCAAAAGCAAAACAACGAGAAAAGAAGATGCAGGGAAGTCAGGAAATGCATGACATGCCAGCAGGGAAAATTCACAAGAATAGTAAATAAACCTTTGATGGCATTTGAGGGCTGTGGGACTACAACTGACTGCAAGATGATAGCTACTGTTGTTAATAAAATAACATCAGGATTTTAAACAGCAAAAGACTGTTTAAATTGTCAAAAAGTCTGAAAAAAGATCATGCCTGTAACATAACTTGTGTTTTGTGTTTACTGTCTTTAAAATCAGACCTGTATTAAGAAAAAAAAAAAAAAAAAAACGTTCCTCCTCCACCAAATCATAAACGAATCCCTCCTTCCTGTGTATTTATGGAAAACAAAAATTATAAGCAGCAGCATAAATTTTTTCATGCTTTAATGCTGGACTTGCATCAGAACAGATTGCCTAAAAAACCCTGAAAGAATCCAGAGAGGGAAATATCATGTGCTGCAGATGAATGAATACTGGAGAAATATGAAGCAGAGCTGTGATAAAATAAGTAAAGTTAATTAGCCACAAATGAAAAGAGAGGAATCAAATAAAAATGAAATAAATAAAAATAGTAATTTTAAAAGCTCCAACTTTTCTGCTGTCACAGATCAGGTATCATTTAAAGAACTTAAGAAGATGGGAGCAGCTTTGAAAGGTATAATAACAAGAAAAGAGGAAATCAGACAGAGGCTAATAAAGTCATCACCACCAGTGCCAGAAAAGTTGAGGTCGTAAGTACTACTGTTAAAAACAGTTGCAGCCATATGTGATGACAACAGTAGAAATTTCTGACCCTTCTACCTCAAAGAAACCCATATTTTTTTCTAGCCATTCATCTAAAGCTTCAGTGCTATACTCTCCACTTCTATCCGTACAACTTTGAATTCAGTCAGTCTGTCATATTACCATATCTCTCACTTTCACACAAAGCTAGAGCTCTCATCAGAAGCCCAGTTATTTTAAAACATCTGATCCAAACCAACACATTATCTTACCCCTGCCCTGAAGTCCAAAAGTGAATGGGGCTTAATCCCAAGGTCATCTTGGAAGTTCTTAGAATTTTAAATATTAGGGATACTGTTTCCCATCCAGACAGATCCTCCATATCCTCACCTTTTCTCTTCTTACTCTTTGTTCAGATGCTGCAGTGACTGACCCTCAGTGACAAATCCTTAAAGCCCAAAATGAGATGTCCCAGTTCAGCTTCTAGTATGTGACAAGAAATAAGAATCTTGGGACAGAACTAAGGCCAGCTATTTCAGTGAACAGGTAGTGACAGTGTCAGGTAGTGACACCATGCAAAAATAAAGTGATTCTGAAAAAGGTTTGACTGAAATTGCTTTTTACCCTGTGAATTAAAAACTGTAAGAGAGAGTATTTGCATGGTGTCTGCAGTAAGAAACAACTCTGACAGTCAAAGCTTCTACACTATTTTAAACAATAGTTAATAGGAGGTGCTTTAATTACACAGGAATTACAGCAATCTTTGAGTTTCGTTTGTTTGTTTTCCAGGATAGCTAAGGACTAAGAATATTTGTTCAAGAAATAGAAGATACCTACTAAATTTCTTTTTTATCTGCAAGGACTAAACTCCACATCTTTTTGTTGTTACTCAATCCTTTGTACATGGATATATTTAAGATAAAAATAATTCCCCAAAATTGAATTTACTATGAAAAAACTTATTATTATTTTTGTTGTTGTTGTTGTTGATGTTGTTTTCACTGTTGTTGTTGTTGTTATTATATATATAAAATACATATTCTATATATATAATGATATATATATATATAATGATTGTATTGTGTAGTTACATGTTGGAAACTTTAAAAAATACATGTTTTCACTTCACAATTGAGGTAGCAATTCTAATGTATTTTTTCAGATTTTTCCCTGGCAATCTCAAGATTTTCAAGATGTCACATGAATACCAAGAGAAATCAGCAGGAAAAAGAAGTAAGCTGGAGCAGTTACTAAAAAAAAAGGAATATACCAAGGTTTCAGCCCTCCAGCACTCCATGTCAAGAAAAGTCTGATCAAGAAAGGTAGATGAATACTTTTGACCTCCTAAGAATCCATTTGCAAACATTCCTCTTATACTGCTGAGGAAAAATAAAAAAGAGAATAAGGTCCACACCTCTACTGACACCATTTGGTTGTATGTCACATTTCTAAAGCAGTAAATAGTAAATATTTCCTTTTTTCTTTTTTTTTTTTTTTTTAATGAAAAAGCTATCTTTTTATGTTAAGGCCAACTATGGTTCAAAATGTTTTTCTTGCATCACCAGTCAGTTTACACCTGGCACATATCTATGTGGTTCAGTTGCTCGATCAGCTGAGTTTGAATGATGACAAGAAACCTGAACAACTCATTATCTGCCTATGCAATCTGTCTTCTGTAGTGGCTAATCATTAATGTAGCAGACAGGCTTAGTGTCCATTTTGATGATGCATCTCTACGTGTTTAACAACTAGAATGACAGGAAGGTCGGAGAATCCAGCTATCCTTTGGCAGTTTCTCATCACATACAAATACTACCTGTGATTCAAGCTGAATTTTTGTGCCAGCAAATGCATGCAGAAAAATTGGAAATAAGTCAGCCCTTAAAGATATGCAATCAGATGTATAATGAACAGTAACACAGGTAGTGCAGTAGCTACTAGAATTTGTCACTTAAAATCAAGCAAAAGCAAAGACTTTGGCTAGTGCTTTATAAAGTTGATATAGTGATGTTCCCAAAGATAGAAAAGGAAGCACACATACAGAAAAGCAGGAAGGAAAAAATATGCCAAGCAAGAACATAAATCATTGTTCTGAAGTGAAACTACACATATCCAAACTTCAGATTATGAGGCAAGAGAAAATTGACCTGTATAGGTACTAATTGTGAAATTAATCCTGCAGTCCTAAAAGAAGAGTCAAAATGATGGAATTGCTAAGTGAAAATCTTGACAGAAGTTGTGAAATATTCCTTGTAGAGCTGGGAAAAACTATTTGTCAATATTTAGAACACCTGCATAAAGTAAAGAGACAATATTACGGCTTCAAAAATTAAATATTAATTACTCCAGGAAAAAAAGGGTTTCTGGGAAACCCTAAGTAATGTGGAGAATTTACGCTTTCTTTGGCCTCTTATGTCACAACTGATAAAAACATTCTGTCTGCAAAAGCAAAAAATGGAGAAAGCAGTTTAGAAAAAAATCATTGTGTCTTGGGCCCCATTTTGTGCTTTTGGTAAAGTAAATTCCATGGTGTCCTAATTGGAATTGGTGTCCTGATTAGAATTCCTGCAATTTTAATTCATCTTCTTGCAATATTGAAATAAATCATACTTAGATACGATTCTACTTCTTACATGTAGGATGTCATTTTACACTTTAATATTAATAAAACATGAAATGGTTGTAATTGCACATAACATTTATCTCTTAGGTAGAAAGTAATTGGCATTGAAATGTTTGTCTTTCATAAGCACCTAGAAATATTCATGTTTGTAATTTATATGATTGATACTAATAAAAAGATAACTTGGCATTTAAAATGTCAATAACCTTTTTCACAGGGTAATATTTCCTGCAGCTATACTGTTAGTGAAGTCTAATAGATCAATAGAGGTTGCTAATGCAAGATTTGCTCAGAGTGCAAGTTCCACTCTTACATTATATATTATCCTTATTAAAAAGAAAAGTCATTTGAGAAGACAAATTGTGTGTGTTTTTATTTTTTCCCCACATACATATCATATCCTGTTTGAATATATGAGCAAACTGTCAATGCAACTCTTAAACATTTTACATGAGATAAGATTCTCTCACAACCTGTTCCAAATCATCTAAACAGATTTAACATATATTTACATATTCAAACATACACACAGAATTCAGTGGGGTATAACTCTTCTAATGCTTTGTTATGAAAATTATTTTACTGAACCACAGAAGAGTTAAGGGACCTTAAAGATCATTTAGTTGTAACCCTCCTGACATGGGCAGGGATCCTTTCACTAGACCAGGAAGTGCAATTTAATTGCTTTTAATTTTTTAAAATGCTATTGGAAAACAAGTCTTGGACTCTTTGAACCATTTCATGCACATTAATTATTGCTTTCTTCCATAGTATTCCTTTGACAAATTCAAAGAGCATATAAAATGCAGAAAGCCTCACTGGAAGAGATTTTGTACATCATCTGTATGAAGTTTACCCATTATGACATGGTAATCAGCATCACGATTTCTAAATAAAATTATCAGGAAGGATTTATATTCAGTTTTCTTTAATTTCAAGTGTAAATTTGAGGGTGGGACTTGTTCACTTATGTATTTGAGTCATAGTCTATCAAAAACCATTATTTCAATTAGAAGTTGAAAATGTGACAATCTGCAAGCTGGAATTGCTAGATACATTAAAGCATTATGGAATCATAGGATGGTTGAGGATGGAAGTGCCCTCTAGATGTCTTCTGATCTAATCCCTTTGCTCAAGCAGGGGCACCTACAGCAAGTTGCCTAAGACCATGTGCAGATGCCTTCTTTATCTCCAAGGAGGAGACTCCACAACTTCTCTAGGAAACTTGTGCCAGTGCTCAGACACCCTCACAGGTAAACAGTGTTTCCTGATATTCAGACAGAACCTCCTGTGTTCCAGTTTGTCCACCACTGGGCACCTGGGCACCACAGAAAAGAGTCTGGGTCGGTCTTCCTTACAGCCTCCTTTCAGGTGTTTGTGCACTCTGATAAGATCCTCTCCAAGATTTCTCATTTTGAGGCTGCACTGTCCCGTCTTTCTCAGCCTTTTGTTGTATGAGAATTTCAGTCCCTTAATCATTTTCATGGCTCTTTATTGGACTCTGTGCAGTATGTTCACAACCCTTTTGTACTGAGGAGACTAGAACTGGATACATTACTCCAAGTGTGGGCTTATCAATGTTGAATAAAGGGGAAGGATCTGTCATGCTGATGCAGCCCAGGATACTATTAGTCTTTTTTTGCAGCAAGGGCACATTTTGTTGGCTTGGTTCAATCTTGTGTTCACTGGGATCTCCAGGTCCTTTTCTGCCAAGCTGTTTTACAGCTGAGTGACCCACAGCATAAATTGGTACATAGGATGGTTCCTCCCCAGGTGCAACACTATACTTCTCTGTCTGAACTTCCAGAGGCTGCTGTTAGGCCATTTCTCCAGTCTGTCAAGGTCCTTCTTCATGGCAGCAGAACCCTCTGGTGTAGGAGTAACTCCTCCCACCTTAAGCTGAGGGCACACTCTGGGCTGTCATCTAGTTAATTTATAGAGAAAGTAAAGCAGATCAGCATCTAGTGTTCATCTATGGGTTACATCACTAGACACAAGCCTCCAATTAGACTTTGGATCACTATCACCATGCTCTGGGCTTGACTACACTGCCAGTTTTCAATTCTTTGCTTTCTGCTCATCCAGTCTATACACCAACAGCTTCTCTATTGAGGTTATTATAGAAGACAGTGTCAAAAGGCTTACTGAAGTCCAAGTATTCAACATCTACTGCTCTTCCCTCATTTACTAGGCCAGTCATTTCATCATAGAAGTTTATCAAATCATCAAGCAGACTTCTGCTTGCTTAAGTCACCCATACTGAGTATTTTCTCATCTTTAATGGGCAAGGAAATGCTTTTCAGGATTAGCTGCTTCCTCACCTTCCCAGGGAATGAGGTGAAACTGACTGGTCTGTAGTTCCCTGAGTTCTCCCCAAACTTGCTTTCCTTCAGTTTTCTAGCACTTTTCCCAATCACCATGATCAATAAAAGGGCAGCTCTCTCAACACTCGTGTGCATCCCATCAGGCCCATGGACTAAATGTATATCCATTTTGTGTAAGTGTTGCCTGATCTGGTGCTCTTCACCCAGGGTATATCTTTGCTCCAGCTTTTTCCCTTTGTCTCTGAGATCTTGGTTTCTTGAAGGACAGTCTTGCTAGCAAAGACTGAGGCAAAGAAGACCTTTTATACCTGAGTCTTTTCCAGGTCCCCATCTTGTTGAGCAATGGGATCACATTTCCCTTAGTCTATCTTTAGTCACCTATGTGCTTATACAAGCTCTTCTTGTTTACTTTGACATCTCTGGCCAGATGCAATTCCATTTGGCATTTAGATTTTCTAATTTCATCCCTGGGTACTCAGACATTTCTTCTGCATTCCTCCCATGTTCTCACACCCTGCTTGCTTCGTACCCCTGTACAATTCCCTTTACCTGTTTGAGCTCCATGTGGAGCTCCTTGCTCATCCACACAGGCCACCCGTTATTCTTGTCTAACTTCATAGTTATTAGAATTGTTGGACACCATTAAGTATCAGTTACTATAAGCATGCAAGCTGCAAGTGTGGTTTTTCTTTTATTCCTTCTGGACAACATTTTGTTCATCTGGAACATTTAGAAACCTCTTTTCCAAAGTTCAGACTTATGAAGCTGTGTGGCTTTTTTTTTTTTTTAAATAAGATTTTTCTGGCACAAGGAGAAGACTGCTCTCAGTAGTTTATTCATACTTCCTTCAGGTGTGATTAATCTGTTTTATCATGAGGTGTTACAGAATTAAATGCAGTTTGTGCTAGGTGTATAATGACTCAGAATCCTGCATAAATTAGAGTCTATTGTGCTGTGTGTTGTCACAGGGAGAAAAAGCAGCAGTGAGCTTTCATGTGCTTTTAAACATTGTTTGTTCAGCATGAAGGAGCTGATATAAAATGCAGTGATACAGTGTTGCTTGTATATTTTTGTCTTTTGGAAAAGATAAACTGTATCCAATTATAACCTTGCCATGATGTTCATCTTCAAACAAGGCATGAAAATATGTAACCACAGCAACATCAGTGACAGAGTGAGTAGTTTAACCTTTGTAAGTGTTCTCCTACACCCACATCTCAGAACAACCTGCTGGATACGAGATACCTCAAACACATGCAGTCACACTATTGATGCAATACAGAAGAGCTTGCAGCAACAGCATCTCCCCTGAAAAAAACTCTCAGGACTTTTGACATCTCTCCATTTAAGGGATAGTGTTACAAGGAGGTTGGGAAGAGACAGCCTCCTTTTTGCACCTCTAATAAGGCTTGTGAGAAAAAGCTGTTTCAGTTCAGGAGATATTTTTTCCCTTTTTCCTTTCTGCTATCCACACTGTGCTTACGTCTCTCATAGAGAGAATACAAATGTTAAACTATTAAAAGTATTTAATTTTTTTGAGAGATTGTTCTACCTACTCTTAGAATCTCCATATAATTTTCTTGGAAATCTTTGACAGGAAAAAAATGAGTAGTCAGAATCAATTTTTAAAACTACTAGACAAAATAACTTTTAAATTTTAGTTTTAACTACATATGTATGACAATGGTTTTGGTCAGCATCCAAATCTGAAGTAAATGTTCCATCTTCCCTTTTTAAAATGTATGTCCTAATGACATCAGCTGTGAGATATTACATAAAGTTAGCATTTTCCAGAACAGGTGCTTCTGTCTGGGCTCCAATACAGTCAACACAGGCAATAAAAGATGACATCATGTAGACTAATATTTATATAAATATCTTGACTAATAGGATCTTCTCCTGGGCGTTAGAAGAGATTCATTAGCACCAGGTTGATAACATAAGCCCCTTTTCTCTCCTTATAAATTTTTAATAGAGACACAACTTCTGTTTTGAAGGAAGGGACACTCCTAGAGTCCTAGAGTTTGTGTTAGAGATCCTATACCTATGATTCAATGTCTATGGCTATTTTCCTGCATGGGGAAAACACTCTGGGAGAAGGAGCTGCATATGCAGCCAGCTGCAGATATATTTCCCTTCTAGCTCTTACAGAAGTGGACTGTTCACTAATACAGAGCCAGTGGCATTTGAATTGTGTTTCCCTGAAACATGATTTTCATGTGCATTTTTCAGTTCAAAGCACTTAACATAATGAAAGAGCGATGCCTTTGATGAGAGGGCAATAGCACCATGTGTAGCCTTAGGGCACAGTGTGAGGGTAATGGTGACGTGACTGAAGTCCTGTTCAGACCTCTGTAGAAGGTGGAAGAAGTCGTGCACTACACATTCAGAGTACATGTTTGAGACAGCCTGTGGAAGTTATTCTGCCAATTCTGCCATGGTTTTGTTTTGGAAGGAAATTTTTGGGTCAGTCCAGGGGGGAACCAAGGGCGAATGAGCACATACTCACAGGGGTAATTAAGGGACCAGGGCCCTAGACAGAAAAGGGGAGCAGGGCAACCAGGCAGTGAGAAAATATAGACCATATCTATATCACTAAATTAAACACACTAGCTCTACATACCATTACTTCATATTATCTGTTGCAGTGCTTGGTTTGATTTAGCAATCCTCAACCTTCCCAGAGAGCTCAGCAGGGCTGCTTAGGGCAGTTGTGGCTGTTCTGCCCTCCTGTAGTCCTTTTTGGACAGTCCCACACTCTTGCTCCAGCTAGCTGGGCTCTGCAACATGGTGATAGTAAAGAAGGCAGGGAACGGTCACTCATGGCAGCCTCAGAGGACTTTCATTGTTACATCTTGTCCAGCCCATCCCCAGAGGCAGAGAGACCTCATGGTCAGGGAGCAGGGGGGTTTTCTCAGGGCCCAGGGGCAGTACATGGGCGGAGTTGGGGTACAGAAACCAATAGAGATAACTGGAGGAAGCGGCCAGGGCTAGGGGCAGGGGCAAGGGGGGTAATACAGCTCCACAGTTATCAGGTTGTCTGATTACAAATGCCCTGCTTATGTGGATCATACTATGAAGAAACTCTAACCAGGCCAAAGTCAGCACTGACAGAATGTGAGACAAGTTTATTTTATATAATAAGAAAAAAAACCCACCCAAATAAAACAAAACTGAGAACCCCCTGCCTAAATCCTACAATGTTCTCAAATATGAATGAAAAAAAGGTTAAATAGTTGGCTCATTTTTCAGCTAGAGTGATAAAATGTGTAGTTCAAAGAGGGATCTCCTCTATCTACATTTGAATTGAAAATTTTCTGCTCTATAGGCAATAAATTATGGTTTCTCTGTTGTCATTGTGCATCTTAAGCAAATGAGAGAATCCATTTTATTTCTTACAAGCCTATTCATCGCAAACCTTTTCCTACATGAACAGATGTACCAGTAGATGTATTCGTGTTTTCTAAAAGAAATAGAAAGATAAAGCTTACTAGCTAATTACAGATTTTATAGTAATTTAAAAACAATGACTGTCTGAGACAGTGTGTAATGTATTTGAACTTTTGAGCGTTTGAGGGTTGTTTAAAAATAAAATCAGTTAAAAAGTGATGTCATAAGCTAAATTTTCACCTAAGCACAGGGACACCAAGTTGTAGTCCAAGGAAAGAAATATGTTTCAGTCTCTTCTCCAGTTTAATTGCAAGTAGGATATTTTGTACCTGTCTTTCATAGGAGCAAATTACTGACTTTTCCCCTGGCTTTAGTAGTACTATCAAGTATTGATAAAGAATAAAAGTTTGGTTCCTTTCCTACTACTGGTCACTTTACCTGTGGTGTGAAGGTTCACAACATATATACAAATAAAAAAACTTAAACAAAAGCACAATAAACCAAACAAATACAAACAAACAAACAAACAAACAACAAACCCCAACCTCCTCTTATTTGAACAATTTACCCACAGGGATATAAAATTTAATTCACCATAATTCAGAAAATGACCAAACAGGGAAACAGAAAGCCAAGCAACAAAATTTTGACATTCCAAAGGTCACTGTAGATCATCTGCAATTTTCCTAAACGTAGGCCAATATCTCTTTGAACTTGGCTGAACTTTGGATGAAGTTTGGTTGTAGAGCTGTCTTTTCTTAGTAGAGATAATGGCCCTTTTTAAAAAAAATTCTATTTTCTATTTTCATTTTATTTTGCTGCTTAAATGGAACTTTTATTTTAACAGAAAGAAGCATGGCTTAGGTATCGTAGGATCATTCAATTTTAAAATAAAAATTAGTAATCTTATTTTATGTAATTTTATATATTAAGTACATTACTGAATCGACCCACCTCCACACTTTTATTAGCTATTAAATTTGGTGAACATTTCAGCAGAATTGACCTAATCCAAATAGCTAGTTGGCCAGTGACTTCAGGTTAGTTCATTAGTCAAAGACATGATAAACTCTGGCTTTCCTTTGCAAAAAAATTTGAAAGAAACTTATTATAATTTCTTGGAAAAGATTTTCCTTAGTATTTTCAGTAGTAATTTGTATAGTTTGTATATTTCTTGTAATTATTTTAGCATTTTTCTATTCAGTGCATTATTTGACCAGGCTTTCTGTTCTTCAGGAGAATTTCGTTCTCATTAATCACAATTTCATTTTTCTTTCAGAAAGCCCTAGATTTTTGTGTACACTTCCATGTTTGAATATCATTACTGAGAATTATATGGTAGAATACAAAACAAACCAAAACTTGTTTTTTCTTCAAATTCTAGTTCCAAATTAAGAACGTCCCTACCTCTATCCATTATTCTAATGCATTTTGTTGTACTATAAGTAAGTGAATTGACACTGCTCTGAAAATGGTTTGGATTATGGATGCATTAGTCTTCTATCTGGTCCTTTCAAACTAATTTTTTATTTTCTGAGTTCTGCTACTCTTTCTTTCTGAATACCTTTTAAAGCCTTTTATTACAATCTGCTCTTGAATTATTTTTCCATTCTTTTCCTGTCTGGCAACTCTCATTGCTAGATCTGGTCAAACAGTAATATACCTGAGGAATTATGAGTTTCAAAAGCAAAAAAAAATACTGCTTTTATAATGTTATCATCAATTATTTTGTAGAGAATTATAATTTTATGAATGGAGAATGAATGCAAATATCTGGACAAAGGAAGAAATGACTGGCAATAGCATATATTGACGCCCAATAGACCAATAGAACAACAAGACTACAACACACCTTTGTGTGAGAAACTGCAGCCTGAGAAACTGGCTGCAGTTGCTGATGCAGGATGGAAAGACTCAACACTGTCATGTATCAAAGATTACAAAAAGATACTTCCAAACCCAGCACATTATCATCAGTTTAAGAAGAACCAAAGAGATATGATGAGAACTTGATCAATGCCATCATCTGTCCTTTGCTTCATTGTGAGGTTACATCTGTAGACTGCACAGATACTTATATCACACTGCCTGAAGGCCAGACAGATCACTTTGTTATTTGTATCCTGGAGTCCGAGTACTGAGCAAACTACTTAAGCACATGTTTCTTGGTGTTTATGGGTGTGGAGATATGAGAGTGAAAGCAAGTTAAATCACTTAAATAAATAAAAACTGTAATACTTCAGTATTGTTTCCTAGAACTCATCCACTCTCCAAATTGCAGCCTCATGATTTTTCAAATTCAGAGGGTCTCTAGTCAAAGCAGAATCAGACATGAGGTCGTTCCAGGTTGCCATTTGTGTCTTAATCACTTACAAGGACGGAGACTGCACTAGAGAACCTGTTTTCAATGCTTGACTCTCCAGATGGTGAAAAAAGTTTCCCGTTATATCCAGTCTGTGCATCTCTTGTTTCCATTTCTGCCCATTACCTTAATCTATGAATGTGGATTACAGGAGCTAGAACACATACTCTTGGTAGCTTGGACATAGAGAGCACAGATCCTTAGATTAGTACAACAGTTTACTCTCTGGTTTTGCAGTCTTTTGGATAGGCTTATTGTTCAGTAAATAACTCTATTATGTTCCATACCTTGGCCATTTAATTATTTCCCTTAGTGAACTATAAAATGGACTTGTTTCTTTTTAGAGTCCATGTACAAACATCACTGTATAAACCCTCCAGGAAAAAAATAGTAATTCTTTGACTTTCTCTCCACCTGTTACTTAAAAAAAATCTGCTCTCTAAAGTACCTGCTTTTGAACTACAATGTCAAGGTACAAGTGTTTTGTATCAAAATATCTGAATATTACAACTTCATTTACAACTGTTAAATATGTGTTCTTTAAATAGTTCTGTCATCTATATTATAAAATTATTATATTATTAAAATTCCAGATGGATCCATGACACAGATTTGGGCCACTCTAGCATTTGAGAGTTAACATAGGGAAGAAAACATTTCCAGTAGGCAGTTTGAGTGTGGGACCAATGTATTGGAGAGTAAATTAATTATCCAGTAAAAGTATGGGGAATTCTGTGCCATCCACTTCAGGGCTAGAGGATGGTCAAGGCATGTTTCATTTATGCACCTTCTGGATCTAGTAATTTGGCAAGCCTTTTGCTAAAATTGTTCCAGAGAACATGATCAAAGCAATGTCAGACATCTTGTGAGAAAACATGTTCCTTACTGCAGCATACTTTATTTTGACACAGAAGAAAAATCAGCATTTTTTTTAAGTCTGGGTACAAGAGGACCAAGAGTCTGATTCTGCATTCAAAAAGCTCCCTGTATTGACTTGATTGTCATTGTCTTTTTCCTGCTAAATCAGCTAATAGTACTTCATTACCCATATTTCTATCAAAAATGTTCCTTACATTTTACTTCTTTTCTTGCATCTCCCCATTGAAAAAAATTGAGAGATCAGATGTTTATAAAAATATAAGGACAGACATACTTGTTTGCTTTTGGGTAGAAAGATACCACATTCATGATCAGGCTAGTTTTGCTCAGGAGTGGGATTGTGAGGTATTTCTCCCAACTGTCTTAATTTGATGCAGCATCTCATATTTGAATATCAATTAGCTTTAAATATATTGTCTCCTAAATTGATTTCTAGTTTTGGAAACTGAAATCAATATTCTTTTATTTTAGACCTTCAAAGAAACTTTGGGTATCAGGAAGAGGAAAGACGGAGATAGAGAGAGAGAAGTATTCCTTGGATCTGGGTAGAAAATGTACCATATTGTGTACTGCTGTCCAGCTTTTACTTGTATTGCTTTCACCATAAGGCTCTGATTTATTAAAATCAAATTAATTTTTTCCAATACGTTCCTCTTTCATTTCCTGGAGCTTTCTGTCAGATATGTATTTCAGATATTTATGTCAGATATATATGTTTCTCTACCTGTCTGCTTGTCCTACTTCTCAAGTCTCCAAAAGCTCAGACTGTCACACACTTATCTGAGGCCCTGAAGGACCTAAGCACAAACATCTACAATGCTTAGTTTCTTAGAAGGTTCTAATAGTCCTTTTGTGTGACACTGTGCTTTATGTGCATAACACTAACATGGAACTGGGAAGCAGATACAGAAAAAAACCAAAAACAAAATCAAAAGAGATGAAATTGAATTTATGGCTATTTTAAACAATATCTTCTGGGATATAATTTGGGGTCAATCCAGTCAAGGATGAACTCAAAGAATTTGCATAGTATTCCTCAGCATGTCTTTAAAGCTCATTTTGTTAGCTAAAATAAGCCAACATGTGGAAAAAAGTGGAGTCATGATATGAATATTGCTAGAAAATTGATGTGGGTATTATTAGGAGGAACGAGGGGAGAAGTTTGTCTTTTCCCTTTAGCTTACATCAGAACATGGTTGGATGCCTAGCAGAGAAGTGTGGATCCTGAGCAGTTTTCTGGGCTTTTCTCAAGTGTGATGAGCTTTCATTAGCCTGACTCATCAACCATCAGGCAGAGCAAAGTTCATTTTGTTCCCGTTTTCCCTAAGATCTTTTGCTATGAGATGTCCGTGTCTGAGATGCCTTTTAACTCTTGCTGCACTGGAAGCTGCTGTAAGTGCACACCTTATGCTCTGCTTGGGAGATTCTACTCTGCCTCAAAAAAACCATTAAGGCTTTAATTGGATCCAGAATGTCAATGAAGAAGAAGCTTTGTTAGTTCAATTATATTGTGTGACTTATTCTGTTAAAGCTTGCCATCCTTACTATGAGATCTATACAATTATGTGTTTTTGTGTTTTTTTCAGTATTGATATAAGTAATTAAAATTTAAAATATAAAAAAATCCAGAGTAAACAATATATTAGTTTTTTATGAGAAAACAATTCTAAAATATTTTGAATAAAAGAGGCTATCTCCATCTTCTATTTTTTCCCCTTTATCTATGAGCCGACAGCTTCATGCCCTTGGTTTTTCAATCTAAGTGCTTGAGAGCTTCTATTAAAATAACTTCTGGTTTATGGAAAATCTATACAGAAGATTTTGTACTATAACCAAAAAGAACCTTCATTTTTATTGGCATTCCCATTGCTTATTATCATAGAATCACAGAATGGTTTGGGTGGGAAGGGGCCCTTACCTCTTGCCATGCACAGGGACATCTTCCTTTAGATGAGGTTCCTCAAAGCCCCATCCTGGCCTATTCTCTAAGCTTCTTATTCTCCTATCATAAACTCTAATTTCTTCCCAATAGGATTTACCACACTTCTGGTTTGAAATGTAGGTGTCACAGAATACGTTGCAAAATTTAGTTCCTTCCTCCTTCTTGCTTTTATTTTATCTGGGTTTATGTCAGAAGACAGGATGACAAACAGTTGCATTCTCAAATTGTACTGTCACCATTTTCTTGTCCTTCTTTAACGTTGTTTTATTTTTGTTTGCCTTCTTAGAATTATGGAATGGTTTGGGTTGGAAGGTACCCTTGAACATCATCGAGCTCAAACCCCTGCAATGAACAGTGGTAACTTCAGCTAAATCAGGACACTCTTGAAGAAAGACCGAAAATTCTCTCACTGCAGAAAGGGCAGCTTAGACTTCACAGTAGTGCTTTCATATGACCTCAGTTGGTTGTCTTAACCAGCACACTGACTCAGCATCTATGCAAACAGAATACTTATAAGAATACTTGTTTTTTTATACTTTTCCCATTTTTCATAATGGACAATTTTCATTGCCTTTCCATCCTCCTTTCAACAGATTGTTCATTTCATCTACTTCTTTGTTGACTGCTTTCTGGAATGTTTCCATTGCTTGGGATATTGGCCTACACGTCCAACATTTTAATGGCCATGATTTAGTGGAATAGTATGAGAACTCTTTTTATTTAATTGTCCCACACCCACACCAGCACTTATTTATTAGAAAATATGATCTGCATCTTTGATTGCACAAGACCATGTGAATGGAGCCTAACAGCCTCGGAAAGCAGTAGGCAGTTGGCTGGGAGAAGAGGGTCCTTTCACCACTGCAGCAGCAGCTGCCACATGTACTGCAGCCAGCACGCTCCTATCCTTGGACATACACTTGTATGCCTTTACCCTGTGACTGTGCCTTTTTGCTCTAGGAAATCTGTCTGAATATCTTCTCTGTGTGCATTCAGGTTGGTAGAGGGGTGACAAAACTAAGAAAATTCCAACAGCTTTGATTTAGTTTTTGGTTTTTATTTATAAATAATCCCCTGAGAACTGCAGTATCAGTGGACTCATCCAGCTCTGAAGCAAAGTGGCAGCTGCTCTTGATTCTAGGAATAAATGTGTTCTGTAATATTTCATCATTATAATATCCCAATATCCCAATACTTTTGTTCAAATGAAGGCTGGACCTAATTGATAAAGATTTTAACACGGCTGTTACCATATCTCTTTCAAAAGATAGCACCAGGTTTTCTGTGACTGTGAAGTACTTCAGGACAGTTACATGGTATATATAAAAAGATGCTTGAACAATTCAGTAAATGAGAGAAGAGAGCCAAAATTTTTCTTTTTCTGCCAGTTCAGTTACCTCAAATTCGACACTTCTGTCTTTTAAAATAGGTATACTTTTATAAAGGTATGATAAAGACTTAGTTTTCAAATTTCAAAAATTCCAATAAATTTAAAAAAATCTGAAACTCAATAAATATGATTGGGTGATCTAGATCAAATAACCCTAGAATATAACTTGGTTATGTCACACACTGCATCCACTTTCCCCTGCACCCAGCCTTTTCACCAAGTCTGGGACAGGATTTGCCTGATTTGATGAATTTGTAAGAACCTTGGAGGTTTGGTTTTTTATTCTGTCTCAAGTCATTCAAAATAGTAACTGAAATGTGTGATCCACTTCAAGATTGATTGACAGTTTTGCTGAAAGGTTACGGAGTGCTAGATGGTGAAACAGAAACACCTAAAAGTAAAAGCACAATATGATACCAACTTTCTTGAAAGTACTATGAGACAATAACAGAGGGTTCAGGGTAAAAAATAGTGGTGGCCAATTATGATCACTAAAAGAATACAACCCTGGGAGATAGACATACCTGTTCTCAGGAATAACAGCAAGGAGCAAACATTTAATGTATATAAAATATTCTCTGGGTAATAAAGCTCAGATGCGGCCTGGAATTTGTTGAGCAGTGTTGACAGGGAAAGTAATTAGAGAGTGAAACAAACATAGATTTCTCCACTTGGAAGATAGGTTTCTCAGGTTTTATGCAAATTAACTATCATGTGCAGTCCATTCTTTTGGACCATTCTGGAAATGAGTCAGATGGCTTCAAGGTCCTTGGTAGTCTTTATTCACCCCTACATCCATGCCCACTTCTTGGCCTAATTCTTGTGCTTACGCTGTACTCTGTTATGCTTATGTCCAGGAACAACAACAAGGATGTTTGTCCCAGAAAAGTGCTGCTAGGCCTGTCTGTCCCCTTGGACACCCTTTTCCAGTCAAATCTTGTTCTTTTTTATGATGTGTTAATACCAACAGTCCTTGGTTGACTCCACAGCCATCCAGTTATCAGTGTTTGAGACATACACATTAACCCCTAATCTTCTGGGAACTGAAAGCTCAAAGGGTGTCACTATGGACCACTGTATATAGGGTCCAAAGAGTGGGCTTTAATGTTAGTAATTTTCCATCCTGGCCTCAATTTGACTCAGTAAATTTCTTTGAAGGTTCAATAACAAAAACATTATTCCACTTGGGTTTTTAATCAGGCAAGAAAAAGTAAGTTTTCAAGGCTGTTCATTATAAAACAGGTGTTCATTAAGACAGCTGTTCTGGGACACATGCAGATAGTATTTCAGTTAAGTTCAAGAGGGGCTTAGCCCAGAGGCCTGGCAGGGAGAATACACCACCATAATCCACCCCATGAAAAAAGTCAGCTTCTCTGGACCTCTGCATGAATTGATGCTTTGAGAGCAGGGGCTGAGAAATAAAAAAACAGCCTATTTTGTTGCATTTTATAGAACAAGACAGGAATTGGTTCTTATACAGAAGAGATCCTGTTGGCTTTCAGATGCTCACAGGTTAGAATTGAAATTCATCATTATCTAAGCAGAGCACTATGAATAAGTTATAGCAACGCTTCACGACACTGAACAATTTTCCACAATTTTCATACAGTCAAAAAGCTGCAAAATAAGTTCCACACAGATCAAAGGTCTGAAAAGAAGGTGAATCCTGAAGGGAGTTCACAGGCAGAAGAGAACAGTATCCTTCGTAAGATCTTAAATGTCTGTTGTAGTTGCTGGGTACACAACTAATTACCAGATAAAATTGGCCTCTATGGCCTCTGCTAACTGATTTTCTTTTACAGCAGGGGGTTCAGATTAGCTGTCCATCAGTGCCCTGCCAGTTCAGTCTGATCACATAATGTATCCCAACCAGAAGCTGACTTCTTAGTCTTAGCATGTCATCTTTTTAGCAGGTTCTGTCACAAGTGATGAAACAAAATGGAAATAAATCCAGTTTATATCCTTACAAATGTGTGAGAATTTGAAAGAGCTAGGCTTTTATAATTCTCTCTTTTCATCTCCCTCCAACAATTTTAATTATGGATCTGACTGCATTGTTTCCTTTAGATTGTATACATTTATTAATCTACCCATGCTTTCATTAGGATTTTCAGGCAAGTATCTAAAAATAATATTTATCTATACCATAATTTTGCACTATCATGATTACTAATGCTTGTTTTTCACTGAACCTAGTGCTCAAAATGCAAGCCAGAAAAAAAATAATACACGAAATCTCAATTTATTCTGTGAAAGAGCTGTAATAAAATTATGCCTCTGAAACCTTCTCCATGGCACATATGCCCAGTGTCAGAAACATGAACACATCATAACATGACTTTTATGAAGTGAGGACTGTAAAGGCTTTACCTGCTTGTTTGCTCAGGGTGAGATAAACACTTAAATCTCCATTTCTAATCAGTCCTCATCTATTTGAAAGAGCTTGTCTGGGATTTTTTTCCTCCTCCAGTGGTAACACTTAGCATTGCTATATATGACAAACATTAGTAAATTAGAATAACAGCCTTATTCCTCAAAAGTCTGAAAATTTTCTAAGCTCAGTAACAATGTCTTTCACCACAAATTCTAACCCCTAAAAGTGTGGAATTATGAACAATTGATGGCTTCATCCTCTGACTTGAACAAACGATCAGGGAATACCAGACTTGGATATTTATGATGCACTATGCCAGAAGTCCAGTTTAAATGGAAATATTAATAGGACACCTCTGCATGAATAGCAGATATCAAGATCTGCATAAGATTTTATCTTCTTCTGCCATCAGATCCTATGTTCCACCTTCCTCCTTTAGTCTGGCAACATGTACTAATATTATGGAATCATTGAATCATCCAATGATGATTCCATCCAATCAGGATTGGAGAGGTTTGAGATCATCAATTCCAACCATGAACTCAGCACTAACACTGTAACCCCTAAACTGCTAACCACAACACCCAGTGCCAGATCCAAACATCTCTTAAACACCTTCAGGTAGGCTGACTCCAGAGAGTCAACAACCTCCCTGAGCAACCAATTCCAATGACTGACCACACTAACTGAAAAAACTTTTTCCTGGTATCTAAACTGAATCTTCCCTTTCTCAGCTTAAGGTCATTTTTCCTGGTCCTCTCACTGCAGGCACAGATGAAGAGACCAGCTACAAACCTTGCTACAAACTCCATTCAGGTACTTGTAGAGAGCAGTGAGGTTCCCTCTGAGCCTCCTTGAGACCAAAGAAACCCAACTCCCTCAGCCATATGACATTTCCTAGACCCTTCATGAGGTGTCCTCATTGCCCTTCTCTGGACACACTCCAGAGAAGTGTGGACCTCAATGTCCTTTATAAAGTGAGGGGCCCAGAACTGAACCCAGCACTCCAGGTGTGGCCTCACCACTGCTGAGAACAGGGAGATGATCACTTCCCTAGTCCTGCTGGCTGCACTATTCTTGATACACTGTGCACAGCACACACTGTTGGCTCATATATCTTTAGGGAATTGCTTAAATTGCTCATCAGGAGCCTGCCATATCATTTCCTTACAGTCATACAAGCATTAGGTATATTGTCACACTTCATTTCCTACTTGGAAGAACAAATTATGAGCATCTTATGGACTAGGTCTGCAGGATGGTTTTCACTGGTGGTGTCAAAGCACCTTTCTTTAGTAGTATGAAGTACAAGACTCAAGAGTTTACAAGATTTATAAATCAACCTTAGATTCCCATTTTTTGCTGCTGAGCTCTAGACTTTTAAAAGCTGAACTTGCCTATTTTGGGTCATATACCTTTCCACCTGAACTTTTTGCAAAAGATAGATGCTGAGACTTAAACCAAAACAATATGAACAGTTTCTTCAATTATTGCTCAATTTAGTTTAAGTTTTTGAAAATTTTCAGGAATGTTTACCTGAAGATTTAAAAATAACACATTTAGCTTTATAGTCTCTGTCTGCGAGGTTTCTGTATTTAAAATATATAAATTAAAAACAAATTCAAGAATATGAAGAATCCCTTTACTGTCCCTAATTATTTTGTTTGTTTTGCTTGGTTGGTTGGGCTTGGTTTGCCTTGGTTTTGTTTGTTTTTGAGGGGGTTTTGGGGAGTGTTGTTTGTTTGGTGTGGTTCGTGTTTTGTTGGGGATTTTTAAAATTGGTTTTTAGTGTGTTTGTTTGTTTTGGGTTTGTTTTGGCCTTATTTTTCATTTTTCTCTGAAATACATTTAGGTGCCTAAGTCTTGTGCAGGATCTGGTCTTCTGTTTATCATAAAGTTTGGTGAAATCCAAGACTTTTGAAGAACAAAATAAATAGCTAAATAGTTGGGGTTTTTTTCCTCTCTCTATTTATCTATCACTAACAGAGACACATCTGGATGTGTGTGCTTCTGCCAATCTCTTGTGGTTTTGGGTTTTTTCAGAATAGTTCCTATTTTGAAAACTGTTCTATAAATCAGATTACAATAGTCTGCATTGTGATGAATGAAAAATAAATGCTTTAACAGTAGGAGTACCACAGAGTTTAAAGCAAAATAAATCATTAGTTTTTCAGTGAAATAAATGTTAACTTTCAAAGCACAGTTTTAAAATGAAAACCTTGCACATTTGCATTACAGCCAGAAATGCTACTTTTTTTAAAAAAAGTTAATTGGTTATTACTGTAACAGTATCAGTAAACTGGTTTCCAGAAGAGAAAAAAAAAATAAAATCACACCATACTATAAGCAGTACTTCTGAGAGATTATTTTCTTCAGACTTTATTTCTTAACACAGAAACTTCTTGTTGGTCTTTAAAAACATCTTTATTTCTTTCATTCCCTTAAAACATAGCCCAAAATTCAAAAGAGTAAGTATGCATACCCACACAAAAACACACATAGAGATAAGATACTGTTAACTCTTTAAAATTTGCTATTAATATCTGGTAGCTCATTACTATCAGAAGGGCAACTTCTGGTAATTAACTCATTCTGAAAACATACAATGACTGGAGATACTCCTATAATGTCTTAAGAGGATCTTTAGGTCTCATTCTAATTTTTGTGATTTGTGAAATCTGCCACATTAGAACGCCACAGATACTTGTTCACTATGAAGCACTAGCAGCCACACTAACTGCTTTAATATTGCAGATAATTTACATTCTTAATGTATGAAAGTGCTTTCAATTTTATGCAAATCGACACTTAGCAATAGTTTTTGAACAGTATTGCATCTGCAAACATCTCAAATCAGTCTCAGATGCTTTGGGCAAGACATCATGAAACAATTTTGACTTTTTTACTGTTCTAATGAAAGTCAAAGAAATATCCATGCTCAATCCTATAAGATTCAAAATGGACCATGAAAACTTCATGAAACTCACATTTTGTCGTATGTGGCATTGTAACTCATATTTCTTTCACGTCACAGTTTTTGTTTTGAGGGACAGTTAATTTTACAATTACATTTGCTTTTGTTTATGATGAACCAAGTCCTTCGAAGAGGTGAAAGAGGTGCCTTCAACTTAGATTGACTTCAAGTGAATAATTCCTTACAGACTGCTATGATTTCTTAGAAACACAAAGATGATTACTATTTGTTTGCTCTGTTTTCCAAACGCTATCCTGCTGGCTTTATGACCTAGAACCTTCTGGTAGAATTTTGTGTCTAGGACTTAATGATGCTATTCTTTGTAATAAAATATCATCTTTTTCTTTTTTTTAATTTTAGTTTTTATTTTTCCAATTCCAAAAGTGAGGCTGAGACATATTTAAGAGAGGATAAACTGATAGTTATTGATGCATACAAGTGAATGTCTTGAGGAATCATGTTCAGGACCAAACAAGAGAATGGTTTCTGTGTGGCCATGGTTAAATTCTGTGGGCATGCAAGGCTGGCATTAAATTAGGAGAAGGACACTGGTAACCTGGAACAAATTTAGATTAAGTGGAGAAGATAACTACTGAAAAGATTTCTATAGAGACACAAGTGAAGACAGATAGCTCAGTGCTGTAGGAAAAGTTACAAAGTTTTCTATGAAAGAATAGAATGGAAAACCATCAATTTTAGGTCAAACATTAAGCCTTCCATAACAATCTTAAAAAATTGAGGTCTTATATTTAGTTGCTTTAGTGGAACTCATTAAAAAAAGCTGAGAATCTGATGTAAATGTTTGCTTTCTGTCTAGTAAATCTATAAGGTGAGTGGATTCTGTATAGAAAGTTTTATTATTTTTTTGTAGTTATATGTTTAGGAAAAAAAAAATTGAAGTAACTTTTTATGTTGTATTTCTGGAGCAAAAATAAAATTAATAAGTTAATGCTGTCTAGCATTGTGAGTGAAAAGGAAAATATAGATGAAAACTGTATGAAAATATAATTGCTCTAAAATAGAAATATGTATAACAGGTGACACAATTTTAGAGTGATGTTTTAATAACAAAGACAGCAAATAGCCTTTCCTGATGTGCAGAAATCTGACTTGACTTCTTAATCACATCATAATTAGGTCACTTAACTTCTTTTGCTTTCACTCAATTTATAACTTCACATGGGTGAGTCTACTATCCACAAATCTTTGCTTTAAACATTTAGATGTCAAGAGAATGCTGCTTAGTTTCCTTTAAGGCAGATCAGAGTCCAAAAGCTCTCAGGGGTATTAGCACTTCTAATTACAGGATGTGAATCAATTAAAATCTTCCCCTCGATCATCTTAGATATGTCCAATATTCAGGCTCGATGCAGTATTGCTTATTTCTAGACATGAAGTAATCTGGATTACAGTCTGGAATGACAGAAATGAGAGTGTACTGTGGATTTGTTTGTAGACCCCATAAAGGGTGAACAGATTGGTAACTCTGTAGGTCTATCAAAGGTGTGAAACAAACCAGACTTCTTTGCAGACTATGTGACACCCTTTTATCAGCACAGCATATTGATCTGTAAAACATAGAATTGGCTCGAGTAAAGGGGAATACTGTGCTGTGACCAAGGGTATGTGAAAAGGACTAAATCATTTGCATGTTTCAAATTCCATAAATTCACTGAACCTGATAAATTCTAGGTGATATTTTTTCTTAAAGACAATAAAAAATCGTGTGACTTGAATCTTCCAAGTTTGGAATCAGTTTCAAGATACTTTCTGTTGCACTAGCTCTGATAAGTCCATTCTTATTAGCCATGGTAATATTTTAGCGAATGGCAGGGGCACTTTATGGGGGATTCATGGGATATTATCCCCTCTGTGTTTGTTACCCCTGAAATTAAAACAACATGAAACAAAACAAAATTTGGAAAAAAAAGAATTAAAGTGAACCGAATAAAAACCATATAAAATTGAAAATAAAAGGGGAAATTCATATTTCTCGGGCATACTGTGCAAAGTGTTCTTGATTACTGAGGGTTCCGTTCTGTCATAGTCTCTAAATATAGCATTTATGTACAGTGCATTGGTAAATCTACAGACCACATTTAGAGAAGGACAAAAACTATAACATATAAAAGTATTTTGAGTTTTTCCATACAACTTTGATATCTAGCGTTGCATCCTATTTCCATCAATGGCTATGTAAGTCAATTCCCAGGGAAATGTATCATTTTAGAATAATAGAATGGTTGGAAGGGACACCTTCCACAGGACCAGATTGGTCAGAGCCCCAGTCAACCTGACCTTGGACACTCCAGTGATGGGCAGCCACTTCTGGACATGTTTCAGTGCCTCACCACCTGTAACGGTGAGGCAGATCTAAACCTACTCCCTTTCAGTTTAAAGCCATTCCCTCTTGGCCTATCACTGTACTCCATGATAAAGAGCCCTTTGCCATCTTTACTCTAACCCATTTTATGTACTGGAAAGCTGCTCTAAGGTCTCCCTGGACTCTTCTCCAGGCTGAACAGCTCCAGCTCTCTCAGCCTCTCTGGAAGATCTGCTTGCTCTAGCCTCTGATCATCTTCATGGCCCTCCTCTGGACGTACTTCAATAGGTCCATGTTTCTTATACTGGGGGCTCCAGACGTGGATGCAGAATTCCAGATGGGGGTCTCATGAGAGGAGCAGAGGGGGAGAATTACATCCCCCCAGCCTGCTGGCCAAGCTGCTTTTGATGCAGCCCAGGATGTGGTTGGCTTTCTGGGCTGTGAGTGCACATTGCAGGCTCATATTCAGTTTTTCATTTACCAGTGTCCTCAAGTTCTTCTGCTCAAGGCTGGTCTCAATCTACTTTTTACCCAGCCTGAACCCATGTTTGGGATTGTCCAAAGTCAGATACAGGACTTGGCCTTCTGGCCTTCAGAAACTTTCTGAGGTTCACACAGGCCCACCTCTCAAGCCTCTCAAAGTCGCTCAGGATGGCATCCCTTCCCTCTAGAGAATAACCATGGCATACAACCTGGTCATCCCCTTTGCCAGTCAGTGGAAACTTCACCAGTCTGTCATAACTTTCCAAACATGAAGGAGAGTGGCTTAGACTTTGGCAGTTTCCTCAGAACCCTCAGATCTTATCAGATCCCAGGGACTTGTGCTACTTCCAGTTCTTTAGGCGTTCTCGAACCTGGTCTTCTACAGTGGGCAGTATTTTATTCTCCCCATCCCTGCCTTTTGATTCTGTGAATTGAGTAGTGTGGCTAGAGCATTTGCTGGTGAAGACTGAAGCAAAAGAGTTACGGAGTACCTCAGCCTTCTCTATGTCAACTGTGTCCTGTTTCCCTGACCAGGTAGGGTATAGCTTCTCACATCTTCCTTTGTTGTCCTATGTGTACCTAAAGAAACCCTTGTTATTTTTCACATCCCTAGGCAAGTTGAGCTCCAGCTGATCCTTGGCTTACTGATCTCCATCCCTGCACTCTAGAGCTGAATCACTCTAATTCCTGGGGTACATATCCCTGCCTCCATTGCCTGTATTTTAGTTTTGTGTTTTAGTTTGGCTAAGAGGTCTTAACTTAGCCAAGATGGCCTCCTGTGATGAACTGACCGTTGCTTGGATGAGCTGGCTGAATGCTGCTGGCCTGAGACTGATGTCTTTTAAAAAGTGTGTAGCGGGTTGAATTTGGTTCCCCGGGCAGAACACTAATTTGTGTAGTAGTTTAAGGGTTAACTGTGGGCACTAGCCCTCCCCCCCACCGATGTCCTTGCAGTGAGATAAGCTGTTAGGAGGAAAAGCAAAGAAGGCACACAACTTGAACGAAGGGAAAAAAAAGTTTAATTAACACCCAGATGTTAAGAATGAACAGAACAGACTTTCAGAGCTTACCCCCCACTTTTCCCCTTTCCCAAAATCAGGGTCACAGTCCTAGGAAAGGGGGAAAAAGGGGCTTCCCCTTTCTTGCGTGGTTTTCCAAACTGCCACCTTTTGCAGATTAGCTTACAATTAAACATTCTCTGCTACAGTGTAACACATCTCTTGTCATGAGCCCTTACAGCCCTTGCGACTGCTAATACAACAGGCTTTTACATGAGTCTGTGCTGCAGCACAAATCCCCAGGGGGCAGAAGGCAGGAGCCCTGTCCCCAGCCGCGCAGGCCGGGGGAGGGGGGGCCACCCCTCCGTCTCTGCCGTCCCCGCACCGAGCCGGAACGGAAGGCTGGGGCCCCCCGAACTTTGCCCCCCTCCTCACCGGGAGAAGGAGGGGAGGAGGCAGGAGGCAGGGGCGCCCCATCCCTGGGCCCACAGGCTCCAGGAACGGGGCCCACCCCTCTCCCTTTCACTCCTGGCCCTGCACCCACCTGAGCTGGGAAACTGCATCTCCTAAAACTCCTGCCTTCCGTGGGGGTTAAATATGTAAAATTTCGAGAAGCGCATTGGCCCAGAGGGCTGTCTGTCAAGTTTTGACTAACCCCACGACAAAGTGTTTTTGCAGCAGATAAAGGAAAAGGCTGATAAGAAGCAGACACTGTGGAAATGGAGCAATGCTTTTTGTTACGTGAAATTTCTCTATCCTGGTAAAGAAGACCTTTCCCCAAGGAAGGTATTGGGACATTCACACATAAGCCTGAGGTATTGGTATTCCTTCCTTCCTTCCTTCCTTCCTTCCTTCCTTCCTTCCTTCCTTCCTTCCTTCCTGGCACAACTGGCACTACTACACTGTTTGGCAGGGACAAACAGTGGTCATATCATTAGAAAGGATCATAAACTATCAAAGACCTCTGAAATGTCCATCCTCCCTAACTGATTTCCACAGTGTTGCACCAGAGAAAGTAAAACCCCTGTCCATTCCCATACAGGCCTGAATGTGTATAGCCTGTCAAACTATTTTATTTTGTGGGACTCCACCCCCAGCCCCAACGCATCAAGGCTGTGACCATCCCTCTGATCATAGACATCAAAATTGCAATGATCAAGTCCTGTCGCTGGATCCACAAGTGGTGATATCTTTCCACTACCTACTCTTGTACTTTCCTTTTCTTTCTTTCTTTTCCTTATATATTTTCTTCATGATTCCTTTCTGGTGCAACAAAATTATTTTAAAATAAACCTGCCTCATATATGCTCTGGTCATTCAGTGTCATTTCACTCTAACTCACCCCAAGGGCTCTGTTAGCAAGAACATTATTTACCCTTTGTCATAGCACCTCCTACATGTCCACACTGGGATTGAGAGCTCTTGTGCACTAAGGAAAGTCTTTAAATATCTCCCATCTCTGGTTTGCTCATTTGCCTCGGAGGGCAGGTTTCCAAGGGATCCTATGTTCTAACCCCCAAAACAGTTGTAAGTTTGCCTTTATGAGGTTAGAATTCTGTCTCTACTTCTGAGACTGAGGGTGGGGTTTCAGTCTAGCAGTGGGACACTTGGGATGCAGGGGAAGAACATTTTGAAATCACACAGGACTTATTGGATGTTTACAGGAGTATACAAAAGTGTGAAAAGATGATTTAGGCAAATTGAGGAGGGACAGCACAGTGAAATAGAAGCATAAGGGAATAATTGAAATACCTCTCTACACCTTGAGCAGGTAACTACTTTCACAGGGTGGAAACACCAGAACCAGGTTGATATAAGAATAAGGCCTATTAATAAAGGAGGCTTTGGAAGTTTATATCTAGAGAAACTCAAATAAAGAATAGTTTTTCACAGAATAGGTGATTAACTTCACAATAAAACTCACAAAAAATGGTGCAAAACCAGAGTCTTTTCTAAAAGGCATGCTATAGGACAGCAGAAGTTATCAGGCAATAATTTGATTCAATACTAAATTTCAATAGACATTTGAACTAAAATATGCAATCTTACTGGTAAATATTGATTCTTTTTAGCCATGTTGGGTGCTTTTTTAAAGATTACTACAAACTTGTAGAAAATACAATGTCAATCGTGATCATCAAAACTCAAACTTAGAAGAATACAAATTATCATTTTTTCCTGTACCTTAAAGACAAACTGTTTCTTAATGAGAAACTTGTGCCTATTATATAACAGCTACGCAAGCCAAAATATTGAAAACAAGTGAAATAAATATTTTTTACAATATTATGCCCTCCAAATGCAAACACTAGAGATCCATTAAACTCCATGACTATTTTACATGTCATGACTATGAACTGCTATTGTTGGACAAGTACAACACTCTTATGGGAGAGATTAACTCTTTAACGATTTATCTGACCATTGTTGCTGGTTATCTTGTTTGAACTCAGTGACCTAAAATGGCAGCTATGATCCTGATGTGATACAGACCGTGCATCGCATCAAATCTCACCATAAAATGATAAACTAGTAAATTTGTAACAAAAAGCTTGATGATAAATGAATATGTCTTGGACATTCAGAATCCAAAGAAATGAAAACACTCACGTGTGTGGTGTGCCAAAAAATATGATTATATGAAGCACTGACAAGCAAATATTCCTCATGAGTACTGATTATATGCAATTCTCAGAAACATGTCAGAAAAATTAACAGAGAAAAGTGAAGTTCCTAAAGAAAGCCCTTCAAAAATAATTATTTCATTTTAATTAACTGATCAATTCTTTCGAGCTCTTAAAAAAAATTGGTGGTAATAGAATTTCAAACTGAGAGAAAAACACAACATGTATTTGCAAAAGAAAGATATAAATTGAAGGATGCATCAAAAAACAGCAGCAACACCAGAGTAATTCATGAAATGAGTGGTGTTGCCAAGTTTGCAACTAAAGATAATTACACTTAGACTTGTGCATTCAGCTATGAAGTCATTAAAATTAACTCAATTCCCACCCTGCTGCAGCAGTTATCACCTTAGCCATACTGCCATAAGCTGACATTAATCCCTTTGAGGAGCTCTGAACTCTCAGCAGACAGCACACTTCCCCTGAAAATAGGACACGGATGAAAACCATGTTTCTTCTCTCTCATGAGAGCTACTTTAAACCTCAGGTCATAGCAGAGACTAGGCTGTAAACAGTAAAGGAAGAAAGAAGAAATTCTAAACCCCTGTTGTTTACCTTGTGATATTGTTTGGAAAGAAATAACTATTCATGAATTCAAGATGAGATGGAGAATGGTTTTATTGACTTTGTACAGAAATTTACAAAGTTTGGGAAGGTGAGTGGCTTGACCCTGACCTGAAAGATATTTCTAAATCTTATCCATTAACTCTTACAGAAAAAGGGTCACCACAATGTTCATGAATTCAAAATGTAGATGGTAAGATTCACTGTGAAAAGAGCTGATCCTGTCTAGATATGGTCGAAAATTTAGTGATACACTACTGAATTTGGGTTCTGAGGGTTCTTAAGTACCTCTGTGTCAATCTTCTGGAGCCGAAGTGAATTTGATAGAAGTCAGACATCAAGTTCCCGAGAATGTGAAAGCGATTGAAAATGCAGAGATACAACCATTGAGGATTCCTAAGTCAAACTGGAAGATGTCTTTAAGACTTTGGAATAATATGACTAGGTGTCAGCCATTTTTTTTGTTTTTACTCTATTGATGTACTAATATAGCTTCTGAAACCATGATCCTTCTATGAAAATACACAATCTAAAGAGATTGAGTTGGATGCAACATAAATTAGAAATAATGACCAAATACTCAAATACATATATTCTCTAGAATAAAATGAAATGTGCAGGTTCTGAACATTAACTGTGTTTTTTAACTGAAATCTGTTACAGGGAAGCAACGAGAGCTGAACGATAATGATAAATATGTGTGATCTTGTAAAAATTGAGAAGGTTAAATTCATGCAGCTAATCTCATAAAGTATGTTATATGTGCACTGTAGCGGGTTGAATTTGGTTCCCCGGGCGGAACACTAATTTGTGTAGTAGTTTAAGGGTTAACTGTGGGCACTAGCCCTCCCCCCCGATGTCCTTGCAGTGAGATAAGCTGTTAGGAGGAAAAGCAAAGCAGGCACACAGCTTGAAAGAAGGGAAATAAAGTTTAATTAACACCCAGATGTTAAGAACAAACAGAACAAACTTTGAGAACCTACCCCCCACTTTTCCCCTTTCCCAAAATCAGGGTCACAGTCCTAGGACAAGGGGGAAAAAGGGGCTTCCCCTTTCTTGCGTGGTTTTCCAAACTGCCACTTTTTGCAGATTTTCTTACAATTAAACATTCTCTGCTACAGTGTAACACATCTCTTGTCATGAGCCCTCACAGCCCTTGCGACTGCTAATACAACAGGCTTTTACATGGGTTTTTTAAGGATGAAACATTTTCCCTTTCGGCTTGAACGTAGGCTTTCCTCTGCCACCAGGTCTTGAAAGCCTTTCCCTGCTTTCATAGACATCCTGGCATTCGGCACTCTTCACCTTTTTACAAGCCATTAGATAAAAATGCCTGTTCCCCCCATTTAACATGAACTGAAGAGACGTAACAGTTTGTAATATTAATAGTTCATCCCACAGCAAGGCAGGGAAATGTTTAAGCTTCCCGCGCGAGTCACACACCCACAGCGCTGCCCGAGCAGCTCCGTCTCACGTGACTCCGCCTTCTCCTTCTCCCTGGCTCTGAAGCCGCCATGTTCAGGGTGTTCCCTCTGCGGCTTTTTGCCGCGCTGCACCGTGTGGAGAGAGGGTGCCTTTCCTGTTCGCCGCGAAGTTTACTGGCTGTTCGAAGGCTCTATCTCGGACAACCTCAGCCCTGGAGCCGGCAGCTACCCCTGCAGCTCAGGAGAACAGCTCCCCCCTTATAAATCTGAGTCCGTGCTGCAGCACAAATCCCCAGGGGGCAGAAGGCAGGAGCCCTGTCCCCAGCCGTGCCGGCCAGGGGAAGGGGAGTCACCCCTCCGTCTCTGCCGTCCCCGCACCAAGCTGGAACGGAAGGCTGGGGCCCCCCGAACTTTGCCCCCCTCCTCACCGGGAGAAGGAGGGGAGGAGGCAGGGGGCAGGGGTGCCGAGGCCTTTGTGGGTGCACTCAGCTTGCAGCCTCTGTATAGAAAACTTTTATGACTGCAAACACTGGTACGTGCAGCTTCTCAAGGGCAGTTCACCCTTGAGGAAAGTAAGATGGTAAACAAAGCTATAAATTGCACGAAGGAATGCACAGTTTAGGGAAGCTGGACATCTGGAGAGGCACTCTTCTGATAAGAAAATACCTAGTTCCCTGCGTTATACCTAACCAGTCAGGAGTGTTGTAACATTTACGGGGCTGGGTTTGTAGCTGAATGATCCAATCACGTAGTGTATGGCTTCTGTGTGATTTTATAGAAAAGTAGCAAAGAAAACGAGGAATAAAGGTCTCAGTTCCAAATCATATTGATTTGCTGTCTGTCTCCTGCCTCTACCCCCCACACAGGGGCGCCCCATCCCTGGGCCCACAGGCTCCAGGAACGGGGCCCACCCCTCTCCCTTTCGCTCCCGGCCCTGCACCCACCTGAGCCGGGAAACTGCATCTCCTAAAACTCCTGCCTTCCGTGGGGGTTAAATATGTAAAATTTCAAGAAGCGCATTGGCCCAGAGGGCTGTCTGTCAAGTTTTGACTAACCCACGACATACACACATATACATGTGTATGAAGCAGATGCAGCCATAATGGATGGATCCACACGGCCTAGTTGTTGCTCTGGTAAACTGTTGCATGTAAACTACAAGACAGATCTGAGCCAGAAAATGAAGAGTATAGGTAATAGTTCCACAAAGAAATCAAGATGTGAAAAAGAAGACGTGTATGGGGATATCTAGAAATGCATATGAATATAATAACAGTTTCATTTCAGGGTAGGACAAAGATTTACTGTATTCTTCTTTAATTTGAGTGTGTTCATTTGTAATTATGGAATACAAGCATCTGAAAGAAGACGTTAGAAAAATCCATAAATATTGATTTTAAAAGAAGAAGAAACATTAAATTAGACTTGCTTTATACTTTGACAGTTTGGGTTCAGTTGTTTTGGAAGTAGAAAATGAAAAGAAGATGTAATTTTTTCATAATGCAGTTTGGTTTCAAAGAATTTGGGGCAAATTATTTCCTTCTAATTTGTAACTAACTTTAATTGTTTTTGTTTGTTTTGTTTTGTTTCTTTTCCTTCTCTTTTTATCACAATGGTTTTTAATTATGCAGAACGTCATGATCAGGCTTTACAGAAAGATAGCATGGCAATCACAATGCAATTAACATCAGCTCCTGATGGAAGCTTCTCCACCTTTGATGAGGATTCTCTACTGCTTTCAGAATAGACGCATAAAAACAGATTTCTTAACTCGCTATTTGTGAACACTGCGTAATAGCAGTAGTATACCAATTTCGAGGTGACTAAAATTAGCCATTATTTCACACTTTTAGTCTTAGCAAAGAGAGACACGTAGTGGTGTAATAAAGATACAGACTCTATGGTTTCAACAATTATATGAATTTGTCTTCTGGAGAAAAATTAACAGCTTAAAATTACATCCTGTGGTGCTGCAGTAACTTGATTACACAATTAATCACTTCCACATAAGTTTTGGGGAAAAAAATTAATCTACTGGCGTGGAATTCATATGGTAAGTTAGTATATAACCATGCCCTCCTGGCACTGAATTTGTTTTATTTTAGCAGTTTTTAATTTCACTTTCAGTTAAGCTATTTGAAGGAACATATGATATACCAGGATGGTCAACTTTTCATAAATGTAATAAATGTCACACCCATTATCTTGTTATCAAAACATATACAAAATTAAGCTAATATTTTTCCCAACATTTTAGAGTTTACTTTATAAACACATCCTTAGCTAAACAAATTAATATGGCAATTCTCAAATTTACTTTAGTTGTTCCATAGCAGTCATGGGTAGATGGTTTTGCTGTGTAGAATGTGTACCACAGACAGCATGTATTAAAAACGTTTGGAATTCTCACCTGACATTTGATGAGGAAGTGTCACAGTGATCTACAAAGGTTAGGATTAGAACTGTTTCAAAGCGTTAAAAATAAGAGTAGACTGTCAGTAGGAATTTATTTGGAAAAGGTGATTATGTAGCCCAAAATATTGGCTAGAAAGTCAGAAACTGACCTTACAGATCTTTAGCCTACAAATATGATCTCAATTCTGACAAACTTTTCTTTACTAGAACTACCTAGCCAGCCAAAAATTACTTGATTTTTCTCTAAATTTTACTAGCTGTTATGTTTCTTTGCTGCAAAAAATGCTAGATGGTGTAGCTGATATTTGACTAGTTTCTAACTGCACTGTGTAGAGCACTGGAAAAATTTCTATCAGTACATGCACTTTTACTATTTAATTGATTGCATGGCCATACAGGTCTTCAGAAAAAAAAAATACTCATTATTTGTACTGTCAATTAAAAAAAAAAAGATTTTATATGTTCCATGTTTGCAAGTTATCCAGACCAAGAAATGGAGTGAAACCTCTTGGAAGAAGCAGAAGGAGGTTACACCAGCACTGGTTTCTGTTGTACCAGGTAATAACCATCAGATCATATGGTTTGTTAGGGCACTTGAGTTCCTTTATATTTTGCAAGCAGTAATTGGGGTGAACTACTGAATGGAGTTGAACTGCACACTGTAAATAAACAAGAAATGCTTACTTTCCAGGGAGTGGTGATTTAGCTTGTTTTTAACATCTGCTGTACATGGTCATGGGCACATTTTAGAACATGTGTTTCATCAACTGATCAAACCAGGACCAAGAAAGTGAAAATTATAATTCTGAAATATTTGACTTGAGCTGCTTTCTATGTTTAGTTAGGTTGTTGGTATTGTGGTCATTTTCAGTAACAAATACATCTTTTCGTTTCTGATGATAAACTGTTCTTCCTACCAGGATGTTCTTTACAAGTTTAACAGGAATCAGAATAATAAAACAGTCAATCCTTTCTGAATGGAACCTACTGACAGATGAAGTTGGCAACCCTCAGTGCTTAAATGAGTGTTTCACCAGTATTCTAAATGGAAGCAGATGGCAACTTCCCGGAGAATGTGCACATTCCCCGGGGGAGAGGAGAAACGTTACAGCACTCCACCATTGCACTGAAGCAGATAATTAGGCAATTAGATCTATTAAAAGCTGACAAAAGGAAAAGTATAGATGAACCTTCTCCTTAGGCTTCAGTATGGCAGCACTTGTAATAGCCTAGAAAAATTCAAAGTGAGCGCATGATTTTTGAATTTTAAGACTGATTTATTGCAAATTACATATATATTATCCCATGCATACTTAGTATATCGTAGGTATACTTTACATATATCCATACGTGTTTACACATATAATACATGCGATTACAAATAATTGTCTTTTTTTCAGACTATGGTGAATTTGTTAAAAGTCCGAGGCAAAATTTGTTTATGCTCTAATTTTCCCCAGTGGACTTGATTCCTCACAGATCTGTTTCAGGATGCCAAAATGTGAAGACTGGGAAGTATTCTGTCCCTCATGGAAGCCAATTGTCTTTTCCAGTGCATCTGGGAGAGACAAATGTTTTCAGTATCATGAGTGGAGAGAGAGCTTCTCCACTTCTTAAGCAATAGATTTGCTAGGAAATGAACTGATCTTCAGCATGGGCTCTGTGTGTGTCTGCACACATCCTTCAGCAGTAGTCAGATAAACCCAGCTTAAACACTCGCATCACAGGAAAAAAAACCTGTCGTGAAGTAAAGATTTAGCAAGAACTATTAGTTTTGGGATGTGGCATAGTTACTTAAAAACCTGTGAAAATAAGTAGATTTTAGGAAAGAGTATCCTCGTCAGTGACATGTAGGATAAATTCCACAAATAAGATCTAATCTATGAGACAGTTGTCAGCAATTTCCTGGTCATATGATTTTGGAGTTAATAAAAAGATTGGTGGAACTGACTCAAATTTGAACTGAAACACTCTCATATTTGTTGGGTTAAATGCTAACACTATAAATGGTGCAAAATAATTGTATCAGTTAGACCTGCTTATTTTTGGTGTATGAGTACAAATAGTAGATTTCACAATTTGTTTCCTGTGTGTTCCTTCTGGTAGAAGGAAAAAAGCATATTTAAAGGCCCTTCCCAATCTGCTCTTTTATTAGCTGAAAAATGAAGATGCAACTATAAATTTCTCTCTTTCCATATATTCAGGTATACATAGGCATTTTATTAAAAATATATTGTAATTAGATAATAATACACTATGTGTCATGGTTTGAATATACTATACTATATATACTAGTATATGTACTTTAAATATACTATTTGCTAATAATATTATTAATATTATAGGTTATTTGTTTAGTTTATTTATAATATTTTAACTTATAATATTTAGTTTATTTATAATATTAATATTATAGTTTACATGTTATGTTATGCCATGATTGAGGAGTCAGACATTGTGCCAGGTATTATGCAGACAAAAAAAAAGTGGATTAATCCACACTTTAAAAAATCTATACTGCACAGTATTTTAAGACATACACATAGCTATAGGAACAAGAATAATAAATTAATTATGGATCATATAATGAAGTAAATTCACATCAAATAAATTAGATCCTGATCACAAGGAAATTGAAAGAACCCAAAGTTAAACTGACATCAGGCAGAATATACCTTTTGATATCTGATGCAGTGTGACACAGAAGGAAGAAATGAAAATACAAGAAATAACACAAAACCTTAGAAATATAAATAATAAAAATATAATATATAAATAAAAGTAAATAACAAAAAGATCAAGCAATACTAGAGGAAGAGATAGCAAACAGTCGCTAGGAGACAAAGCTATGGCAATATCATCAGTTTCTTAAGACATTTCAAAACTAAGTTAATTTAAAATAACTTCTCTTCCTAAGAGGCCTATAGCTTTTATGTTGCTTGAATACTTGGTTTATTCTACATCAACATTCTCCCTCTTGGGTTGTTCCTCTTCAAGAAGAGTAAAAAATTCCTTAGGTTATTTCTCTGCAGACAAGGAGATCTTTTTTTCTAAATGACTTTGCAATTTTATTTACTTTTTAAAACATGGCATCCTTGAACTATTCCTACCTTGTTCTGAAAAGTGACAGTTTTACATTCTCTTCCAGTAATTTCTGGATAGTTTCCAATTTCTATGACTTATTTGTGAGGCCAAGAATGTAAATGTTCTCTCACCACTGCATTGTAATTCTAATGCCCAACTTTTGCAGGTTTCAGAGAGGTAGTTCATATGCATGAGCACACAAGTGGGTTTTATATATATATGGTTATCACTGAGGAAAGAAACTAGGAAGATCTCATTGTCCTCCTTGTCTTCCTCCCTTCTTCAATGAAAACTGTTCATTGCATTGGCAATGCCATCTTTAATGAAGGAAATATAATGTTTCTGTACTCCCTCAGAGTGCCTTTTGAGAGTTTGATTTCCTTTCAAGCAAGGAGACTAGATTGACCTTCATCAGATCAAGCGAGCATCTTTGAAGTTTCCTTATATGACTTCTCATGGAAAAAACAAAAGTGATAAAAAACTCTAAGACTTTACAACAAATTGTTCTTTATACAGATTAACTAAGAAAAAAATTAAAAAGTAGTTCAGGCCACACAACCCAGTGATTCCTTCCGGTATTTAATTCAATGTACCTGTGACTTACTCTTAACTATTTCTCCTTTCCGCCTTAGCATTATGAATATATTACTAAACAATTGAAAAGGCACAAATGGAGTCAAAAGTCTGTGTAAAAAGCAACTAGTTCAGATATTGCTTTAGTATAATTAACACATAATTCTTGAAACTAGTACCAAAGTCATAACAGTTGTTTGTCTATTATATGGAGGGCAATCTGTGAAATTCTTAGTAAAAGGATAAATTTAATTTGAGATGCTGTAAGAGACATAATGGATTTGCAATCCAAGAAATCAAGATAAAGAGACTTTAAATCAGGTTGAAATGAAATAATGTGGTAGCTAGTTGTCGTGGTTTAGCACAGCTTGGGTTTTAGTTAAGAACTCCACCAAAAACTGAAGTAATTTTTGTACAAGGGGCTGCAGACAGCTTCCTCTAGACCTGACAGAACCAATCAACTGGCTAGTTTGAATATTGACGACTCTGTTAAGCCACTTAAGAAGCTTGACATGCCTCTGTGAACGCCACATTTAAGAATGAACAAACCCCAGGAAAGCTCTCTTGCTTCTGGTTTTTGGACAGGTAACTGGGGGGCCTGCACAGCCCAGTGGGGCAGGGCTGGCCCCTGCTCGGCGCAGCTGGGCTGAGTCGGCCTCAGAGCAGCTTGGCTAAGATCTCAGCCACTTTGCTTCTCTGGACACCCAGCACAGCAACCCCAGTGCAGGCACTGAAATGAAAACCTACACTGTAAGAGTTCTGGCTGCCACCAGGCAGAGATTAGGTGACCAACAACAAGAGGCAAACTCCTGCTGCAAGGCCCAGGTGAGATTAACTCTTTTCGTGCTGTAAAATTCTCCAGAACAGGTAAAACCTACAGACATCAATCCTCTCCCAAGTCAGAGGAAGAGGAAAGGTGAAGGCCTGTAAAGGAAACACCATAGAGACACCAAAGTCAGTGAAGAAGGAAAAGCTCAAGCCCAGAAAGAGGGGAAAGAGGAGATGCTTCAAACCTAGAAGCTGAAATTATTTTGTAAAGCTATAGTGATGAACTATGATATATCAGAGTACCCTTTGCAATTTTGTGAAAACATGCGGGGGTAGAGCATTCAAACCCCAACCATGAGCAAAAGAACCTGTGCTGAAACAAGCAAATGTTGAAGTAGCTGTGATCTAATGAGAAGCTTGATCAGAGAAAGATGAGTGTAATGAAGACCCTTGCCCCCAGGGAAAGAGAAGAAGACCTCTGTTCCCAGAAATGCAGATGATCCCAGAGATAGATGAAGACAACATTTGCTTCTGAACAGCTTGTCCTTAAAATGGTACCCCATTAGCTAAAGAAACCCTTGAGGCAGCTGTGGGGAGAGCTGAAAGTCGAGGGAAGGGACTTTCACATGCAAGCAGAAAACCATTCTGGGTGGCTGCCTTGCTGTGACACTGAAGCCATGAGAGAACTGTTTCTTGTGGAGATGTCTCCATAGCATGAGCAAGAGAAACTCCTCTCCCTAAGTGAACTGAAGAAAAACTAGTATAGAGGTGGTAAACTGACTGGAAAAATCCCAAGTTTTGTCTCTTCACATTGTCAGTGGGAGAAGAGAGGAGAGGTGGGGAGAGGAGAAGTGTTCTGAAGGTTTATTCTGACTTTTTTTTTCCTTTTATTTCTGTTAATAAACTTATTTTATATTCTTTAAAGTTTTGTGCCTGCTTTGCTTTCTCCTAATTCTTTCTTATCTCACAATAAAAAAAATAAGTAAGGAATGGATTTCAAACTAAACCACTACACTAGTGTAATGTATAAAGTTAAAATTTTGATTATTTATAGAAAGTCAGGCAGTTTTAAGTTACAGAGTAACAGGAGTAGCTTAAAATACTATAAACAATTAAATTAAGACTTTTGTATCAAGTTTAAATTTAATGTTCTTCAAATGAGAAGAATTTATGTTATTTTTTTCAGCTGCTACTCAGTTTAAAAAGTTAAATAAATTGAAAAAATAAATTTATTTAATTCATCTTTTAAATACACACTACTATGATCATATAGAAGCTTGGTTTGGAATGCTTCTTTAATGCTATGAATATTTCTTTGTCAGTTGTTTTTATTCAGTTCATAGAATGTCTGGATTGGAAGGGAGATCATGAAGGTGTCTAACTCAGTTTCTGTTTAAGTGTTGATAAGTCATTTTTGGCAGATGTTCTTTCTACTGTTTTAAACAGTGGTGGTGGAAGCTCCATAGCCTTGACAACCTAGTTCAGTACTGTTCTATCTTTACCACCAGATGTTTCGTCTCTTTAATTTCTTGGTTATGATTATTGAGGCAACACATGCATACACAGAAAGAAGGAAAACTGAAAAATATGGTCGGTTTAATTACTTGTTCCAAATATTTTTCAATGAACATACATTAGCCAGGTATATCTATATCTAGTAATTCCTCTTTTCTGATTTTATAAAAAATAGGGACCACAGAGCTTTACCCAGTCTTTCAAAATCTCAACAAATTTCCCTGAATTCTAAAGAGATAAATGACTTAGACTCTGACATTTCATTATCCAAAGTCTGGTTTTATATGAAATTAACCTATAAAAGGAAAATGTGTGAATTAACCTGAGCACTTTCAAAGTTCTTTCTTGCTTATTCCTGACTAAGATTTTCTTTCCCATTGTAATTGCCATTTGTGTGTTCACTGAGTTAGTATATTGTGATTTACTTCATTTTTGTGGCATTAGTACAAATTTCAAAGTTTCCATTTTGCTGTAAATCTAGTTGCAGAATAATGGCTTGTGTAACTTTATTCCTTAGTATATTTAATTTGTGAAGTGGCTTTTCTGATTTTACTCAGGTCAGTTTATGCTTAGTACCTTGTCCTAGGCTTCAGTTTTTCTACATAATCTCTTCTGTGTTTGAGGTTCATGAAAAATTTCCATATTTAGCCAATCGGATTTTTTTTTAAATATGCCCAAGTTTTTCTGCAGTAGGATTGTTTATACATGTATTTTCAATACCCAGTCATTAAAAAAAAACCCCAATATTGTAAAACTTCTTTAGCACATTCTGACCTATTTCTTAGGATGTTTTACAGGCTTTCAGAGTTTATGAGTTCAACCAGTAAAACAATGTAACATTAAAATACAAAATATTTATATTTCCATAATTCTAATAAAATAATGTAGCAGAAATAAAAATATTTAAGTCTTTAATACACTACTTACTTTTTTTTTTTTTTTTCTTCTTAACACAAAAATTATGAACATATTCTCAATATTCCAATGTTTTGAATTATATGTAGAACAACCTGTCCTGGAGGTGTTACATATAACTATATATTAAAATAATTTTGCTGGGATTCAGTTCACAAAACATTACCTCTTTGTCAATAGCTACTACAGCTTCATCAGTCATCTAGGTTACATTTATAATCTGTAAAGAAATGAAAAAGACAATTTTAATGTTGTGAGTGATGTGATCTAATATAGGGTTCTTTCCCCCAGAGCCTGTTCAGCTGATAAGCACTAACCACTCATGCACTCAAAATTGGGAAGGCAAAATCCTACCCTACATGTCATGCTGTTCTACTTCTCACAGTACCATACCAGGTAGCTAAAGCATCCCAACACCAATAATACCAAACCTTCACATGATTTTTACAGTTTATCAAAAAAAGCTGCATTTCCCACCCTTCTAGAATTGCCAGTGAAATCTTGTTATACAGTAATTTATTAATTTTCTTCTCAAATATCCATTGTTCTATATTTTACATTCTGAATGACATATATTTGGCCTCAACATACAAGGCAAACACTAGTTATTTATGAAGTCATCGAGCTCCATGCGTGACCCAGTAATGGACCTCTTCATCTCCACTATTTTTGGTGAACTTTTCTTTATACTTCCTTAGGCTTTTGTTAACACTATTTTGTTACTTACGTAAAAGAAAAAGTATAATTGCACTGTGTCCTTCCATCATTCTTTCATAGGAATGCTGATTTTCTGCCTCCTTCTCTAGTATGAGTGATTATGTCTGTCACCTCCTCCATAACTTCATTTCTTCTGTATTGTATTTCCTCATTCAAAACTCCTTTTCATCTCACTTTTATGATGACAGCTTTTTTCCAGCTTTCTTAGCTTTCCTAAAGCCAAAAGATATAAAAATGTGATGACTGAATGCATTAGTACCTGGCTACATCTCTTACTTTTTAATATATATGCATAAACTTATAAAGCTTGAAGTATTTTATAATTTCATATATATTATATTATTTTATAGTTTTCATATGTGTGTGTGTATATATATATTTATACATGCATACACACACACATGCTTTTGGCCTTATCTGGCTTTTTTTTCTTGTTTTTCAAAAATTTCATATCTTATTCATTCATTCTTTCACATTTTAAAATTTGGATTTCATGAACAAGACATCTGTGCCTCTTTTAGACAGTGAAAAGAGTAAGAATGAATTGGAAATTTATATTACTTTTCCCATGAACCTGTTTACTGTTAAATACTCTGATGAAATCTAGTTTATTAATTAAATGTTTTCATGCACCTTTGAAATAAAATGTAGTCTGATTTCAGGAAACTAATGCATGATAATTCAGAAATAAACCTCCTTCCTGAGGCAATGATTCAATTAATGGTAAAAATTGTAATTGTCTAGTTTGATCCCACTTGTGACATTAATGTATGTTCTTGTTCATAAGTTATCAGAGGTGTTAATTTAAATGGAAAAGTCAAAGACATGAGGTTTTTTTCTAACTTTAAGTATAATTCTTTTATTTTCAAGTTAAAACTGAAGCTGTTAAAGCTATCATAAATCATGACTTAAGCTGTGCCCTCAAGGATCTTTGACAAAAGCTTACTAGGTCTTGTCTGAAGATCTCACTCTCTAATCTAAAATTAGACATTTTGAATGTATTATCACAAATTACTCCCAAAAAAACTCCAAGAAAAAGTGCTGTCTTTTACAAATACGGATTCATCTATAACAATATTTTTTAAAAAAATATAGGTTACTTTCCTGAAAAATGGGAACTATCCCAGTTTTTAGGGCATCATTATTTTTATTATTTTTTTCTGCTAATAGTTTCTATAACTGTTCTTTTCCTAAAGAAAAATGTATTCTCTCAGTTAAGTCTGTGTCCTAATCTGTCATCATTGGTGCCTTAACAAACTGGTACAGAAAAAGAAAATGTTAAACAGAATGCAAAGGAGATGCTAATGTCTCTCATGCACTGGCTTCAAATTATGAATGAGGCACATGATAAAAGCCTCATATTGGCATGTTCTACAAATACTTCTGTTAGCAGCTTTACAAGAGGTAGCACTTTCATCCATATAGCATGAAAATGCTTCATTTTCCCCAACTTGTCACAGTACATTAATCGAGTCAATTATCATTTGCTGGCCTCATTTGTTAGTTCCTGACATTTAAACAGGGAATTTTTAGCAGAGAGTTCTGTATTAAACTAGAGTTTGTTTCCTGTACACCTTGATGTTTGGATTTTATGATGTAAGTGAATTGTTTTTATAAGTATACACAAATTTCCCTTGATCAAATCATATTATTCACTTAAATCTGAAAATGTAACATCAATATATCTACAAGCATATACATGTACATCCACATATACCTATGATGACTTTAAACATCAAAATTCTATTCTTTAAGTTCTTAACTTTACAAATTAAGCCCTCAAAACTTAGAAAATTAAAAAGGAGTTGTTATTGCTTTCATTCTTTTCACTTATTTAATTCCTTAATTTGCTTACATATATTCTTTGCAATGCCATTTTAATGAGATCATAAATGTATATTTTCTATAAGACCTCTGTTTTTTGCCTGCAAAAATAGAATTGTTCAGTATGTGAATCTTGATAGTACCTATTATTTGGAAGAACACAGTGTCCCTTCATTACTGAGTCTTAAATTGAGTGGTTAGAGCCAGGACATTACAGTACTATAAACTAACTTTTATAGTTAGTCGAATATTATTTTGGAACTCTATATTAAACTTGAATTTGAGACACATTTTGCACATAATGCTGGACAAAGCAGCAATAAAAACCTTTATATTTGTGTTTGGAATTTTGTGAATAAGTTTTTGAAAACCTGTAAGAGAAGACAGACAAGTTATTTGTTGAAATGCTATATTCATAGCTTCCTCTGAAGTCTAGAGAACTGCCTACATATCTAAAAATATACTAAATTAAAATTAAAAATAGAAGCATAAAATTGTTACAGCTGGAAAAGATCTCCAAGCTCACAGATCATCAAGTCACACCAGTAAAATACACTCCTTTTGTTGCTGACATATTTCTAAAAGCATTTTGTTTTTTTTCACAGCTTTAACCAGATTAAGTTCTAGTTGGGTTTCAGCCATTTTAATTGTTTCCCTGCATAACCTCATGACACCCTTCTGAGTTCTGACTCATGACAGTCCTCCTGAGTTGCCTGTCTGTTCTTCCAAAGGTGATAAAATAATGAAGACAATAAATATTTCCAGACACTGGAGCTTGATGTCTTTAACTTGGGAGAATTTTCCCACTTATAATACGGACTAGAAATTTGCACTTTAACTCTGATTTGGATTTGCAAAACCTTTCTCAGATAAGCCCCAAGTGAGGCTCATAGGTTACTACTGGTTAGAGATAATTTCCAAAAGGCAGTTTTGACATGATAAAATGCTATTCAGAGAAATAAGATGAGGTAATTTAGACAATGGATGTTCTCCAGTAAAAGAGAATAGTGAATGTAATTTTCTGTTGTAGATACAGCATATAGAGCCTTTATATTTACCATTTCTTGTTACATGTGCGGTCCAAAGCACACTTCAAGTTGAAAGATATTTTTGGTTGTGAAAGAAAATGAATACTTGTAGTCACAGAATACAACTTTTTTTTTTAAAATCTAGACTGGCGTAAGTTTCTTTCTTTCTTCTGGATATGATAAGAGCAAAATAAAATTCTGTAAGGAATGACCTCCTGAAAAAGACTCAGTTTTCATGGTCTGGTCCAGCTGCTTGACAGGATGTTCATCATCAGCATCAATATTGTCCTGCTGTTTTTATTTCCCTTATGCCCAAGAAGATGAGGGGCTCATAGCAAAGTTAAGAATATGACACTACAATGAAAAAGAAAACCATTCCAGAACAGCCAGCTTCACAGTCAGACAATAGTGTCAGGTATATTGAATTTACAAGTATGGATATAGATATATGCTGCCTAATAATGCAAAATACTTTTCCCCAACACTGGGTCTTCAAGCCTTCAGACCACAAAATAAAAGATACTTTTTGTGTTAATCACTAAGCACACAGATACAGAAAAAGGCTTCTCCAGGCCTTAAATATAATAAAAGCTGAGCACTCCCTCTGCTCAGTAGGTCCATGCACTGAAATTACCTAGATACATCACTGTTTCCCACTTTAGACATCTGATCTTCTTTAGGGTATATGTATCTCAGCAGGTGCAGGCTATCTGCATCCAGTCTGAGTTTCAGAAAAAAGTAATAAACAGCTAAGCAGAGTAAAACGGCATTGTCTCAGAATCCAGTTTTTTAAGATGTTATTAGAAGAAATATACAGCACGCCAGAAGATTCAGAACATTTCAGAGGTTAATTCAGTATTGTATTTGCTTGTAAATGCAGCTCATTGTAGAGGAGGAAAAAGAGACACTTTTTATAGTGTCCCAGTGACCCAGTGTTTACACCCTCTGTTCAACAATTAGGAAAGCAGAAAACTCAGTGCCATTTCTGGCACATTTTTCATGAATCAGCAGTGCCCTGGCAGCCAGGAAGGCCAGCCTTGTCCTGGAGGGGCATCAGGCACAGCATCACCAGCCGGGCAAGGGAGGGGATTGTCCTGCTCTGCTCTGCACTGGGGTGGCCTCACCCCGAGTGCTGGGGGCAGTTTTGGGTGCCACAACATAAAGCAGGCATGAAGCTATTAGAGAGTATCCAAAGGAGGGAAATGGAGATGGTGAAGGATCTGGAGGAGAAGCAACTGAGGACACTTGGTCTGTTCAGGCTGGAGGAGACTGAGGGGAGACCTCATTGAGATCTTCAACATGCTCATGAGGGGAAGCAGAGGGTACTGACCTCTCCACTCTCATGACCAGTGACTGGACTTGAGGAAATGCCATGAAGCTGAATCAGGGGAGGTTTAGTTTAGATATTAGGGCAATGTTTTTCACCCAAAGAGTTATTAAGCACTGCATCAGGCTCTCAGGGAAGTGGTCATAACACCAAGCCTGAGTTTAAGAAGCATTTGGACAACACTCTTGGGCACATGATGTGATTTTTGAGTTTTCCTGCACCAGGCTAGGCATTTGACTTGACGATCCATTAACAAACCATTATATTTTGCAAAACATTCTTTTGCAAACAGTAAATTTTCAACAAGACAAAAAATGACCATAAGCACAATGTAAATGTAGCTGATTCATTACATTACTATGAGTTTTTTACATGATAGACTTTTTATAATAAAATCTGGAGAAAAAAATACTAAGAATATAAGATGCATATTAATGAAAATAGGTGAAGTCATCAGAGAACCTTCTTCAAATATTTAAAAGTCAACAACCAGATTTTCATTTATATCAGCTGATTTTGGATACAATTAGAAACACTGTTTCTCTCTTTGTCATGCTTATTCCCTTCTATGCTCTCAGACATCCAAAAAATTTTTTCCTAATATGCATGGCTCCACATACATATATTGGAGATATGCAGAGCAAGAGGGAGTATAATATATTCTAGGTCAGAAGCCAGTAGATAGTTTATTTTCTAAACAAGTTAGCTACTATTACTGAGAACCAAATAAGAACTTAGGTACATAAGGTTGGTCCAGTTTATTTTTTAGTATCTGAATCTTTAAGAAAGTTTCCTTTAAAAACGGTTCAGATCTAAGATATAAACCAAAGAAGCATGTGGAATTCAGTTTCATGTAAAATGTCATTTATTTAAATTTAGTTGGGACATAAAATTCTATTTATTAGCAGTTTTAAGCAACATCATGCTTTGATATTAAGTTGCATGCATTGGCATCAGCAACTGAGGTGGTCCTCTGTCCAACCCATCAGAGAATGTTGGTGGTACTGGATGCTGCAAAAAATATGAAGGGGGCTGCTCTAAAATTTTGCAGTGTACTTCCAGAGAATGCAATTTCCTTCAGTTTCAAATCTAGGTAAGAAAAGTCCCATATTCTATAACACTGCTTGAAGCACATCACAGGCCCTTGCCCTTGTTTAAATCCTATTTCTGTGCATGAAAGTCATCTTACATATTCTAACACAAAAAAGTCATTGTAAAGTAATGTAAGGCTATAAACTACCTGAAGCAAATCTCTGCCTCCTACTCCCATGACTCTCTGGACAGCCTACTGGAATACCAGATATTCTCTTCCTCTCTGTCTTTAATTATGACACGGAAATGTAACTGCTTACATGTTAATGAGATGATAGAAGAGTGCTTTATAACATTACAATGAATAAAGAATCTATGAGGAGATATGAAAACTGGCTCAGAGTTCCTGCAGGGGCAGAGTAAACAAAATACTTACTCAGGGTCTAACTGCTCTGTAAAATCCATCTCGCAGTACCCTGAAGAAAAAGAGAATTAGTAATTATTTAAAAATTTGGTGCAGGTGTGTGTAATTAGAAGAAGGACTGAAATATGAATATGCGAGTATATGACTAGGATGCTGATGTATTTAACTCTTCCCTCTACATTGTTTAGGTATTTACCTCATGGTTTTGAAGTCAAATAAGGACATTGGCTTCTAGTGAAATCATATTTTTACAATTTCAGCTTAATTTTCTTTTACATTTAAAAACCATCTTCCTAAGACTTTGTTTATAGAAGATGTTGGAAAAAATTTAAATCATCATGAATGCATTGCATATCCAAAAGATCCAAGGGAACTTTTCCACTATCAAACTATTGAAAATACCAGGTTAATAATTCATTTCTTTCTCCACAAGGCAGAAGGATTTAGTTGCAATCACTTAATATCATACTCGCAAAGGTGTTTAAAGAACCAGCACACACACATATGTAATTATATGATCAAGAGTATTAATAATGCTGATTGATAACTTTTGTGAATACTCACATTTCAGACCATGATTTGATGACCTTTTTTTCAGGACCAAAAAGAGCAAAGCTACAATTTATGCTATGAAAAATTTAAGAAGCCAAATCAGTTAGTTGATTTCCATTGTGTTTTTAAACTTACTTTGTGTCACCTGATATTCCTCATGATGTAGTAGGCAGTCAGCAAAGAGCACAGTAGGAGAAACGGCATCAATTAGAATAGAGTACAGCAGAAAAACAGATGTCATGACTTAGCCATTTAAAAGAATTTTCACAATCTACAGGTACTTTAGAAGCTGCATTTCTTTCAATATGTTACATATAGTTCTTCTCATATGTTTTGGGCTGAGGCCAATAATCTTATCTTTCTTTTTTGTAATGTTTTTGTTCTTTACATGAGAGTGAATGTAGACAGTAACATATGGATTTTGTATTATTCTGTCTGAGAAGTAGCGAGACAATACTGTTCCAAGTTGAAAATAAATATAAAAAAGGTAACCTTTATAAAAAAGTAAATAATGGAAAAAAAAGATGAGTAGCTTGTTTTATAAGGTAGTACAGACACATCCAATTACATCATATATTAGCTGCTGATGTCATTCCAAAAAATCAAAGTATAAGCCACAGGAGTAACTGCAAATTCTGTGTGTTAGTCTATAGCCTAATCATACAGTATAGTAATTCTAGAAGCAGTCTATGAACTATATACCAAGATAGCAAGAATAAGGACTAGGTTTGGCCAGGCTTGCTCTAAGTGAATGCATCAGTATCCCCAAAGTCCTCCTTCCTAGGACTGCTCTCATAATATTCACTGCCCAGTCTGTATTGATACTGGGGATTGATTTCCCCCACCCAGATGCAGGATCTTACAATTGGCCTCTTTGAACTTCATGAGGTCCATATTTCCCACTCCTTAAGCTTGTTCAGGTCCAGCTGGATGCTATCCCTCAAGAATATCGACTGAACCACTCAGCTTGGTGTCACCTGAAAACTTGCTGAGTGTGCCCTCAATCCCATCATCTACGTGATGAACTAAGACGTTAAATAGTGTTGGACCCAGTATGGAGACTTGAGAAACACCACTGAGTGTTTTCCATTTGGACATTAAACCATTGAGTGTATCCATACAGCCAATTCCTTCTCCATCAAATAGCTCATTCTTCAAATCCATATCTCTTCTCTGTAAATATAAGAATGTTGTGGACCCCCATTATCAAGACAGATGACGCCATTTGCGCTTCCCTTGTCTACTGATGCTATTCATTCCACTGTAGAAGTGACGTAGGGTAGAGAAATACAGGCCTGATAGGAAAGCACACTCCTTGAAAAGTGTGGAAACAGGCTGCAGCATAGAGGAGTATAGGCATGGGACATAGGCTTTTCACTAGGCACCCCTTGGCTGTAAAAAACTTATCCATGAGTAGTTACAGAAACTGAGTCTGACGGTAACAAAGAAAACAGACAACATGTACTAACATACCAGCACATAAAGCCAAATTGGAGGTAGTCTGGAGATGTAAGACACTGAAGAAAGATCATGCTACCAAACATGAAAATTACTCCTTGGGGACTGTATAGAAAAAACTGTGTAGAAAAAACCATCGACAAGAACATCACATGTTTCTGTCTTGGCAATGTACTTCAGATATTAAAAATTCCCAGTAACAGTGCATCACACATGCCAACACCAGAAAAAAAACTTAGGACATAGGAGCAGGGGGAGGATAAACATAAAACCAGGAGAAGTAGTAATAGCTGAGACTATTAACAATTTAAAGTGTATTAGTATTTTTATTATTCTGTAAAAATTATCTGGCCAACAAATACTAGATTTCGTTTATAACAATACTATCTGCTTTATATGTACATAAAGTGACCTTTTTCTTTGCCTATAAAAAAGATTTTGAGTTTAACAACCCATGCATTTCTCATCCTGGCATTAAAATTCTTGGGGATATTTTTAAAGAACTTTTTCAGCATGTATATTTCTTAAAAGGGACTCAGACATAGTAGAAAATCTGGGAGCGGGAGAATGACTGGGTGAGTCAGGAACACAGGAAAGCATAGCTTTGTTATTTGCAGGAGGAAGAACCAACAAACATGTTATAGAGGTGCTAGATAGCTATATGAGGGATAATTTGACATGTACCTCTGTGCCAGAAAAGACTCTTTAGCAAGTTCACAGCATTTATTCAGTGAGTTTCTTTCTGAACTGAGTTTAGCTTCATAATATGACATTCCAGTGCCTGGACTGGAGTTACTCTTGATTTACACTGTGGTAACTGTGACTACAATTTGCTCTACTGCTTAAAACAAGCATTTCAGAGGAGCTGATCATGCAGGAATAGATTCAAGTGACATCCAAAATATCATCCATGTTATGCAACTGGAAAAAGCAACAGTTAACAAGCCCAGTGAAGCAATAATAAACTGGGACTTGACATTCCTCCCTTGTCTCCAGGCTGTTGGCTTGTGCAGTAAAAAGAACTAACTGTCCATTCACTGAATTTTGTCAGTCTGATTATCTTTTTTTACCTGCAGGGACTATCCAGTGTAACAAGGCCTTAGAAAAAGATCATCGTTCTTTTAGCCTTTTACAGTAATTGAAGAGACAGCTTCTAGATGGTTTAACCCCACTGCCCTTTTGCAAGATGAATATGTGGATGCCAGTGGGTCTCTGGAGTTTGTTGCTCTTTTATTCTGTAGCTATGTTATAACTCAAAGATGAAGCTCCCTGAATAGTCATTACTCTGTTGTTCTTTTTACTGACAGTTATTTTAGTGTTCTTATTATTCTCTTCAGTATCTGTTCCTCTCTACACAACATGGAAAGTATAAACATGTGACAACACTTCCCAGTCATCATCGAGTATGGAAAATTTATATCTGTTGAAATACACAATATCTGTGCCCTGCAATCGTACTCTGAAATCTAGGCTGTAGACCTGATCATAAATATCTTGACAGATAAAGCATTTGCCTAAAGGCCATATTAGAATGGCCTTATCAATTTCCAGTTAACGGGGATTCATCTGAGGTTCCCCAAAAGACATAGCTTTAGTCTAACTTTGGTCTCAGTGGATATCTAGTTAACAAGTAATATCTCCCTTGAAGCTTACGAAGTAATTTATTCACTTGTATTTTTATGCTGTTGCTTACCAGGACCTTGGACTCTTGAGCTCATTGCCTACATTTTTCCCTATCTCATTTTTCTGTTGATAATGTGTTGGTTATTAAGCTGAAGATGGTCACCAAAAAGAAATTGAGCAGTTAATAGGTAATAGATTCCCAGGCTTGTGTTATATTTTCATATGTCTGCTAAACACTGTCACCTGTCCTATAGGTGATTTCTAAAGAACTATAACATTTCATAGGACAATAAGGTAGTTAAAATGAACATCAGAAAATCTGATGCCATGCTGTCAGTTCTTTGTAAGCCTTTCTGTTACTTTCAACAGCGCTGCAGAATGTATTAATTGGGAGGCAAATTGTGGATTTGTAATAAGTTTATATCCTGTTCTTTTCAAATAACTTATTTGCTTTATCAATTGACACTGAAAAGTGAACTGATGTTTACATTAATAAGGTAATAATAGATAGCTTTTATATCCCCAAAGTTTCCCTTCACATTATTAATGATCACATCATTTAAATACATATATTGTATGAATGATTAGTTCATTCATAAACAGAGAATCATAGAATCATAGAATCATAGTATCATAGAACAGTTTGGATTGGAAGGGACCTTTCTTATAAGCCAACTTTCTGGACCCAGTACTCCTCATGGGATTTAATGCGAGAGAAGTGAAGGGGAGCATCACCTCCCTCGACCTGCTGGCCACACTGCTTTTGATATAGCCCAGGATATGGTTGGCTTTCTGGATTGTTCTTACCCAGTTTTTCATTCACAGTATCCACCTATCTGAGTAGTGATCAGAAACATCAATGTCTCCTTTAAGTGGTAAATCTAATTCATCTTCTCACGGATTCATGAGTGGCAACGTAGAAATTTTCCAGCCTGCTAAACATAAATGAATGAACAGTGCCACATTTGTCTTGTTACCTTCTGTGTCAGAAAAAGTCCTTCATAATCCTTAGCAATCTAAGTTGTGTCACTTGAGTGTCCTTTTGCAGATCATCTTGGATAGCATTCAAATCATATTGTTCCAGGAAAATTACACTGAATGCCTTTTGGAATTTTAAGGATGAAAAAAGCCCGCAAAAGTGACTGACCACATAACACTAGTTTTCACAGGTAACTTCTCTAGGAAAACTGAAATTTTACAGGTAATTTCACTAGGTGAAGATGTGAACATGTGCCTTCAATGTGTCATGAGAGCCTTGTATAACATATATTTCGCAATAGGTGACAAACCAGGTAAACTATGGCCATGGACTTTGCAAGATAGGTGTGCCTCAGCAAAATATCCAGTTTGTGATTTTTCTCTATGTTCCCCTCTTCCACTTAAACTCAAATGCTGAAAAGTGCTCTGCTCTACTAGCAAATCTATTGCAGTATTGTGTCCATATAAAATACCTAATCCATCAAACCTAAGATATTCTCAGGTATTTTTTTCGCTATTTGGATAATTAATGGGACTGCAGTATTTTATAGTGCTGCTATATGGTCAAGGATCTGAATAAATCCTTATCTCATAATCACTCTCACACTATACACATTTATTTCTGCTTGCCTGGAGTCAGTAGTCAGAATAAATTAAGAGCACAAAATTAATTGCTGGAAAGATGCGTATTAGTTTTAACATAATTTCATCTCTTCCACGCAAGCTAAACTGGACTGAATATGAAGGAATTCAGATACAAACCCCCCTTAAACTATATTTTTCTAGTCTATTGAAATGTGAAATTTACCTTCTGAGCTAGATTTGTTTAAAAGTGTTCAGGGTGTTACTTTACCCATAATCACTCAATGAGCAACTGTCTGAAAAATCTTAAATTGTTTTCAAATTTCAAATGCAATGACCACATAGAAGTTGATTGATTACTGATACTCTGCTTAGGAGACAATAATTCTAATCTTTGGGACCTCAACCGATTTCATAGCTCTGACTACATTTTAGTAAATTGTCTAATTGTCCAAGATGGTAATCCATTTCCTATGACTCACAATGATCCTCTCCCTCCTTTCTCAATGGTAACTCATTTTTTTATTGCACTATATACTATATTTAGTATTTGGAACTTTTTAATGCTGTAAGGATGTAAAGAATACTGTTGCCTCTCTCAAAACACTGTCAAGGCCAAAGAAGGAAATTGTCATAAGATAAACCACCACAGCAGGAACTTGAGATAAACACAGACAGGAGAAATTTACAACAGGAAGGCACTAATGTCAAGCCTGGTGAGGCAGATCGGGTTAGCACATCATGGTTAATGCATCCAGACAAAAATTCCCACTGTGGCAAACTGTGGGAAAGGAGGTAACTGCTTATACACATATCACCAGTCAAACAAAGATCGCCCCAAGTTACGGGAACAGCCTCTACATAAACCTGGAACAGCCTGGGAACGGCCTCTCTGCATATCTGGAACTCGGACTATATAAAAGTGGTACCCCCAGAAGAACTCTGAGACCCTCACCACCTAGAAGCCAAAGGTGAAGGAAGACCAAAGGAATCCCATTGGATCCACTGGTGCTGACCATCTTCTGCTTCTCTCTGTCTCTCATTCTCTCCATCTCCCTTTCCTAAACCGTCTCTTTTCTATTTCTTTCTATCTCTCTATGTCACATTTACTTTTAAATAGAATCCACATTATTGACTTCAGCATATGAAAAAGTCCTTCATAATCCTTAGCAATCTAAGTTGTGTCACTTGAGTGTCTTTTTGCAGACCATCCTGGAAGCATTCAAATCATATAGTTTCAGAAAAATGATACTGATTGCCTTTTGGTATATTAAGTGTGAAAAAGGCCTCCAAAAGTGACTGACCATGTAACAATATTATTCAAGACCAACTTCACTAAGGAACACTGAAATTTTACCTTAATTCAGGCAGAGGCACCTCTCACTAATTGGATTATAACAAATTTTTTCGTAGCTGCAAGTAACATTTTAGTCAAGACTGCAGGGACAATCATTTTTTAAAAGAAATATATTTATTCCTGATGTCTTTTAACCTAAGAAATACAATGCAATGCCTCATAAAAATTCTAAATGAAGTCAATGACAAATTTAGTCTAATAACTTCAATCATATGCAACTATTATAAAGCAGTGTCATGGATTAACTCCAGTCAGTACCTAAACACAAAACAGCTACTCATTCACTTCCCCCTTCCATGGATAGGATGGTGGAAAGAATTGGAAGAACAAAAGTGAAAAAGACTTGTGAGTTGATGTTCTGGTTTTGTCTGTAATGGTTGGGTTTTTTTTCTACTGGCAGCTACAGTGCTGTCTTTTTGGTTTAGTAAAAGAATGATGCTAATAATAGACGATGTTTTAGCTGTTGTTGAGCAGTTTTTGCACTGAGTCAAAGACTTTTCATTTTCCCATTCTATACCAGTGGGGAGCTGCACCAGAAGCTGGGTTGGAGTGTGGCCAGAACAGCTGACCCAAAACTGGACTACAGACATTCCATACCGTGTGATGCCAGAATCTATAAATTAGTGGGAGCTGGCCAGGAGGGCCTGATCAGTGCTTGGGGAAAGGGTGGGCTTTGGCCAGCAGGTGGTGAGCAATTGTATGGTGTATCACTTTTTTTCCTGTGTTTTGCTTCTCTCTTTTTTTTCTTCTTTTCGATCACTGGTATCATTTTTATACTGCTTATTCTTCTTATTATTAAATTGTCCTTAATGTTCATGGGTTTTACCTTTTGCTGATTCTCCTCTCTGTCTCACCAGGGATGTGGGGGGGAAGTGGGCGAGTGGCTGCAATGGCTTAGTCACTGGATGGGTTTAAACCATGGTGGTTGAGATACAGAGAGCTAATAGGTAAAGGAAGAGCCAAGCATACAAGCAAAGTAAACCAAGGAATTAATCCACCACTCTCCATGGGCAAGCAGGGATTCAGCCACCCCCAGGAAAGCAGAGATCCATCACACAGCATGATGACTTGGGAAGACAAAAGCCATCACCCTGAAGGTCTCCCCCTTCCTTCTTCTTCCAGCTTTATATGCTAAGCACAACTCCATATGGCCTGGATTGTCCCTTTGGTTTGTTGGGGTCAACTGTCCTAGCTGTGTCTCCTTCCAACTCTGTGGACCCCCAGCCTCCTCGCTTGTGAGATGGGGTGAGAAGCAAAAAAAGACCTTGACACTGTTCAAACACTGCTCAGAAATAACCAGAACATACCTGTGTTACCAACACTGTTTCCAGCAAAAGTCCTCATACTCTGTAGAATGAAAAATAGCCTCCTACTATGTAGAATGAAGAAAATTGACTCTGAAGCAGCCAAAATCAGCCCAGGCAGCAATTTACTGCCTAGAAAATGAGTCCCTATCCTACGATTTTTCTTGTAAATTTGCTCCCTTACGATAACAGCATATTGTACAGTTATGAGAGCTTTGCTAAAGGAAGCTTGACTTTTATTTGGGGAATCATTGTGACATGGCATAATTAAATTCTTATAACTGATAGCAATTGTATATAGAAATTCTACATGGAATATCAGAAGAATAACTAAAAAGAAAAAAATTGACTCACAAAAATTGTTTTAAGAGCAAGAGTTTTGTAATACACTAACACAGTATTCCATATTGTGCTCTCTATGCTGAGTGTGATGCAGTTTTTGAATATGTACATTACACATCATTCTCCAGAATAAGTGACTTTGTAAAATCTTTGTACAAATTATTACTTATTCTGTCTCTCTTGGTAATAAATGCTTACAACAAAAAGTGATGAGTACTATCATATACTGTCTTCCTGTAATTTTTTTATTGTTGATACATTATTTTTGTGATTTTGAGTATGTACTCAAATAACTCTATTTAGATAGTTTAACAAATTTTAGAATAACTTTTGCTAACATATCTAGAAACCACAATCATAGCCTACTCAACAGTAATTGAATAAAAACCTATATTGCTAAAAGGTCAGATTTAACATTATTATAATACTCTCTGATATTATTTACATTCATACAAACAAAATAAATGTTTTGCAATGAGGTTAGATAGAAATCTAGCCACCATCTGGCATGCACATTATATCATTTTACTTTCCCAGTACCACTGAGTGCATGGGAAAATGAATAGCCTCTAAGCAGAATGATAATGTTGTACATGCTATTTTCACTCACACTAGTTTATAATTTGAAGCCAGAAGCTGTGATGTTAAACTGGGTATTATCTAGTATAGAGAAAGAAACTGGCATTTACATTTTTATATAGTCTGTGAAAGACAGTCTCTTTTAACACTGAAGTACTGCATTGCCTGCATCTGTCTTCTCAGCAAGACAAGTAATTATTTTCTAGGATTCAGTATATTGAGCATGATAGCATTAATTTAACATGCTTCATTGTCTTTAATTTTGAAGTTTCAATGAATTTGGATTAGCTTCTTAAAGAAGACTAGACTGATATGCTAAATTCAATAACATAAGTTCTGGAAAATAAAGGTTTCTTTTCTTGCATTCTTTTCTTTGTGAGTACTGTCCATGCTTTGTAAGCGGTGACTTTTTTCTAGTTTAGATTATACTGTGGATTCTTATTCATGTTTTATCACACCTTTCTTAAACCTATTTTGAAATCTTATAAGTCGTCTTCATTTTTATTGATACCAAAGAGAGTTGAGCCAGACTTTCTTCCATCCTCCTTAAGTTCTTCGAGATTTCTGATTTTGCTTCCAGAAAATAAGTCAGAAAGATAACAAGAAATAGTCTAGGAGCCATTAGGGTATGACACATCAATGATGAATATGTTTATGGAGAAAGTAACATTAAAAAATTCTGTATTTTCTGCTTCATGCTAGTGATTTGCATATCAGTGCTAATTATCTTACCGAAGCATATTAGCCATTGATGCAGAATAATGTGGAATAGGAAAGGCCATTTCCTTTGCAACAGAGGAAAGACCAATTACCTTGTTACTTTCTTAATCAGTGACCTACAGCAATGTAATGCTTTGGCTTTCTCAAAGATAGAGAAGAGATTCAGAGCCCTTTTAAAACCTGTGTAACAACTTCTGTGTAAACCTTTTTGTTTCTTCTTTTGGTAATGCCATCAAAAATAAAAACTAGTCTGTTTTCTCATTACCTGTAGAAATGTTGATGCTACACAGGAACTCAGGATAAATCTGCAGAAAGATAAATATATTCTCTTGTGATTTTTGGTATATGGTGCTTTTGTGGTGGTTTAGATTAGGAGGTTTTAATTTATTTGAAATTAATACATTTTACTTAGAAATGCATTTAAATGTGTTGAGATTTCTCATGAAATTAGAGTAATGGATTAACTTTGCAAAAGGATTTAGTTTGTTAAACTATGGTACACAAGTTTTGTAGAATCTTCCATTGTAATGTTGATCATTTGCCAGGGCTGTGAGTGTTTCTCCTCAGGAGGGGTGTGGTGGCCGGTGAACATACATTGTGTCGGGGTGACCGGAGGGTTCCCCCAAGAGGCGCATTGCTCTGTGGGATGACCTGTGCTGGTTTGAATTCCCTGGTTGTCTGTCAGCCTGGTCACTCCCCCAGAGCTCTCCCATTGGTCCCTGCTGCCTGGTCCTGCCTTTCCCCCGGCCCTGGAAAAAGCCCTGAATTAGCCATGCTGTTCGTATTTGCCTCTACACCCTGCGAGAGTGAAGATGCAATAAAATCCTCCTGCCGGAATGCAAGCAGATACCCTTCCTGCCTCTTTATCACTGACTGAATACTGAACTTGCCCAGGCACCCGTGGGGGCACGTGAGTCCCCATGGAGCAAGGCAATTACAGTATTAGAGGGGCTTTGGTGGTCTGGGCTGATGGCTACTTAGGGTGCAAGAGGCAGACTTTGTGATGCTGAGCAGAGTTCAGTGCCTCTTCTGCTTGGGACTTGCTTTAAAATTCAAAATCTTCTCTGACCAACTTGGCAGCTTTGCCTTGAAAGTGGTATCATATTTCTGACCTGGCCACCAAACATTCCTTTCTGTCTTGAGCCTTAACCTGCCCTGCATAAAGGGTATGTAGGTGAAACTGGACTCTTGTCTGCCCCAGCTGCTGCCTCCAGAGCTGCCCTGCTCACCTTGTTCTGCCACACAGGAACTGGCTGGCTTCAAGCCTTCCCTCTCTGTCCTATTGTGAGTCCCACTCCTGAGTCTCCTGGGTTTGCCGAGCCACTGCTCTGCTGCTCCTTGATGAAGCTGTGGGGAAGTAGAAACAAGCATGTGAGTATGAAAATAAAAAGCCAAATTTCTAGATTTTCTCTGTCCACTTATAAAACCCCCAAACCTTTGTGTAGATAGAGTATCCCCATAGCATCATACTCTGTGAGGAGGGAAGAAGGTACAGTCAAAAATACTGTTTTGTAAAGTACTGCACCTATACATGCACTTTGTTTTTCAGTACTGGATGTTAGGACAATTTACAAGCATTAATAATCTGAACACTGGCAAAATAAGACTTCGTCAGTGATGTAGTTCAGAACTAGGACTCTATTGATATAGCTTATTCCCATTACTGTTTGCTTCCTGACATACATTTCTCCTAAGAGTTGTAGACATTGTAATTAGTTACAAAAAGTACAGTTACGGTTTTTTTTGAAACAATAATTCAGGTTCTGAAAATGAAAAAATAATTCAATTTTAATCAGTCACACAAATGGTGTACTGTACAAAAATTACAATCTTGCTAAATCTGGTATTTTATTCCCATCTCTGTTAGCAGGTGTGTATTTTTTACAAGAGTTTGTTATTTTTTTACATAATTCCAGCTTGCTTAACTAAATTTTAAGCAGCTTTATTATGAAAATTGAAATAGGTTTTTAGGGTTTTCTGGTTTAGGATAATCTTCAGCATAAATCTTTTACCTAACAAACAAAACTGACATACTTCTGTGAAAGATGCATGAGCTAGGATCTGGTTAGCTTCCACTAACATCTTTATAATATAAAGACTGAAGGACTATCTGTAGTCCCAGTCTTCCCATGGAATTACCCTGAAGATTTATTAACTTTAAGGTTTTTTATAGGCTTCTTTAATCATAAAGTCAAGAAAACAGGTAATTTTCATTTTTATATTTTAATTTGAAATAATGTTATTAGTTTAAAGTCCAGGTGTATTTACTTGAAATTAATAGTTGTTTAATTAAAAATATTAATTAAAAAAAAAAAATCTGACATAGGTACTATCAGTCCTATAGGAATAATCAATGTTTAATTCCATTCCACGTGTTGCTGTTTTTTTCTGAATATTAATATTGTAATAAAAATAGCCATTTTTATTTTTGGATAAATGTGTTACTAATGTTGTTTTTATTATTAGTCCAATTAGTCACCATGGCACAAAAGTTGGTAGTGTAGTGATGAAGTCTGCTGACAGCACTGAGCTGAGACATTATCAATACAGAGAAACAGGATATCACGAAGAGGAAAAACTGGACAATGAGAGAATAAAAACAGGAAAAAAGTATGTATTAGAAATGCAAATTTACAGTCCTAGATTCTATTAAAAATGCTATAAGCTCTCGTGTTCATTAATTGAAAATAATTGAATTGTGAGGAAGCTTTTTGATGAAAGGAGGTTGTACAGCCAGCATACTCCAAGACAAATACTTACATCAGGAACCAATGAGTACTACCTGTTTTATAAATGGGACCACTGAGAATTCATTTGAAATTCCATATACAGCTCTGGTTCTTTGTTGTGATGAAGATGAACTGAACTGGAACAAGTGGAGAGAAAGACAGGCAGGATGACCAGGAAAATGAAACACCCATCTTATGAGAAAACACTGCCAAAAACAAAGTCTAAGAAGGCACTGAGTATATTCTCTATATAATTAGTCGCTATCTTATTAAGGTAGGAACAAATTTTATGGCTTAAAACCCATATTAGAAACCTTAGGGAGTGATTTACAAAATCCTCTATTTCAAACATCATCTGCCTGTGATTATAGCTTAGATCTTCTACATTTTTTTTCTATTCTACATAGCTGGCTATAATGTCATATGTGATAGTAATGTTGCTAAAATGTACTATATCTATACATTTTCTTGGTCTCTTAAGCCATTTTTACAATCTTGTTTAGAAAATAGAGGTAAAACTGTCTGAAAGCTTGAGGATATTACTTATGATTTGCTGTAACTGATGGTTAAGGACCAGTATGAGAAAATAAGTATCATTAAAAGCCCTACACATCCTCTATCTGTTTCAACACATCAAAAATTAGTTATTCAGGTGCAAGTCCTCTACATTGGAAGCTTTTAAGTTTCATTGTCCCTTGTTTTAAATACATGGGATGAAATAAATCTTTTCTTAAGGTAGCCAGATCACAATCAAAACCTAGGGCAGTCAGTGGTTACAAGTCAATATTTTCACTAGACATTACTGTCTAATTAGTAGTATAGCACTGACTTAAAATTTTCACTAACTCCCAAAATTTGGATTAAATTTCTTTATATTTTCAGAAATGGAAAGTCTCATTCCATTAATATTTTACCTATTTTCTTGCTAATTCTTAAATTGCAGTTTACATTTCAATTAAAGGATTATTTCTTTAATAAGTAATCTTTCATTACTTATTAATGTTTTTGTAATCAGGCCAAATCTGGGACTTAAGGGAGCTCTTACCCCCAGTCTGTTTGCTGTGGTTCCTCTTTGGATGATCCCATGGCAGCAAGCCTAAGCATGTCCAAAAATGTAGATAGACACGCACACAGTGCAGAGGTACAGATGTATGCATTGACACAGAGAACAGTGTTCTTCCCAGCACCCCCATAAACCCCATCAGCACTCCCAGCTATGAACAACTTCTTCCTTTTCTCCCCTTTATCAGGTCAAGAGTTCCCCCATTATCACTTCCCCTGTCCCCAAGACTCGCTTGATCTACTGACGCATGCACATCTGCTGGTCTCTTAAATCCTGACTAGCCTGTGTCAGTCACATCTCCCCAGAGTCCCAGCCCATGTTTGTCCAGCCTTTAATCCTGATCCCAGATTTTTCAGACTCTGAACAGCATTGACTTGCTGGACAGTTTAGCTTGAGGAAAAAGAGCAAATCACATACACAAATAGAATTCACAGGTGCAAACACATGCACTCACACAGAACAGAGATGGTTGAACCTCTTCATTTCTTTGAAGTCCCAACTACTATTGCACTAATATTTTCTTAAATATACACTTTACATTATGGTTTATATATCAGGGCTTTTTTAATTTATTGGGTTTGTCTTTATTGTGAATAACTGTCACTAAGATATAAACCATACTCTTACAGATCTATTGCTGTGTACATATTTTGTCTTGAAAATGTTCATCATAGTGAAATAAGTTTCAGGATGATTTTAGAGAGCAAATATGACACTCAGGATGCAGTCACAAGTTTTCATTGACTGAAAAAAAGATAGAAACAGAAACTTGGAATCCAAATGGCTACTAGAGCAAATAATTATCTGTATCTCTGTGAACTGGCTAAAGTCATGACTTGTTTTAAAAAAGTAAACCCCATCAGCAGCTGATTGCAAGAAATCCAGTTTAAAAGCATTACAAAGTAATTACAGTATCAGCCTGACCAGCAGGTTTTGGACATCTTTTCCTTGTTGGTAATTGCACAAGAAAGAAAGGACTGCAGATAGTGAAAATCATACAGAAAAATCTCAGACGCTAATAGCCTGTTAAGAGGTTGCTCTTCTTTTTTTCTGAGAAAGAGACTTCGAATTCACTGCACAAAGAGAAACATTTTAGTCTAACAAAAGAATTTTCTAACTTGCAAAGTCACTAAGAACTTGTATATCTTATGCTAGAGCACATGCTTACACTTGAGTGAAGTTTTTATATTAGCCCCCTGAAGTTCTTCTGGAAAAATAGAAAAGCAGTTTAGTTCTCTGCAGTGTATCAACTAGTGAGTTCGTAAATTCTTCTTGTGGTAGAAGACTACAGGGCGTTTACACAATCTAATGTTTTCTTATGCATGCAAAGCTACTCTGTGTAGTGACACCCATCTTCTTCCTGAATTTTGTATAAATACTCACAAGTAAAATTTTTCAAGTCAATCTGCAAGATTTCTCCTCAGATGCTAGCAGTGGCAGAATTTCACCCAGGAAACATTACTTGTTTTAAAACAATCTTCAGTTCTGAGCTTTGATTTTTTTTTTTTTTTTTCTCCTTTGGTCCTATGAACTGGGCTCTGTGTCATTTACCTTTGATATTTTTAAGCTGGTCAGTTATTGTGCAGAGTTACATAAATGACAACATCTTTGTGATTCATTAAGCACAAAATACCTTCCATAACTGAAGAAACCACGTAAGTGACAAATACCAATTAATAGGTATGGGAGAGAAATATAAACTGAGAACTATACTCTAGGGTTTTATGAGACATAGCACTGATCGAAGCTTCCTTGTGTTTAGAGAATGATAAAACTCTGCAGTGAGCTTGGTCATGTCTAGTAAAAATGGACTTTACACTGAAAAAAATACTTGTAAGAATACCAACAAAGATTTTGTGGACAATAAGGCCAAATACAATCTTTTACATTCCACAGAGCTGCTAGTCTGAATCTACTTGAAAATTTTCAAAGTTTTCATGAACATGAGAACCAGAACTTGAACACTAGCAAACTTGAATGGCATCAAAAGACTCAAAGCAAAGAAAGAGTAGGAGGTAGAAGATCCAGGAAGACAAGAAAAAATGAATAACAAGGAAAGAAAGAAGGAGATAGAGTAAGATGAAAGTGATGTACGGGCTTCTGTAATGGGTGGGGAACCACAGTTTCCAAATAGGATACTTGTGAGATACATACAGATTCAGTAGTATCATTGTCAGAAAATATGACACTATGGCTGAAAAAAGTTGCAGTTTTCAAAAGTTTTCAACACTATCTTTTGTCTAGGAGTAAGAGGGTTAATCAGGCAGCTTGTTCCCCCTGGTTCTTGTGAGAGCTGTTAATCATGCAATATTTGTTATATTTTCATCTGCATATCTCTGTATGATCTTTTTATTTTTCAAAATTTTTTTTCAGTAAACATAGGTAGGATATTATGTAACATTAAAGTGTTGAATTTTCTTTATGTTTGTAATATTATGTTTGATGTAGTACTATGTTGTAAAACATTGGTATATCTTAATACACCATTATATTTACAACTTCCACGATGTTATGTTCTTCAAGAGGCCATATAGGCAACATGAAATTTATCATTAAATGTTTATGTTCAAAGTAAGTATATTATTACATTTGCTGCATTTATTTTGAACCCTTAGTCACATAAGTTTAGATTACACTTCTTTTTAAACATTCTCAATTGTTGATAATTAATTTTTTTCAGGGGGAGCTCTATTCAGGGTTTGCAGTGATAAATCAATGTGTGTTCCACACAGAATAAGATAACCTACAAAGCTGAAGGACTTGGGTTTAGAAAGATTAAACCATCTCTAAATTTTCAGAAGTGAACAGATTATCTTAGTCTCAATGGTGTGAATGCTTCCCTGTTGCATTACTATTGGATTGTCTATGATTGCTTTCTCTTTGGGCAGAAATCTTTATTATTTTTATCTCTTTGTACCACACATAACAGGAAGGATCTTCAGTCCATGACTTCAAGCCATGTAGCTGTTGCTAGAATACACTAAATAAAGCAACATCAATTGACAATAACACCTAAACAAAGATGAGAGGTCAACAGACTAGGGGAGATGTCTCCAGTTGTGCATTGTTGCTATGGTGGCTTTGTTGTCGGGCAGTTTGATTCAAATTGCTGTAACTCTAAACATTCATTTGCATTAAATCATTTAAAGCAATTTGTTCTTACATGTGGTTGATCTCCCATGTTTTTAGAATAAATCATATCTGTCTCACTCAAAAGATGCATGCAACTGGGACAAGCTTTAGCGTAATTAGTGCCAGAACTGCTCTTTTTCTCCAAGCTATTAAGAAAACTAAATTCAACTAAAACCTCCAAACAGAACAAAATAAAAGAGTCTGTTTGACAAAACAATTCAAAGTACTGCTACAATCAAAAGATTTCATGAAAATAGTGTAGAAAATCATGTTATGGAAAGGGAGATACCTCTTTTGCATGGACTGGGAGACATGAAGTAATGCATTATTCACTTTCACCTAGACAGGAATGCAGCCATAGATGTCTAGAGATTAAAAAAAACCAAACCAAACCAACCAACTACACAGACAAAAAACCCCAAAAATAAAAACTGAGAAACTGATCACAAAAAGAAGCAGACAGATATCATATCCATTCTCAGGTATTTCTGATCATGTCTCAATGCAAGTCTTTTCTAACTATCTTACGCCTGTTCCAAAACTGCTGATAAAACCCCCAGGCTTTAGATACTCCATAATAAATCAATCTACACCTATTAAAAGAAAAACAAAACCAAAAACAAATATACACAAAAAGATTGCTACTTCACATTACCACAAGTTCATGGTTGTATAAACACTTTAAATACTTTATAATCCATTGATATGCCTCAGTGGCAGTGTCTTTTTGTGGTTATTCTGCTAGGGCTTGATCTTTCATTTCAGTTTACAGAGGAGCACTTCTGTTATTCTAAGAGAACCAGGACCTGATGTAAAACACACCACAAATGGAAAACAAAGCCTGAAATGTGTAGTGAGTATCTCAATAATGAGGTGAATTCAGTTATTCAGGTTCCAGTATTTTGATATTGTCATAGTAAAAACTGATGAAAACCTTCTGACCAATCTTGTATTCTTGAAGCTGTTGATATTGCAGTTGTCTGTTACAGACCACTTATAAAACCTCTCTTCATATGTCCTATGTTAAAATGATTTCACCAGATTCTTTCAAAATTAAAAAAACCCACCCTCTTTCAGTGGTACCTTCCTTTCTTTTTCTGGCACACATAAAATATGTAATTTTGCACCTACAAGTTTCCAACAACAGAGCTGCATTTTCTCTGAGCTATTTTGAGCACAAGTGACTGTTACCTCACCATAGTTCTTTTATCACCAGCAAACATCCATTTCATTTTTTTCTCTAATAGTGTGAGTTTCTCATTATTTATATCCACAAATCACTATGAAATCCTAAAGCTAAGAAGGCTTTTCACCTACACCACTGAATGGCTAAAACTGCATGCCAATAGGGTAGCAAAGAGCATTGGAAAATCAAATATGACCAATTAATCCTGGGATTTTAACTCAATTAACTAAGCCTAAATATATTTCTGATATAAAAGAGTAACTGACACAAAAAGGTTTTGGTTTTTTTTACTGAAAATGTTGATAATATTTGCATCAGTCAAGAAAAATAAAGAATGATGTAGACTTAATCATGGTATTAATGATGTTTATGTAAGGAAAAAATAATTAAGAAATTCAGTTAGGAAATGGAAAACTTAACCTGAGTGCTAATAGAATTCCAACTAGAAGCATCTATGTCTGAGAAAATACCTCAAGAGAATCACTGGAGTTCAGTCACTTGAGGTACATAGGGTAGAATCTCTAAACAAAGCATTCAAAAAAATGCTGGGCAAAACCTCACTCAAAGAAATATGATGAGAATCTGGTTTACATGTTTTTTTAATTGACTCATATCTCTTAAATAAATACTGGTACTCTGCTTTATCACTAAATTCTGTATGGTATTTAGATAAAGGATCCATTGCAGTGGCTACATGGTAGGTGGCAGAGCTGGCCATATAACTTTTTCTTTCTTTAGCACATGTGGATAATGTGTAAGTAGAAGGAATTGCTACTGCTTTTTAAACAAGTCTCAACACATATATTTCATCGTTATAGTCAGTTATGTGGATTTAGGTAATTTTTGGGTAAAATAGCTTGTCCATTACCCTAATTCTTTTCTTTTTGTTATTTAGAAATATTGCTAGACCAATAGACTCAGCTCTGCTGATTAATTTTCGACAAAAAGTTGCTTCTGTTCTTAATAAATCTGGGAGATTTATTAAGGGATTCTTTTCATGTGCTATTCACATGCATCTAGCATGCAACAGCTAAATTTTTTCTTATTCCTCTTGAGCAGCCCAAAAGCCATCCACTGCTCTCCCTTTGATGCCTTGAAATGGCCACCTGAAAACAGAGGCTACACAAGATTAAGAGAATAAAAGCGGGTATTTATTTGAAGGGACTTCAAAGGTATTCCTTGGGAGTCAAAAGCCTCTGAGGAACTCCACCCAAGATTGATGCTGGGTCACGGGTTTTTCACACTTTTAAAAGTTTGGTCTATTTGCATATCAGGGTTAATTCTCCAATTATAATTTCAGGTAATGATGTAATTACCCCAAGTTTGTTCCCCCTGTCCAGAGGCTCAGTTTACATATTTCAAGGCCTGGGACAACAACATGTCCTTGAGTTCAGGCCTAAAGAGGGTTTGTTATGTCTAACCAAAATGTGAGAACAGTAGCTAACAGACTAAATGAAGTTTCAGAGTTACATACTAGGCAGTATGGGATCTGAAAAATATAAAAGGTAAACTCTAAGGTGTCACCTTCATCCACCAAGTCAGGCATCCCGTTCTAGTCAGTTATATGGTTGGTTAACCACAAATTCACCTTTGTAATTCTCGATCACCTTCTTGTGTTAAATGTGTTTAGAAATGGTCTCCAGGGAGATTTACTCCACCACCTCCCCTGGCACTGATGTGAGGCTCATCAACTTTTAGTTCATTGACCATCTCCCCCCACCATTTCATTTCTTGAAGATAGAAATCATATTTTGTTAATATAAACTGTCTTCAAACTACATGCAAAACATAAGAGAAGAAAAGCCATAAAAGGATTATAATATTTTAGAACCAGACAATATCACTAAATTCCAGGGATGGAAAACCTTTGTGCTCTGCTCGGGTTGCTTCTAACATTATCGCTACAGCGTCATATTAATATTAAGGCAATCTTTGTCATGGCAAATGGGGCAGATCAGCATAAATTAAAGCAGTCCTGAATTTTTTTGATAGTTGTAAATGGCAAAAGGCAGGCTTTTTTCTGTGGTGGCCCAGCATACTGCTGGGCAATTCATCAGGACTCAGATCCTGCCCATCCAGAGGGAGGACGAATTGGAGTTCGAATGTCCATCGGTGGGAGAGGTTGAGGTCTAAAAGCACAGCCCCCTGTTCTGGAGACAGGAGAGGACCTTCTCCTTTGTTCTTGGGCATTTGGGACTTCAGCAGCTTGCTCATCCAGGTGGCACCATCTGCTCTCTCAGCCAGCACTTGCCCTACTACTGGCTGCCGAGAACAGACCGACTTTCTCTGTTGTGTCTGCAGGAAGGTCACTGATGCCTCCCAGCAGGAGTGGAGCTCCTGAGGCAATCCCCAGTGACACTGTTTATTTCCAATGAAAACAATCTATGCATTAAGATTGGACATGTTGCAAATCTTAATAGTGAGTCATTACCTATTGAGACAACTTCTTAAAAAATCTTACGTATTTTCTGTCACTTCAAGCATTTTACAGAATCACAGAACCACAGAATGTGTAAGGTTGACCAATGGGTCATCTGGTCCAACCTCCCTGCTCAAAGACAGTCATCCTAGAGCACACGGCAAAGGACTGCATCCAAACAGTCCTTGAATATCTCCAGTGACGAAGACTCCACGACTCTGGTTCCAATGCCCCCCGCACAGTAAAGAACTTCTTCCTCATGTTCAGGTGGAACATCCTGTCCATCAGTTTCTGGCCATTGCCTCTTGACCTTTTGCTTGGCACCACTGAGAAGAGCCTGTCCTCTTGACACCCTCCCTTCAGATACTGATAGACATTGATGAGGTCCCCTCTCAGTCATCTCTCAAGACTGAACAGGCAATTTCCTCAGCCTGTCTTTGCAAGAAAGATGCTCCAGTCCCTTGATCATCCTCGTAGCCCACTCTGGGAGTTCCAGGTCTCTCTTGTACTGAGGAGCCCAGAACTGGACACAGCACTCCAGATGTGCCTCACCAGGGCTGAGCAGACAGGCAGAATCCCATCCCTCGATCTTCCAGCAATGCTCTTCCTAATGCACCCCAGGATTCCTTTGACCTTCTTGGCCACACAGGCACACTGCTGTGCTTGTGGACAGTTTGTTGTCTATGAGAACCCCCAGGTTCTTCTCCATAGAGCTGCTTTCCAGCCCCCAGCCTGTGCTGGTCCATGGGATTGTTCCTTCCCAGGTGCAGGATCCTGCGCTTGCCTTTGTTGAATTTCATAGAGTTCTCTGCCATCTCTCCAATCTGTCAAGGTCCTTCTGAAGGGTTCACAGTACTCTGAGGTGTTGGCCACTCCTCCCAACTTTCTGTCATCTGCCCCTCCATCCAATCATTGGTGAATAAGTTAAACAATACTGGGCCCAGTATGGAATTTCGGGGAATGCCACTAGTGACAGGCCACTAAACTAGACACCGTGCCACTGATTACGACCCTCCAGGATCTGATGTTCAGCCAGATCACCATCCACCTCATTGCCCACTCATCCAGTCCAGACTTCCTGAATTTGCCTATGAGGATTTTGTGGCAGTGTTGAAAGTCTTCCTGAAGACAATAGACAATGTTCTCCTCTTGTACATCCTGTAGTTGTTTCATTGTGGAAGATAATAAGGATGATGGAACATAATTTATCTTTAACCCATGCTGACTATTCCTGATCAGCATAGGAATGGCCTCCCCAATGAGGTGCTCCATCACCCTTCCAGGGATGGAAGTGACACTGACTGGCCAGTAGTTCCTTAGTCCTTATTTCCCCTTTTGAAGACCGAGGTAATGTTTGCTTTCCTCCAGTCCTCAGGTACCTCTCCTGATTTCCACGACCTTTCAAAGATGATCATGCAGGTATGGAATGTCCTCACTGAATGCATTTGGTGATGAAACTACTCAATGTGAATTTTTGCCCTAGGCTCTACTGTATCATACGATCACAATAGAACTTTTCAAACCAAATGTCATTATTTTAATTGTTTTAAATTACACTTAAGAAAATTACACAAAACATTGAAGTATCTTGTATGAACTCTTGGAAATATATAACAATATTGATCCAAAGTTATTTAAATTCTGCAGCTGTTGTAGATATGTTTGCCCCAAAATTACTTGTTTCTTTCCATGCTCCACTGCAACAGCTGTCTCTTTTTTCCCCCAAAGCTACCCAGTTATTCCTGATCAGTTCTTTCTCCTTTGAAGTTTCAGGATCATCTATGAATCTTTAACAGTTCCTTACTAAAATGAATCAGTTAGTGTAGAATTTAGATATAAATTTTAGACTAAAATAGTGTGGGTCAGAGTTGTCCAGTGAATTTTTTAATAACTCACTTCATAACCTAACTTTTATAATAGTATTTTAAGTTATAGGGGTGGAGGAAAATGCACAATTCCAAGACATTTTCTCTAGCCCTAATTTTCAGTGATATTCTTACTTAAAAGTTCTTGTTCTCTGACTAACCAGCAAATGCTTGAATCTGGTAAGAGGCCTGATCAGCCCAACTCTTTTCTAGAATAATGTAACAGAAGGAGTCCCTCAGCTTTTCCTCCTATTCTTAATTCAGCTACTAACATGTCTAAAAAAGTGCTATACATGTTAATAACACCAAGTACCATAGCAATGATAACAACAGAAACAATAACATCATATTAACCAGCATTATAGTGTAAATGTAATTTGAGAGTAATACTTGGTACATTAAAAGTTGTATAGAGGATAATAAGCACCTTTGGCCTTAAAATTTATTGCTGTAGACTATGGTTATTGCCTCATAAACAAGAAAAAACCCTCAAATTACCATAATCAACTCTGCCACTTACCATGAGTAGAATGCTAAAATCTCTAGACTGGTTCAAAGTAAAATGAAGCATAAATTCATTCCTTTTGTGGTTTGGATTGTGCTTATTGTAGATCCAAAGAGAAAAATCTGTGTACCAACCACCAATTTATTGGAGCATTGCTAATTTGCATATCTAATTTCAAGCTGTACTAATTGCCTTTGAAAATGCCAAGCTTGTTTATTAGCCATTTCTTATTTTCCTGAAGGAAGAGTCTATTTACACAGAAGCATTCACCATAACTGGAAAATCATTATCCTGGGACCTAAGGAAAAAAATAAACCAACATTTCAAATTTATCATGCCTAGGTACAGCTCTTTTGTCTTATATAATGAAATTTTACAATTAAGTTAGCAGATGCCTTTAGGCATGTCAGCTGGGGCATTATTTCTATTAAGTGTTTCATCTGCTTTAAGTATCATAAATTCAAATATTTCGATTGCTTTGCAAGCAGCACATAAATATTTTGCTTTTATTTTTTTTTTATATGTGTCTCATTTAATGGTATGGGTCCAGACAAAAAGCATTATGAAGTTCACTTCATGTGTGCTTATTCCATTTTAAAATAAATTGCATAATTACTAAGATGGCTCAGTCACGAAATGAATTTCCATAGCTGCCCTCTCTGGTTTAACAAAATTCCTTTAGTCATTTACTTACTAAAAAGCCCAACAATAATAAAGTCAGTTTTACTATGTCTCCAATAGAAATAATTATGTTTAATGTTTAAGGCTTTACTTTTTTCTGTGATAAGAAGATATAAACTGCTAAATTTAGTACTGCTGTTACTATACCAGAGACTAATATAAAAATAGAAGCAACTGTGGTAACAGGGAAGTAAAACATTTAATAGACAACATTATTCTTTCTAATCAAACCTGAGTAAGTGTAATACCAATATTTTAGGAGAATCGAGAAAGCTTAATCCTACACTATGCCTCTAGTTGGAAAACTTGAAAATTCATTTTCTAATTTTTATCAAATTTTCTATAAAATAGAAAATTTTGTTCATGTTCTTAAAACTGTGAAAAGCAAGAAGCAAAATGAGAACAGCTTTTTTGAGAATGTTGATATTTAACTTTAAACAAAAATCAGAACAGGTACAGAAGCCCATCCTTATTCACCAGTTCTCTCTATTAGCGCAAGATAAATTAACAAGGTGGTAGCAACTGGTTCTAGTTGGGTTTTTACTCCTCATTCTTAAAGCAGGATATTCACCCTTTCTTGTTTTCCCACTCATGTGCCTAGAAGATAAAGAGAGAAAAGAGAAGGAAGGAGAAGGAAGGAAGGAAGGAAGGAAGGAAGGAAGGAAGGAATGAAGGAAGGAAGGAAGGAAGGAAGGAAGGAAGGAAGGAAGGAAGGAAGGAAGGAAGGAAGGAAGGAAGGAAGGAAGGAAGGAAGGAAGGAAGATAAATACCATTTTTTTCATTCATGATATGAATGTGATAGTGTTAAGAACTCAAATTCACAGAACTGAAAAAGTTAGGTTTCATAGAAACATAGAAGCATAGAATTATTGAAGTGCAGAATCATTAAGGTTGGAAAACACTTCTAAGATCACCAAGTCAAACCATCAACTTAGCATCACCACTGTTCACCACTAAACCATGTCCTCAAGTGCAATATCCACATGGCAGTATGCATTCAGTCCCACAACTGATGGTTGAGGTACGTGCAACAAAGAAATAAGCATAGCAGAGACAGCTCTTATCAAAAGACAAATACATAATTGTCCTGATTTGTAAATACCAGCAGCCTTAAAATTTGGTTGAAACATCGTCTTTTTTTATGGATTATAAATATAAGGGGTGGCATTAAAATTTCGTTATTCACAATCTATTGTGATTGTGATCTCAATCCTTTGCTCTGCAATATCAGAACCACAAGAACTCATAGAGATATGTGAGTTTGTGAAATATAATAGTTTAATAGGATCCAGTGAATTTTGTCTTTAAAACCATACAAATGAATGATACAAGAGGTACGAAAAATTCCCTTAGGATGACTGAAACATATTGCAATTTTCCACCTCAAGTTTATAGTTTGAAACTTCATTTGTGTATATACTTCTGTACAAGAAACTAAAGTCTCACAGTTTGCAGCCATAGTTTATCTGTGATTATGGACATGGCACATAAAAATAGCAGCAGCACTTGTCAGGTTTATGCCACTTTAATAACTTTACAGTAATAATGAACTGTGAGAAGGAGAATAAATAAAATGGGGGGGAGGGTGGAGATGGGGGGAGGGTGGAGAGCAAACCAAGCATAAAATGAAAATTTTACTGAGTACTTGCCTCTGAGTCAGTGCTACATAGTAGGAAGAGTTTGTAGTGAAAATGGCTAAAGAAATATCTCACCCAACTGAATGTAGCTCTGTGCTATTATCAGAAACTCACTTATGACTTTTTATTTTCCCAAAGCTGAGCTATAAATCTCAGGACAGTAGAGCTTTACCTAACCTTTTATTGTATCACAGCCATTGAAAGTAATATACATGTATAGTACTTACTTTTGAAAGATTTTGTTCACAACAGTCTAGATAAATTAAATATTTCTGGGACGACTGTATTGTTTGAATGCATTTAATCATGCCATGACAATCGTGATAACATATTGCGACATATCATATTTGTTATGAATCATCTGAATTTTCCTGATAAAAATTTAACATTTTGCCACCTTTGGTGCATTTTAAGACAAATACTTCGGTTTTTTTTTAAACTTTATTTTATTAGATGTGTAAGGAATAGCTTTGGTTCAGTAATAATTAGTAAATTGTGTGGTCTTTCCATTCCTAAAAAAAAAAAATGCTTACAGCTATTACATGCATTTTTAAATTAGTAATTTGAACCAGTTGAGAGATGTTCAAGTTTTTTCAAATCTCTGAAGAACAGAAAATTATTTTTTCAAGTGAAATATTATTGGAAATGCGGAATTCTTCTTCAAGAACTGACAAGTTACCAACTTTTAAAATAAATATTTATCAGTATCCTTGAGATCTGAAGATATTTTTGCTGAAAAAATGATTTGACCTTGCACTCATTAGTCTACAAAATTCTGCCTGGTTTTTTTTTTTTTTTTTTGGTAGAATCATAGAATGATTTAGATGGAAAAAAACTTTCAAATCATTGGGCCCAACATAAATCTAACACTGCCAAGTCGCTGCTAACACACGTCCCTAAGTGCCACATTTGCATATCTTTTAAATACCTCCAGGAATGGTGACTTAACTACTTCCCTGGACATCTTGTTCCAATGTCTCAAAAGCTTTTCAGTGAAGGGTTTTTTCCTAGTATGCAATCTAAACCGTCTCTGGGACAGCTTGAGTCCATTTCCTCTTGTCCTGTCACTCGTAACCTGGGAGAAGAGGCCAACCCCCACCCAGCAACAAGCTCCATTCAGGTATTTACAGAGCATGATGTGGTCTCCCCTGAGCTTCCTTTGTTTTCCAGGCTAAACAACCCAAGATCCTTCAGCTGTTCCTCATAAGTCTTGTGCTCCAGGTCTTTAATCATCTTTGTTGCCCTTCTTTGGACATGTTCCAGTCATTGTCTTTCTTGTAGCGAGAGGCCCAAAACTGAACACAGGATTTGACATCTTTCATTCATTCCAAAGTATCTTTCACATGCTGTTTACTGAGCTAAGTTTTTTTTTATATTGTGTTAATTAAGCACTACTGAGGACATTGCTTAATATATTACTGAGGAAATTTGTTGCGTTAATGAGTTCATGGTATGATATTTTAATCTTTATTGCCTGACTGAGTTTAAGGGTGTCTAGAAAAGCATAGTACTATTGCTATGAGTAAAATCTGCATGGTATTTCATGCTACACAAAAAATGCTTGTAGCTTGTTTGCAGTAAAAAAAAAAACCAAAAAGAAACAAAACACCAGAAATCTCCAAAAAAACAATACCATCTTCTTGCCAAAAAGAGCATAAGTAAATTCTAGTTAATTCTGAGTCTCTTCAGGAATGTGGTACCTTTTCAATTGCATTTTTTATGAGCTTTAACATCTTTAAAAAGATGTTTTCAAGAAAGAAAAAAATGACACATAGGCACAAAACTCAAGGCAGATAGATGTAAAGGGTTAAACGCGTTCATATTTTATTATATCTTGTTTACGTTTATCAATTTTATTTTATCTTTTCTTTATTTACCATATTTTACAATATTCAAAATGGACTATATTTCAGAAATATTGTGTTAAATTCCAATGTATAATAACTATCTTTGTAGAACAAAATGTATTGAGAGTTCACATCTTTATGTGATACAATTTCATCTGGAATCTGTCAGTGGAGCAGAAATGGGAGGACCCTGTCTGTCACTTGAAGAAGTATGATCACTTTCTTATTATTCACTGTCGTACCAACATTGTGCTGATCAGCACCATGTTCCTGTAATGTAAGGTTATGCACAATGAAAGAAACATCCATTTTTTCTGTTACCTTCTGAAATTGTTTCATTTACAAAATAATTAATAATACTGATTATTTGACTACATGTGCTGGTTTTGGCTGGGGTAGAGTTAATTTTCTTCACAGTGGTTGGTATGGGGCTGTGTTATGGATTTGTACTGAACACAGTGGTGGTAATAAAGAAATGTTTTTGTTATTGCTGAGCAGCGCTTACACAGAGCCAAGGCCTTTTGTGCGTTTTGTACTGCCACACTGATGAGGAGACTGGGAATGCATGAGAAATTGAGAGGAGACAGAACCGTGACATGTGACCTACACTGACCAAAGGCATATTCCAGACCATATGAGATCATGCTCAGGATATAAAGTGGGGGCAAGAAGGAGGAAGAGAGGGACATTTGGAGTGATGGCGTTTGTCTTCCCAAGTCACCGTAATGCATGATGGGACCCTGCTCTCCCGCAGATGTTTGAACACCTGCCTGCCCATTGGAGGGGTGAATTAATTTATTTCTTTGCCTTGCTTGTGTGCTTTTGCTTTTCCTATCAGCTGCTTTTATCTCAACTCAGGAGCTTTCTTGTTTTTGTCCTTCCAATTTTGTCCCCAGTCCTGCTGGTGGAGGAGTGAGCAAGCAGCTGCATGGTGCTTGGATGCTGGCAGGGGTTAAACCATGACAGCATGTCAGCTATGGTTCAAAGTTTCATAAATAATTATTCATTTTCCCTTTGAGAACTGCTCTGTTACCACATTTTTCTCTTACTTGTAGTAAGGTCTGCATATGCATGCACCTTGAAAATAGCAACTGTTCTGATGAGTTAATACAAATACACAGAGTTGATTTTGTCCTCTGTTCAATAGAGACACCAGCTCATATATGTTCAAGAGTATTAGCCAAGTTAGAGGAATTTTTTTATCTCTGTAGGTAAGGTGTCCATGTTTCAAGAAGTGAAGCTCGTAAGTACTACTGCAGATGCTACTTAGATGTGGTTGCTTATGATTTTTCTGTCTGAAACTGTGAATTCTTTAAAATATATAACATATTTGAAGTTTTTTCAGTATTCTTGAGAGTGTAAATGTTGAGGCAATTGTGATATTTAAAAAATCCTTCAACTGAAATCAAATACACAAATACCTATTTTGATTATTCTATTGTCTACTATAATAATTAAACGTCTTAAAAAGGGCATGAATTGCTTATTCTGAGGTTTGACAAATGATAATGTTAGGATTTTCCAATGGTATACAAGAGCACTAGGAATGCTGTAGACCAACAGTAAAATAAAACTGATTCATTAGCAAAAACAACAGTCATTCAAACATAAATGTAGCGTTTTACATGATTTTAGGGGTTTTTTTTTTTTGCTTCCTGCTAAGCATAAATATTTTCATGCTTAATTTAACTTATATTGTAGTGAAACTTGAAGAGATCTACTTTTCATGGTAATGTTGTCTATTTGATAAAATGCCTTTAGTTAAAAATGTGATAATTGGGCTGAATGAGACAGTCTGTTTTCATAATTGGAAACTAAAAATAAAGATATGTGCAAAATTCAGTTTGGTTAAGCTACTTGCTTGATTCTTCATTCTGTAGGTAGGTGTCGAAAATAGTAAGGAATTTATATTATGTGGGTTTTTCACTAAAATGCAACACATCCTTAAAAAAAAGCCCTCAAGCCTATCACATCAAATTGCCATAATATATCAGCTTTGAAACCATATCATGCATACTAAGTGAATCCTATGCATCAGTCTTTCCCCATGTGTCTGCTCAGGTTCTTAGAGGAACATCCTAGAATAACAGGTTAGAATAAGTAATAGCATTTCAAAGTAACTAGGTTTCTAGAGTGTCTCTATCTATATGCATCCTTCCTGAGACAATTTAACAAGGGGCTAATATTGAGAAAGACTGCACCATACTTTCTTTATTCATCACTTATGAGTATCTTGACCTTTTTTTATTTGTCCCTGACTATTTTTTTACTGGATAGCCTGCTTCAAAATTTCCCTTTCCCAAAATTTGCTTACAAAATAAATTAATTATTTCTACAACCTGTTTTCTAAAGCATGGTGCAAGATACATTGTTGCATGGGGTAATGCAGGGAGAAGGGGGTTGAAAATGGAAGATCAACTGAGAAGAAAAATAAGAGTTGTTTGCACTCAAAGATGACCTTGCAGCTGGAAAATACTAAGAATATTCGGTGTGGGATTTTTAACGTGTTGTGGTTACCTTGGGTTGTTTTCTGTATGCCTTGGGGAGTGGAATTTCTGCAGAAGACAAAAGGATGTTGAAAAAAAGACCTAAAAAACATTCTTCACAGGCCTAGGCCTCCCAGTTGGGAAGGGGAAGAGGTACAAAGCTTGGAGGATGTAAAAACACAGTCTTGTGCCAACCCCTATGATATGTTAAAGCAGGGAATAAGCATGCACTTTTTGCCCTTGCTAAGAGGGAATAAGCTTTGCAACCGATTTTGCCAGTGTGATGATGGAATAAATCTTCTCTTTTAGCACTTCATGTGTGTTTTTTGGCCGTATTGGTTACCTGCATATACTCAGTTTTCACAAGTATTTTCTTGTAGTTGTTATCAGAATGAAACTTATCTGCAGAATAATGTGCCATTTCCCAAAAATATTCCTTTAGTATGAACACATTTACTGTAATGTGTGTTTCTATTTTCCAAGTTTATCTTTTAAATGTTGTTGCAGAGTATATTTGAAACTTTTATTGCAATAATTGCAAGTGACCATATTCCCAATATTTGCACATCAAAAATTCAGAGGGAGAAAGTTTTTAAGTAGGATTTCTCACTCCTAATATCTAAATGTCATGGAGTACTGTGTGAAACTTTATTAAATCCCATGTTCATTAATGCAAACCAAATCACATTTAAGAAGGAAGAATGAAAGAATGGGCTATATTTCTGTATTAAATATAACATTTGTGATGGCTAACCTTTTTGTCCTCCTCAATGTAGTCAGCAATGGTAATTTTTCATTACGTATCACTTTGGGGATAAGTTAGACTCTGACCTTTTGTACATAACATACATTTTGGAGTGTTCTTCCCCCCAGTAGCTGATGTATGTTAGAAATTCATCTGTGAATTTACTAAGTTTTCTGCTCTTCAGGAGTAAATAATGCCTTTAGAAAAAATCATCTACACACCCACAGAATGTCAATTATTTTAAAAAGAGGTACTGTGTATAGCATCTCTATATTAATTAAATATTGGTAGCCTTACTTGAAAAGAGAGTTTCCATAAAAAATTCTGATGAAACTAAATCATACTATTCATATGATTCATATGAAACTACACATACTATAATCAACAAAACCATAATATTATGGTTTCATTGGAAGGGACCTTTAAAGGTCATCTAATCCAACCTCCAATAAATGAAGCCTAGATGGACGGGTGATAGACTTAGCTCTTCCTGTTTGCTATAACATGAATGATTAACAATGGATAGCATCTCTGTGAGTAGTGAATACAAGATTCTGATGCAATTAAATACTTCAAACTCATAAAATTAGTAACAATATACTGCTCTACAGCAAAGCATATGCACCGACCCATATTCCCACAAAACCAGGAAAGAAAAAGGAGAAAACCAACTTTCATTTTGATGCCGTTCTTTACATTTGTAACATTTTCTAGAATCTAGCAAGTAATTTCAAATTATTAGTTCCAAAATGGCAGCCTGTATTTCCAAAGATTTCTTTTGGTATGAATAGGTTATAAAGTCCTCACACAATTTTTTTTCTGACATCTGGTTAACCAGATTTGGATTATGAATAAAGTAAGGATCCTATCTTTGTGTATTTTATGTTAGTTTAAATCAATCTGTCCTAGAAAGAAGACACATATTCAATCATAAGTTGGACTGAAATAAAACACTTTTTATACAGAAGATAATCTCTAGTTATGAATTTTTCCTGACACACATTAGCATTGAACTTGGTGTTCTAATAATGACATTTTCTTTAAACTCCATACCGGTAATAAAATATCGTCTGTATTGACACCTCCTCAGCTGCTACTAAAAAACAATTTCAAATGTCAAGCAATGTACACAAGATCTAACCCTCTGTAGTGTAAAGAATTGCAAAAAGATCACTTGAGATAATCTCAATAATTGGTTTCAGAACTGCATATTCCTGTTAGAAACATATTACAAGGAAAGTAAATCCAGAGCAGATGGATGAAATAAAATTTTTATTTCTTGTTTACAGGAAGGTATATTCTCCCTCTCTATTCAAAGTCAGGTGAAAACTTATATAATGCTGATAATAAATAGCACACATAAAAGACTGTATTATTATTGGTCACTAGCTCTTTTAAGGTTCTGGGTTGTTTTTGTTTTTGTTTTTTCTCCTGTCTGTATCAGGGAAGTGACACAGCTTGATGTCATCATCTTGAGGTGATGCCTCTGGCTCATAGGCTACAGGTACTTATGCTGCTCAACAGCTGTCAAGGTGCTGACTGAAAAAGATGGAAACAGTTTTCTTCATTTATTTTTTTAAATGAAAAATGCCTATTTCTCCCCGTTTCTATCAAAGATTGAATGCTTTTTTCCTATGCAATTAATAATTGTTTTTTTGTACTAAACTATTTTTACTTTTTGCTAAAGATAATAAGTAATATGCATTTCATTTGTCTCTTTTTGTACAAATGAACATACAGTATATATATATATATATACACCTATTAAACATATATTACATATATATATAGATATATATATATAGTATTACACATATATTTTTATATATATACATATTTTGCTGGTTCCATCCTAGGCCATTATCTGTATACACTTTTGCTTTTTTACACTTATGATATTTAAATTTTAGTCTCCCTCGAGAATTTTTTTTCTTTCTTATATTGTCTAATAGTCATCTAGAATGGCTCACCCAGGTGAAATAGTACTATAAAACCAGATTCTGAGCTGCTAGAATTAACTTGACAGCTCAGTTGAATGACTTTAAATACAAGTTGTCACAGTACTTTTACTATATCCTGTATAATCCAGGATGTTAGGACAAAGGACTTCCTTCTTTACTTTTTATATTTTGATTAGCTCATTTTATAAATAATGTTTAACATATGCTAAAAGATTTTCTAAAACTACTTTAATCTTTCTGGAAAATCATACATTTTATTTTTAAATTTGTTTTATCAGAGACACCTTAATTTTTGGGCAGGCTAGATTAACTTCTTAATTTCCTATCTATTTACCAAGCTCTTATTTTCATCTATTTGCATTAGTAAAAACACCTTTCTGATTATAGAGACACTAAGCCATTATCTATTACAGCAGCCTCTAAGCCACAAAGCTAACATTTGACAGGTCTAAGTACCTACTTACCAGAATAGAAATAACATGTTACCTGTCCAAGTTGATTCTTGTTTTGCTAGCACCATTTCTTATTGTCACACACATTTTTTCCTCCTTGTTCCTTGAGGGTTTTTTTGTCATGAAAGCAACAATCTGGTTTCTCTTGCTTCACAGGATACAAGGATTCTTCTTGTGTGAGCATTTCAGGCAAAATATCCAGTAGAAGAGTAAATAGTGAAGTATACTCAGAAGTTAAATAAATTATGTTTGCAGAGGTTTTCTGGAAAATAATGCATCTGTGTTAATTCAAGAACACCCTTGGAACCTCAAAGAAAGGTTAAGACCACTCTATGTCGTCTGAAGAAAGGAATGAGAGCACTGGTGGGAACCATAGCACCAGGTAGATGAAAAGAATGCAGGTGCTCGAATCTCTCATTGCTAATACCTGAATATAAGCTCATAACTAGAAGGGAAAGTTATACTGCATATTGTAATATAATGGAAACAGATTTTCTTCCAAGGTGATGAACATCCAGTATATGGTATCAACTTTTAGCATTTTGTTTAATGGGTGACATCAGACTGGTGACCTGTCACTAGTGGGGTTCCACAGGACTTTCTCTTAGGTCCTGTGCTCTTCAACATTTTCACAAATGACTTGGACACCGGACTGAAAGGGATACTGAGCAAGTTCACAGATGATACAAAACTGGGAGAAGCTGTTGATTCCCTTGAAGGCAGGGAAGCCCTGCAGAGAGATCTTGACACATCAGAGACCTAAGCAATCCCAAACAAAATGAAGTTCAATAGGAAAAGTGCCGGATTCTGCACCTGGAATGGGGCAACCCTGGATGTACAGACAGACTCGGGAATGAGATGCTGGAAAACAGTGCCATGGAAAGGGACCTGGGGGTCCTGGTCAGTGGCAAGTTGAACATGAGGCGGCAGTGCCCTGGTAGCCAGGAGGGCCAAGCATGGCCTGGGGGGCATCAGGCACAGCATCACCAGCTGGGCAAGGGAGGGGATTGTCCTGCTCTGCTCTGCACTGGGGCGGCCTGACCCCGAGTGCTGGGGGCAGTTTTGGTCACCACAATATAAGAAAGATATTAAACTATTAAAGAATGTCCAAAGGAAGGTAACAAAGATGGTGAAGGGCCTTGAGGGGAAGCCATATGAGGAGTGGCTGAGGTCACTTGGTCTGTTCAGCCTGGAGAAGAGGAGACTGAGGAGGGACTTCATTGCAGTCTACAACTTCCTTGTGAGGGGAAGAGGAGGGGCAGACACTGATCCCTCTCTGTGGTGATCCGTGACAAGATCTGAGGGAATGGCCTGAAGCTGTGTCAGGGAAGATTTAGGTTGGACATTAGAGAAAGGTTCTTCACCCAAAAGGTGATTGGGCACTGGACCAGGGTCCCCAGAGAAGTGGTCACAGCATCAAGCCTGACAGAGAAAGAAAAGTCCTTTGAAGTTGTGCCCTATACTATTTAACTATGCAGTCCAAGACAGGTCACAGTACTCTGTAGATCAACAGTTTGATGGCTGATTTACCTACAGATAACACTGTCTCCTTGGGAAGAAATTTCAGAATATTTCAGAGCATAAGTTAAAGAATGATTTTCCATTTAAATCATAGCCGATGAAAAATTAAAGATATATCCAGTGTGCTTTTGGAAGCAATTAATTTACTCCAACTGTGTTCGGGATCATCAAGATCTTGATTGCAGGGTTACTAGAGACAGTGTGAAAAAAAAAAAATTTATTCATAACAGCTTGATTCTAAGTCTTAAGTCCGTTCAGTCATCAGATGATACAGTATGATTGATTCTGCGTCTTAATTTTAGTACAGAATGGCAATTAACTTAAAATGTTAAATACAAAGGATTGTTCAAAGATGTTTAGTGGATGTTAATGAAATAATAGCAAACTTGAAAAAATAAGGAACTTTACATATTAAGCAAATTATGTTTGAAAAGCTGATATAGATTTTTTAAATTTGTTCAATAATGTATGGGTTTTATAAATCCAGAAATAAAAGTATTTTCATTTCATGTGGGGTTGTCTCTGGTTTGAATATATGGGTTCTTACTGTCTCACAATATATGGCTGAGCTTATGCAAAATACTTAAATGGGAGACCTTTTAAATAAGTAGTCACGACTTCTGTTGAAATTAGCATAGTATCATGACTATATGTATAAATATCTGTAATTATAAATTTATTTGGAGAATCTTAATTATTGAATCATCTTGATACATGATGGTGAGTATTAAATAAAGACAAAATCATAATTCTATATTTAAAATTAATCTGCTGTTAGCTGTTCTATACTCTAATTTTATTTTATTTCAGTACTAAAATCTGTTACACCAAACTATATGCTATATATATTTTACATTCAATATAACCTCAAAAGTCAATTATATGTAAAATATTTTAATGTCTGTTTTAACCTCTATTACCTTTATATAATATTTGAACATAATTTTTGAATAGGTATTAGTGGTATAATTCACTGAAATCAGTCAGATGAGGTTTGATCCATATCAGTTTCCATGTAAGTGTATTATGACTTGCCTTTGTGGAAAAAGTAAATACAATAGGAAGAGGAAATACTATATCTAGTTATGTGTGTTGTACTGCCTTAGCAATAATTATTCTACATATTAGTTAGGGAAATTTATTAACAGCATTAAAATATTGATTTTTTAATGTAGCTAATTAGAAGCATCTTATGTTTACTTACACAAATCATGCCCTTGATACTCCTAAAACGCAATGCAAAGAATGACTACTTCGTAAGACTAATATTAGTAATTTGCTTATTTGGACAGAATTAGCACTTTTCAAAGCATTATATTCAAGGAATTAATTAATTTTCTACCAGAAGGAACAGTTTTCATATGCAAAAACATAAAAGCTCTTTTCCCCAGAGATCTCTAATTGCTCTTCATTCTTTGTTTGATTTTAATGAAAGATGCAACCATTTCTCAATCCAGAATGTAATGATACCTTCAGAGCTCCCAACTCCATCCTCTTCCCATGTGTTATGGGTGAGGATAGACAAGATTGGTCTGGGTGAGTTTGCAGTGGGTGTCTCCTGTAGGTCACCCGCCCAGGAGCATCAAGCGGATCCGGCCCTCTGCAGAGAGCTGGCAGCAGCCCTCATGGGGGACTTCAGCCAACCTGAAACCTGCTGGAGGGAAAACAGCAGGGCACAAGCAAGCCTCCAGGAGGTTCCTGGAGAACTCTGATGACAGCTTCTTGACCCAGATGAGAAAGGAGCCAAAAGAGAAGTATTTTGCTGGACCTTGTACTCACAAACAAGAAGACACTGGGCACATAAAGGTGGAAGGCAGACTTGGCTGCAGTGACCATGGGATGATGGAATTAAGGATCCTGAGAGGAGGATGCACAGCAAAAAGCAAGATCACAGTGTTGGACTTCAGGAAGGCAGACTTTGGTCACTTCAATGATCTTTTTAGCGTAGTCCCAGAGAATAAGGTCCTGAAGGGAAGAGGCACTTGAGAAAGCTGGTTAATATTCTAGAATAACCTGTTCCAAGTTCAAGAGCAGTCCATCACAACAAAGTCAATCAAAAAATACTAAGCCTATGTGGATGAACAAGTAGGATCTATTTAAAGACAAAAAGAAGGCATTCAGAGAGTGAATGCAAAGATGAGTAACTTGGGACTAAGTGAAAAATTAAAAAGAAACTAAAATTATTCAAATATTCAGAAAGGACAGATAAGATGATTTAAGTAATTCTAAAACTAATTAGCTTAATACTTTATTTCAGGTATGTTAATAGAAATCCTGATATAGAATCAAATAAGGTATTAAAGGAAAAGAATTAATAATAATTAGAATGGCTTTCTAGATAACATTTCTACTAAAACTTGGCTCCTTTTTTTCTGGCAAAAGACAAAATTGATTGGAACATTGGTCAGCTCGCAATTCAATGTCACAATTTTGACATTTTGATTTTAAAGATCTATTATATTTTAAGAAAAGTAGGGTTGTGAAGATGATCAAGGCATTGGACAAGAGAAGAAATTGTGACAATAACACCTTGGAAGAGGTTGACAAGAGGTTATGCAAGTTATGGAGTCTCCTCTCACCTTGGTGATGTTCAAAACCTGATTACACATGGCCCTGAGTGAGGTGCTCTAGTTGTCCCAATTTAAGCAGGAGAGTTTGGACTATACAATCTCCGAAAGTGTTTTCAAATACCATCCATTCTGGGATTCTGTAAATACTAGAAGACATTACTTGAAATAAGTCTTATTGGACTGATATATTTAAAAGCATTGTTGTCAGAGGGGAATCATGCTTGAATAACTTTTTCTAGGGAAAGTCCAAACTGATTGATATTAAAACCAAACCTGTTAGCACTTTAATCTGTGCTCTTGAAGTTACTATCAGTTCAATTTTGATTACATTTCCAGATGGCTCAAACATTGACAGAATGATAATTAATCATGAGGACAGAGCAAACATATAGCAAATTCATTATTGAAACATGACCTCACCTCATCTGAAGAATAAAAAATAAAGTATTCTAAGAATAACATATAGAAATCATAACTGTATATTAGGAAACAGTATCATGAAAAGTTGTCACTATAACAGGCTCTAGGGGTGATGCAATAACCTGTGCAGCACTGCAGAAAAGCAGGTTGATCTTTTGAAGAATAAATAGAATAATAAGAAAAATAAAAGTTAAGAGGAGATTTGTGACTTGAGTTTAGTGTGCACATTTTTAATGACAGAGATAATTTTTTTAAGAAATAAACAAAAATTCCCGAAAAGAAATAGCATGGGTTCAAACATCTTGTGAGAAATAAGACAGCTTTCTGTAGAACTCAAAAGAAAAAGTTGTGTTGAAAAAAATGTAGTGTCTCCAGCTTAACTGAAAACTCAAAACCAAGTGAAGTCTAAAGTTGATTTCTTTGTTGGTTTTGTGGGTGTTTTCTTGGGTTTTTTGGGGTGGTTTTTTTGTTTGGTTTTGGGTTTTTTTATAAAGAATGTTGAACTTCTCTAAAGATGAACTACAAGAAAGGATGAAATACCTTTGTTTTGGTAACTTCAAAATGTATAAGATGTTTTCATGAATGCAGTCTCACTGAAATATATGATCATGGGTTCCATACCCATACTACTGAACAAAATACAAGGCAAGAAGATACACAAGATATGGGATAAACAGACTTAGATGCATCTGCTTGCCTTATCCTCTGTGCCTTGACTTAGGATAACTAGTAAAATCAAGGACTTTCTGCTTTCTATAAAAATATATCTTATATGCAAATGTTGGGATCCTTCTGAAACCACAAAAATAATATTTTCAAGTATAAGATGAAATATTTCTAATCAGAACAGAAAGCTCTTCAAGCACTTTCCAATAGGAAGAAGAAATAAAAAATATAAGTCCTATGTCCTAAAACCTAGTGTTACTATGAACCACTATTCTAGGAAAGATATAATTCAAAATATATACTTAGCTGAAATTCACATCACTTTAATCATAAGTTAGTTTCCACAGTATAAAGACCTTTATATAATCCAGTTGGACTTCCTGAATAAGAATAACACCACTTACAATAATTTACTTTATCAATCTTATATTACTTTTACAAACTGTGTTAGAGTAAAGCTTAAGCTTCAGACAATGTTTCATCTTACTGTGACATTATTAAGAAATGGACACCTCAGTGCAACACTTCCAATGTCGTTTTTTCATGTATGTCAATATTGTATACTGTCTATTTTCAGCTGGGATAGAGTTGGTTTTCTTCTGAGTAGCTGGTACTGTGCTATGTTTTGGATTTAGAATAAGAATAATATTGATAAATACACTGGTTGTTATTAAGCAGTGCTTACTCTGAGGACTTTTCGGTGTTGCACACTCTACCAGTGAGGAGCTGCACAAGAAACTGGGACCAAGCATAGCAAGGACAGCTGACCCAAACCGTTTGAAGGTCATCATGCCCAGGATATAAACTGGTTTATACTGTAACACAATCTCTTTAATAAATTAAACATAGCACGGTTATCATAAGGGCATTTTAACAGTTCTTGTCTTGAACTTTTATTTATTAGTTATACCACATTTATATGTACCAACCAGCAGAACCATATTTATCAGTTATTGTACCATCACTTTTACTGTCCACAAATCTTCAGTGTTTTTGCTGGAGATATATAACTAAAAAACTTAATATTAGTCTTCACATTTATCAACCTGCTCACTATTCTTATATTGATTCAACCAAACAAGATGTGAATTATAAGTCTGTTATAGCATTAAACGGAGTCCTTATGGTTTCTTTACTGTCCAGCATGTCATCTAAATCACTTTCAGAGCCTCTGCTCTTCAGTGTAATGTTTAGTGTGCTGTTCAACAGGTTTCAATCATCTGATATATTATTCTAGAGCTTATTTTATATGTTATTCTAGAGTTTATCTGGTAGGCAGTTGCTGTTGCTGCAGAGATCTTCCTGGAAAAAAGCACTAAGGGATCAAAGCCACATCTTCTACAGGACTGACTTCAATAGAATGATCTTAAAAGAATTAGACCTTCCTCTACCCACTACTTCTGAGTTACTGGGTATACTGAAAAATTATGAGCATAGAAGAGCATATGAGTTTAACTTTTTCCCAATAATTCTGGTAAATCTTGCAGTACCAAGGTGTATATTTGAAGTCTACAGTGTTCATTGTTAAAGAAATCATTATAAATTATTTTAATTCATAAATGCAATAAGTATAAATATACATCGTTACAAATTACTATCCTAATTCCGCAAATGGTGAATAGAGACAGAGAGATTAACATATAAAAAGACCTCACTGAGGAAAGAGCGAAAAAACTTGTGCATGATTTTTTTTCATTCAATTAAGAGAGTACCGTGGAGTTTCATCAGGTGCTCTGTCAGTAACAGCAATCCCTTCAGATCATCATTTTTGTTCAGCCTTGGGTAGCTCAGCACGTGCTTCTTCAGTCTGCCTTGACTCAGGATTTCTGACAGTCATCCACCTTTACACACTGCCTGCACCCAGCTCAGCCCATCTCAGAAATCAGATTCCCATTCTAACAGATTAACAGTGCAGAGGAGACAAAACTCCTTCCACCTTTTCTTGTGCAAAATTTTCATTCTCTGAATGAAGAAATGATACTGCTAATTTCCAGGGTAGAGGCTGCTTAGTCTGCATGGTATCATGGCCAGCTGTCCTAGGTTACAATATAGATGTATTCTATTACCACCAGCTGTGGGCCATTAGCTGTTATCTCCTGCTATGACCCACCCCTGATAACAGACAATGGGCCAGCAAGAAACCACTGCATGACTCATGGACTTATCTCATCCTATTGTGAGATTCTCTGCCCAGGAGGGAGGAGCCAAGCATTCCCACCTGGATATAACCTGGCCTTGGAACTGCCTAAGTGAGCTCTGTCTACTGGGTTCCCAGAGGACAAGAGCTACTACTGGACCTTCAGCTGGAGCCCAGACCTTCCATAGGATCACTGCTTCAACTGAACTGCTTCATCTGGACTGCTACCACCACCCTAACAGGGTGTCAGGTTGTATCTGACTTTGTCAGTGCTTTTTCCTTTGTATTATTTCACTTATTTTAAATTTCTTTTTCCTATTAAATTTTAATCCTGGCTTGTGATCTCCCACTGGTTTGTTTTCAAACCAGTACACCAACTTATTTGTGATTTTCTATTGGGAACTATCTGAAAACGAATAAAGTTCAACTTTTCCCATCTACAGTCAATATTTTTCTAGGGAGAGACAACAGGGAGAAACCCCTTCTTTCAAATGTCAAATTGCAACTTTGAAATTCAGCATTGTTAAAATTTGTTAAAAACAACACAGAAGAAAAATAAAAAACCAAAAACAAGCCAACACAAAACCACCAAACCCCAACATCCCTATAAATCACCTAAAAATATTTCTGTATGCTTGTGGACTGATTCTGTTTTTCTAGAATTAAGTGTATCTTACCCTGACATAGAAATACACTGAAGAATTAAACCCAAACAAAGGTTTAAAGAAAAGTTTGTAATATATGAAAAGAAAAATTGCAATAGCTTTATGTTGTCATTACAAAAAAGGAAAGTATCAGAAAAACTCAGCAATAATCAATAGAAGTGATTTCAAATGATAGTAAGTCAAGAACATTGAGAACATAATTTACAATGCTATGCTGGTATTACAGTATTATTAAGTAAATCATGAAATGCCACACAAGCTGTTTTCATGCTGAGACTATCTTTATAGTTACTGATGACTTAGTATTTCACTTCAATTATATAGCTGAAAATCTTTAATAATTGCTAGCAATGACAGGAGTGAACTTCAAATAGCTCTAAATAAAATATTAATGCTGCAATTATTCAGAAGCATAACAAAAGCACCTTTTTAAAATTCTCACAGGATTTATGCTCATTATAATCAAATTTATGATTAACTAAAAATGCCACCACTATTAATTCATTATATAAAATACCTTATTTAAATGTCTGACAAAAATTTTGTACTCATATTTCATCCACAATCATCAGCCATAACTTTCTAGCATTTGTGCAGTTCTAAACTTACATTTTAATAATGAGGATAGTAAAAGGAAACTATAATTTCAGAAACAAACATTCAGTTTAGCCAGGTATCAAATAGCTAGATGTATTCCCCCTTCATAGAATTTGAAATGTTCAGTGTTTCCACCATAAATATGATATGGAAAAAAATGCAAGTCTTCTATAAATCTATTTTTATTGCATTTTTAACAATAACTTTTGCGGGGCTTGACACTCTAAGACTGCCTCTCAAAACATGCATCTTAACAGCATATTCCATACATCTATTTATGGGCATTTAGTTTAACATTCTAACATATTTTAAGGCCCAAAGTTATTGAAATGGCAGCCAATGGACAATAAAAGAGCATCAGTTGCCTGAATGTAAATTAAAACACTTTCTCATAAAAATATAAAGTAGTCTTGCTTGAAGTCACAACTTAGAATGAGAAAAGCTCCCAAAATATTTAATTTATAAGGATACTGGCTGCAGCTGCTCTACAACTGTCTGTTACAGTGAGGAATAGTCCTACAGTCTGATCTTTATGGATTTCTATGCCTAAATTCCCACGATCTTCTAGTCTCTTCTCTAGGAGCCAAGGGTAATGTAATTATATTCTTATGTATTAATGATCTGACTATATAGTGATACATGCCTGTCTCTCTTTTTTCCACCTGCTTCCATGTAGAACTATTTTGTATATGGTATCAGGTAAATTGTTTGGCCGAAGAAGAAAAACAAAGGGTAGTTTATTATAAGCTGAGTAATTCAATGAAAAAAATAACAGCAGCAGTTGTAAGGCAAAGAGGTGGCTACAAATGAGAATTAAAATTATTGAACAGTTCCTCACTGAGGTTTTTAGACAGTTTCCTACCCCATAAACCATTATTTGTGACCAGCCCTGGGCTGCCTTCTCTTCAGCTCACACCAGTATGCTCTTGTGCTCTTGACTTGAGCTTCAAGAGATTTCAAAAGAAACAAACAACTCAACCTAAATCACAGAAAAGCATTCACCATAAAGGTTTTAAGCTCTTCTCTCTTTGTCTTTAGTAACAGTCTGGAAGATGAGTTTTCATCATTTCTGGTGTCAAAAGTATGTTTCATTTTGAAACATGGTTTTTGTGGTTATTCCAATGAGAGTTGGGTTTTATCAAGTTTAAGTTTATTAAAAACTTTACTAAGCACACTTCATAAGAAACTTGCCTGTCAGTTAAGGCAAAATGTATAATTTTCTCCATGTCAGATACACATTTTGAATTGATTAGTGCCAAAATAAGAGCTCAATCTAGAAGTATTTGAAGTTAAGTGAAAAACCCTGCTCCTTTCACTCGCATCTCTGGGTTTTGGGTTTGTTTGTTATTAATAATACTATCATTTTGAATATTATTAATAATGATAATTGTTATTATTAATTTTCAATCTGATTATAAACCACAGTCTCTGGCTTCCAGTGGTTGCTTGAAGAGGTAAAGAAGAAAGTTCCCTCATCTTGCCAGAACTCTATGATTATGCTAACTCCTGTCTTGCTTTCCTTATTGATCTCTCATAAACTTTCAGCCTGAGATAGAATGCATTTTCTTTAGGGAGAATAAAACTAAAACATAATAAAGATAAAATGCAAAATATAAATAAACATAAAACCAGCACACAAGAGCAACAGTAGGAAGCAAGGTCCCCTACTCTTCTCCATCACACCTCTTTCCATTTCTGTTGCTGTTGAAGCAAGTGAAGAAAAATGTATTTTAAAATAATCTTTTCAAAAAAAAGATGATTTGTTTCAGCTCCAGCATTTGCAGATGCAATAGCCTGAGCCTGATAGAGACATGAATGAAGCCAATATTTCAAAAGGCTGTTGCAATGAAATGCTTTTGAGGAATTGGTATAAGATTTCTGTATGTCAGAAAAAGAATTAAAAAATGTTAAGATAGGGTGTAAAACAGCAAGGAATAATAAGCAAAAATCAGTGAAAAGGAAAATTATTAAAACAAATTTGTTAGCAGTTGAAATGTTTCAAGAGGGTTTTGGTTTTCCAAATAAAAATTTAGTTCACTTTATATGTATTTTACCTGTTATGTTACCATTTCATAGTTTTAAATAGAAGGTAATTGCTGTATGCTAATGATTTCTAAATCAGCAGCACAGAATATATGAGTAGACAGTAATTCAGTATGAGGAAAAATTGATTCCTTGAATTTCAAGTTTCAAGAATAAAAATGTGATAAGTAAAGAGCTCGTTAAGCTGATACTGCATAGCATGTCTTTAGAAAAGGTGCTCTACAGCCCCAGGCTATCTGAGTGAAGATGAAAAAATTACTTTAGGCACATGTTTTGCTGTGAATATCTATTAACTCAATATAGGGTAGTATATTACATTTGTAATCAAAGTGTCAGATGATCTCATTTGTCCCAAGTCCTTTACCAGGTAGAACTAAATGAGTTTTTGCCACTCTGGATAAGAAAGATGACAATTCCAAATCCACTGGTATTTTGTACTAACTAACTCCATTCTTTATACTTGTTTTTTCCTTAGTGTGTGGTTTTGGAAAAAGAATCTTAAGGTGTTCAGCATTAGTGCTGCAGATGGATATTTGCAAGATGTCAAGGAGACAAACACATGCATCTAAGCCTGGGTAATGATAACAAAATAATTAAAATAATCTCTTCTTCATTTGACACTTTCATCTCGCATAAGAAAACATATGGAATTATGGTCAGAGGTGCCACTGCAGAGAATTGTCCTTCCTCTGTTCCCAAGATGAAACAATATTTCATTTAGCAAAGATTTTTATTGGCAATGACCGGTAGACACAGACCTCCTGCTACCTACTTGACTCTAAGCCACTATGTCTCCTGTGTGCTAACTGTGTAGGCAAAAGAAGTGTGGAGATAAGGCTGATTTCCTAACATCTATTAATTCACACCAGAACCTGTCATTTTTTGAGATCTAAGCATCTCCACCCCACATTGTCCTGACTGCTCTGACAGAGAACTCTAGAAGAATTATGTGCTTAGCTTTGAGACATAACCAGCCTGCAGAAGTAGCATAATTTAAATCCTCTAGAAGCTTTGGATCTGGGGATTTTTGAGTTTGGATTTTAACATATAATTAGTGTGCATTGTTCAGATACATTAGTAAGCAGAGTATACATGGTTTAGATCAGTTAGTATATATTGTTCAGATCTACAAAATGTTCATCTCAAGCTAGAGATGTATTTGTATTGGATATTTTCTGTTCATGATGAAAGAAAATACTAACTGTACTCAACTAGATGAAGGGCTAAGACTAGCAGATTTATCTGAAAACTGATGCTTGTTATGACATTTATTAGTGTTTTAAGTGACTTTTACTTAATGATGATAAGTAGACTTTGAAAAATCTGAAAGGTATTAGCTGACATGAAAGCTCATTTTCTAAGACTAACCTTTTAAAATAGACTGTAAACCTTCCTTCAGAGATAAACCTGCTTGGGTATTAGGATCAGAAATAAAAGAAAGCGAAACAAATCTTAGCTTGTGAGTTCACTCAGGATTTTGGAATGTACTGGATATCAATCAGATCAGAAGCTGAATTTGACAGACATAAATTAACAAATACCTGTTGGATTTTTAATCTGTTGGATTTCTTTAGTAACCTCTTGAGTAACAGCAGTGTGATACACAGAACATTGAAAGTGATGGAAAAATCACCATGGGAAGTGAGCCATAGTTGGCTCCATTGTGTGGACACATTTGAAAATCAGCTGTATAACAAAAATATCCTACAAATGATATATCTATTGATTATGTTGTGTTTTGGTTTGTGTTTCTCCACATTAAGATGTAAGTAAGAAATCAGGATCTAAGATCTGTATTCCTTTTAGGACACATGGATTCAAGACATACAGAGCTGCTGATTTGAAAATGTTTATTTCTGACAGACATCATCTAATAACCTTGTGTATTGCCAGACAATTAGAGAAACATTTTGTATGCAACAGAAGCATTCATGTCATAATTCTACTTTTCAAATACAATTTTTTTTAACATAATCCTTAACATATTTTCTATTCCTTTCTAATATTGACTAAAAGCATTGCTACAACTGCTTTCCTGATATAGGATTGTCCTCTTTCTTTTATCTAGTTAAAGTACCATGCGTGAGTAAACCAGTGATCCACAAATTTTTCAAGCCCAGGGAAAATTATGTTGAACAAGTAAGATGCTGTAAAAATAAAATTTGCTTTTCCACCATAATCTTCCTAGAGGTTTGTCTTTTATGAAGATATATATATAGAGATAGATATAGATATATATCTACACAGATATAGATCTAAGGGTCAAAGAAATATTCTAAGAAATAAAAAAAAAAAAAAATTAATCCTTTAAGCAGAAAGAACATTAATTTCAAATCTTCCTCACCCTAGAAATTATTTTAACATGTTTTACTTTGCTGTGTTTAAAAAGCGATAGGCACTTCTCTTTTTAAACTTCCCTTTATAAGAAATAGCTGAAATAGCTACCCCATTCCAAATCAGTGGTATGTATCTAAGGCAGGATGATGTACACATTTCTTTTGTTGGTTGGCTTGGGTGTATTTCTATACAGCTCAATGGCTGTTGAAAAAACCACTAAAATTTCCCCATGCACTTTGTGGAGACTTATTTACATTTACTTTGGGGTGGATTTGTTTTTTTGGGGTTGTTTGTTTGTTTGGAGCTTTTTTAGTTTTGTTTTGTTTTTAGTTTTGTTGCTTTGGGATTTTTTAATTGGTTGGTTGGTTTTGGTTTGGGGTTTTTTATAGACCTTAAAGACCAGTCCAGGGTTTACATGGAACCTTAGATTAACTAAGATGCAAGTTAGTTAAAGTATTACTTCTTTTGCTTAGGGATCTAAAGTTTTGAGAGGCACCTCCAGTCAAAGCTATTCCTGCACATGCATCTAATTCTTGCCAAAGCCATACAGAATGAAAAAAAAAAGGTGATCCAGCATTTAAAACCTATTTTTTTGGAGAGCCTAGTCAGACTCATGGAATAATATGGGGTGAAAAGAGCAGCTGGAAGTCATCTAGTCTGTGTTCTTAGACAAAGACTAGCTTTGAAGTTAATGAAGGTTGCTCAGGGTCATATCTAGCTGAATTGTAAATATTTACAAGAGTAGAGATTCCACATACACCAGCCATTGCATTGCAGTGCAGTTTGTATGATTTACTTTTCCTTATATCTGGCCAAAATTTTCAGTGTTGCAACTTGTTCGTTATATATTTTATATTAAACAAACAACATTATACACCTTCTTTGGTAAGTAGTGCTATTTTCTAGTCACCTTTGGTCTCTATGAAATTTGACACCTGTTTTTGTAATGACCTAACATCAGTGGGAAAGATTTAAACTACTTTTCATTCTGATTACAAGGTCAGCTTCAAAGCACGCATATGGTAGCCAGCTGCATAAAGCAACCAAGTGCCAGAGGCCTGACAAGCAGCAATAACAACCCATTTAGGCCATTATACAAACCACTCTTTTAGATTAAAATAGCAAACATTGTGCCTAAGTCAATAACAACGTTTGAGATTCATTCTGTTTTCCAGAAAGCCACACAGCAAAATTGAGCAAGTCCTTTCTCTGTTGTTTTTTACAGGCTTTTTAGCAGCTGACAGATACTTGAAATCACAGCCAAAACTTTCTTTTTTTTTGCTGTTTTTTCCATGCAATCTTATGCCAGCTAACTTTTAATCAGGTTACTTAAATGCATTTGCTAAATCTATAATTTTTCATTTAGAGTTGAGAAAGAAGGTTAGACACATTTAAGGAGTACAGCTGAGTATGAAAAATATGACAAAACTGAGTGAACTATTTTCTGACTTTTTTCAGCTGACTATTTAATCTGCATTATTGAGTTGGTTTATTTTGCTTTCTACTTGCTGGTGTGCATTACACAGTACATTTCTCAGACCGAATTTTTTTCCATTTACTTGACAGAATTCACTTTTATACGTCATAAAGTGAAATATTTTAAGCAAAAAATATGTGTTCCCAAAAAGCAGCATAGAGAAGAGGCAGGAGGAATAGTTTGATTCTTCTGTCCACATGGTGATAAATAATTTCCTTCTTTTTCCTGTCCTCACTCAATGAATTTTAATGGCTTGCATTTAAAACCTTACTGAAACATAGCTCTTGCACTTAGACTTACTTTATTCTGCCTCCACTTGAAAGACTGCAATTGAGATAGGTAAAACCATGAAATAATTTTTTAAAAATAATTCATCTTTTCTGCAAAAAGAATTGAAAGGGCTGACAGTAGAAAGTCTGTACAGATCCCTGTCAATACCTGGTGAGAGGAGAAGAAGAATACCTACCAAACTTCTGTTCGATCACCTGGGAAATGCTGAGTGGTAATGAAGAACAAGACTCACCAAGTGCATGTATGTATAAGACGTGTTAATTATGATTTGTGCTGCAAGATATTGCTGTGGCTTGGATTTGCTCTTTGTTTTGTGGTGGGCGATTGTTTTGTTTAGTTTAGTTTTTTCTATAAGTGTTTACAGGCAAGATGATAATTTACATGTTAGGTAGTTAAGCATTGAAACATTGCCCAGGAGGGTGGTGGAGTCACCATCCCTGGGCGTGTTTAAGAGGTGTTTGGATTGGTCACTGGGTGATCTGTTTTATTCATTTAGGGGCTACAGTGGTAGTGCTGGGTTGATGATCATGGATCATGATGGAATGATCTTCCATAGCATTTTTAAAGCTTTTAAAGAGCAGGAAAGAGAGACACTACTTAATTCAAGTACAGGATTGCTCATGAGTACAGTGATATTAATAAGAAACAGTTTTTCCAAACCTAAAGAAGCATTATTTCATGCCTCTCTCACGTTTTTCATTTATTTCTAGGAACCTCCTTTGCAAACAAAGTGTATGATGATAATCCTTAGTTTGTGTAGAATATTTTTCATGAGGGAATTTTCAGACATTTTTTAAAGGGGATTTAGTTATTCTGAATTGAAAATATGCATTTATATTTTTGGGCTGGATGTAAAACTTTTGAAAAGGCACATTACATCACATATATGCCAGACCTTCTAGTCTGCAGTTAAAATTCCAATGAAATCCTAAGATGAATGGTATGAAAGGCATTAAAAGACATCCCAAAATATTCAGATATCATGCTGATCTTATAGACACTTATAAGAATATAGTAATTATTGGAGTCTGAAAGCAATTTACTTTCTTCTGTGGAATTAAAAATCAATTGGAGAAAATCAAATTAAAACATACAATAATTCAATATTGTTAGAGAATAAATTTTTAAATGTTTCATAATGTTTTAATGTTTTCTTTCCCAAGAGGAGGAGCAAAAACTACCTTTATCTACCTCAAGTATCCTGAATTTACAGTTCTTCCAGGACTGGCCAACACTGACAACACCACCTGATCCTGGACTAAAACAAAATCCCTTAGAACTAATGAAGATCTCACTAAAAAATAAGACCACAATTAGATGAACATTATCACCCAAGACAGATGTAAAAGCAGTTTATAATTGTGAAGTTATATTGAACAAGGATAACATTAATTAATGGTATTTCCCATAAGGAGAGCAGGCCAGATACTGGGTAATTTTATATCTACTGAGGCAAGAACAACTTAATTTAGAAACAGACAGATTTAAAGTTAGAAGTAAATTACTCAATTGACCCAACTGAAATTTTTAAGAAATAAAACAGTTGGAGACTCTAAAGGTACTTAACATAGTTGTCAGAGAACAGAGAGATATTGAAGAACTGAGATCAGGTTTAGGACGAATGGAATGGAATGGTAAGGGGAAAGAAACGAGAAAAGAAATTTTTCAGCTGTGAGGGGTGTGCAATGATCATCTAATCCAACTGCTTGACTACTCCAGGGCTACTCAAAAGTTAAAGCATGTTTTCCAAATGCCTTTTGAACACAGACAGGCTTGGGGCATCAAACACCTCTCTCAGGAAGTCTGTTCCACTCTTTCATGATCCTTTCAGTAAGTAAATGTTTCCTAATGTCCAGCCTAAATCTCATTTGGTGAAGCTTTGAACCTCCATGTGTCCCAGAAAGAAAAATTCAGCACCTCTGTCTCTCTGACCCCTCTTCAGAAAGCTGTAGAGAGCAACATGGTATATCTTCAGCCTTCTTTTCTCCAAACCAGACAGAGTCCTTAGCTGCTTTGTCACAGGACATGCCTTCCAGCCCTATCACCCTCTCTGCCTTCCTGCTTTTGTTCCAATTAATCATACTAACAGAAGAATGTGAAGACAGATAAAAGACAGAACTTCATCAGTGGAGGAAACATTTGGAATTTTTCAGCCTATAGATGAGAAGGCTTGTGGGGGGATCTTATACATATATATAATTACCTGACGGGAAGATGCACAGGGGATGGACCCAGACTCTTTTCAGTGGTGGATAGTGACAGGACCAGCAGCAATGGGCACAAACTGAAAAAGAGAAAGTTCCCTCTGAATATCAGAAACTGTTGTCCTTTGTGTGTCAGCAACAGAATTTGGTCCATACCTCCACCTGATACCACTAACGCCAGGCAATGATGAGTTCAGCACGGCAACCCTCACTAAATCAGTCATTATGATGATATAATTTTTTAAGAAGCTATATTTGCCATATAATTTTATAAATTGGGTTAACATTTACTTATATCCTATTTTATTCTATTATACTAATTATCTAGATGGTAAATACATGTTTCTAACAAATATTTAAAAGCCCCAGAAAACTAAAAATCCTACAATTTAATAATTTTTATATTTTCATTTTATTTTTCATTTATTTTGCCTTGAAGAAAATATTGGAGAAAATACATAAGCATAACAGGGCTAGCATTTATATGAGGTTTATATTTTCTGATACTAAAATATTTTTGTTTACTTTAAGTTAAAAGGTAGTTTATGACTTATGATGCATCTTCTTATGCCTCACATCCACATGGGCTTCAGGCAAAATGTGGGATGAAAAATGGAAAAGTCACAGACTTTTGTGTTTCAGGATACTCTGCAATTCCTTTGGTTCTTTCAGCAGGTTACAGAAGCTGTGATAAACATTAAGATACATGTCACATTGCCATGTCTGCCTTTGTTTTCTTCCTGTTCTGTTTGCCTAAGTGTATTATATTTCATTCCTCTCTATATTACTAGCATTGAAACTATGAGAGATTGGTTGATAAATACAAGTTTTATTTCTTTGAAAGTCTTGTTTTTCTTAGAACATCAACCATTGTCAGCTGTACATAGCCAATACTGTATAAATCAAGATAGATATCACAGAGCACTGGAGTGATAATGTCATTAATAATCTACAAAAAAAATTGCTATGTTAGATAACGTAATACTTTTTCTCTTGAGTGTTTACTGTACAATGCTTATAATGATATGATAGTGATGATTTTATGATAAAATTCAAATAGAATTTTTCCGATACATACTTAAACTATATGTAGTATGGGTAATGACAGTTCCCACAATAGGAATAGCACTGTGTGACTTCATTAATAAATACATGCATCAAGGTGCTGGAGTGGAATCTGGTTTATTCACATCTCTATACAGATGATTAAAAAAGGATGAGCTGGGATTAAAGAGCTCATCTTCAATAGTTATAATGCACAGACTACATACTAGATAATTTCTAGCTCCAGGAAAAGTCAAAGATATGCTGACCAAGTAAACATGGAGAAATATAGGACTTTATTTTTCAGTTTGCATGATGTAACAAGAAATATCTACTGCAAACCAGATTCCCAGGGTTTTTGGATATGCCTCATACAGTTATATTTCTGACAGAGAGTTTTTTCCTGATGCTATTATTCTGGTTATTATCACCTATCAAATTTGCTTTAAAAGCTCATTAAATCTGATTAAAATTACAATTTTGAAGGAAATAAAATAAAAAAGAACCCCAAAAATAAAAATACCAAACCAACAAAGCCCAAATCAAACTCTAACACAAACCAAAACTAGTAAATACAAGAGTTGTACAAAGTGAATTGAATAAAGAAAGATACTAAAAAAGGTAAATATTAGCTTTATTGTTTGTCTTCATTTCACTCATATTGATTGGAAAGTATACAGTTAAAATATACAGGCTCTAAAAATTAAGGGCAAGTTGACTACAAACCTAAGCCCACTTGTGTAATTTCTTTTTCAGAGTTTATCTACAAGTGCTATGCTACTATTACTGGCAGATACTGTTTACAATGTGCTAAATTCTACTGAAAATTTTAAGTATGGCATCACAAGCCAGCCATTCAACACTGTTTTTATTCTTGGAAAAACTACTGCAAAATATGAAAGAGGAAGTTTTGTGATGAATGGAAGGAATATATAACAAATAAACAGCCTTGAAAATATGTTCTTCATATAACAAGATCTGAAAAAGAACTTTTAATTATTCTAAGCATACTTCATGAGGGAAAAAATAATTTTTTTTCTATGATAAATATAGCACATAAATTCTTATTAGGAATGTCAGGTTGCCATCACAATATATAGTCGTGTATTTTGTTAAGAGAAGTAGCAAGCAGACATTTTATCTTTCTTATTTACAAACAAAGGATATTTGACAATGAGCAAAGACAAGAGATAAGTTTGTTGGTGACTTATGACTTCCCCTCAGCAAAATTTAATACAAGAGAAAGACCACTTATGATATTTAAAAGTATGTGACACAAATATACATTCCTAAGGCAGTCTGTTTGCAAGTAATCTGTGACAGACAAAAGTGCTATGAAATAAAGTGAAGTTGACAGAGTCCATAAAACAAACTGTGCATTTGCCTGAAGATGTAAAGTATCAGACAAAGGTCTGTAAATGCTGAAAGTCTAAATGCAGGGTACTATGTCCTGTGCTTTTAAGAAGGCATAGATACATATAGACAATTTTTTATATTTTCTGATGGAACAAAAACGGACTGTCTCTCCTTGGTCAGAATGTAAGGTTAAGAGAAGAAAACAACAACAAAAAAACCCCTAAATAAAGCAGAAGTTCCAAGGACTGTGAGGATTTGGGGAAATGGGGGCTTATTTAGTCAGTTCAGGCATCTTGACTCTCATTTAGAGAGTTTCAGTCATATAGAAATGATTACCCTCAGAAATTTGAGATTTCTGTAAGAGGTCTACTTTCCACAAGGCTTCTTTAAACACTTTCTGAAAATCAGAACTTCAGTATTTTCAATTGAAGATGCACATACTGAGTTATAGAAAACATTGCTCACTCATTTTTTCCCTCTCCAGCCTTAATTTTTCTGCAGCTGGAAGAGACCCCCAATTTAAGTGCTCCACCAGCCTAGGCCCTGCTCAAAGAGAATTTTGTTGAAGATAAATAGATGATAATATTATTAGTAGGACTGATTTAGGCTTCTTTTAGATACTGCTCCCACAGCTGTCCAAAATCCTAAAAGAAATAATTATTTTTGAATTTGTTCCTTTCCATTAGTGGTAGGAAAGACCACCATTTGGAGTTTTGTCATAAAAACACAGAGGAAAATTTGGGCTTTAAATCAGGATAAGGCTCTGAGTTAGCATGATACTGGAAGCTAATAATAGGCTTGATGAACAAATCTGTTCAGATTTGTTTGGCTAAACAAGTGTTTCTACTTTTGGTGGCTGCCACAATGTGTGAAGCAAATTTCATGTTTTAACAGATGGTGAAATAGTAAACTGGACACAGAGCAGGAGTCCTGGCACAGTCCTACCATACGAGGACACTGTAAGATTCAAGACCAACTTGACATTTCCAGGAGGAAGCATTAACTATAAGCTAAGAATGTATGTCATAATTTCTAGGTATACATTAGAAACCCTGCTTGTCCCATAATACTTTTGTACATAATACGATGTTGCTACTTTTATTGACTTCCAAGTCTCATGTAATTTAAATATAATTGCTTTATAGCAGCTACATTCTCTTCAGTGACAGTAACAAATATTCTATTGCAATTTTTTATATAATTTGTCAAAGGGAGTTTTGATGAGTGAATGATGACCGAGACATCCTTTCTTGGAGAGAGACTATTTACAAGCACTTCAGATTAAAAATACTATAATCATTGTAATTTGAACAGCAATAAATTTTGAATAGACTATTAGCAATCTAATGAAGCTATCAGTAAATATCTGAATTGATGAGTGAGATATTTTCCTTTACCCTGTGTCAGGTGATTTTTGGTTCTAATTTTGATGCAATGGTTGCACTCCTCTGAAGATTTTTTTCATTTGTGCATTTCTCTGTTTCCCCATTTCATTTTTATGTAGTGAGTTGTTCAGCTGTTCAGTGTCCCATCTTCTGGAATAGTGCTAACAGTGGAGAAATAAGTTTAAGAAAGAAGTAAGGAAAAGAGAGATCACGGATGGCACTGACTGATGGATCAGCATTCAAACATCTGTGGTAGTGGATCTTTGAGTGGAATTAGGAAGGAAAAAAGATGACTATTTTAAATTACCTTTCTTAAGAAAGCTAATGGATGGGCTCAACCATAAGGACAGTTCTTTTGCCAGAGTAATGGTTGGACTTCTGTTGAAGACCTATAACTAGGGAAGAGATGTCCTTTATATCAAAGGAGGGTTGTATTGTTTGGAAGATTATCCAAGCACAATTATCCCTCATCCCCTCAATCTCTCTTCTATGACAGAATTCACATCATGCTGCTCTATTACTGCCTCTGACCTCAAAAGAGAAGAAAAAAGAAATTAACAAAACCCACACCAAACCAAACACTCAATGAATAAAAGTTTATTACAGGGAAATTAAATTTGTAGGCAACTCTCTGTTACAAAAAATATAGAGTTGCTTTATAAATAGGTCAGTAGCATTTTATAGCTATTGATATTCTTATGTTTTGATTTCACTATAAAGCTAAAAAAGTGTTCAGAGTTCATTATTTCACAGTCTATTTTTTATGGGGGCCATTTTGTGCACTCCATTGATAGAGTTCTGTTTCCAGTCCATTTATTACCTGACATAATCTAGATATTTTAGCTCCCTTTTTTTGTCAGGAGTTCTCTCCTCTCCATTACCTACTATCCGGCTTATTAGCATATAAACTTGCTTCTTCCCTCATGAAATGGATGTCCATCAGATCATTAGAGGCATGGCTTCCAACTCTAAATGCCCAGTTTTTCACTTCTATGAGATTAGTCTTCCAACTATTTCTTCAATGTCGCATCCATTTTTACCCAGTGTGCATGGTAGACCAAGTAACTATTACAACACTGCCCATGTAGAGCACGAAGGAAAGATGTTGGGCAGCATTTTGGTGGCAGCAAAGAAACTCATTTTATATAACACAACTCTGAAAACAGGATGCATTGATGTGCAGAATTTAACAAAGCAAATTAAAGACTTGATGAAAATAAGCCATACAGTGAAAAAAATAGATGACTACCCAAAAGACTGAATGCTGAATTCATAATTCAGTTTTAACCAAACCCCCAAACAAACAAGAAACCAAACAAAACCCAAACCCCCAATCTCACAAAACTCAACAAAACAACACAATACAAAACCAAGCAAATCCTCAATAGAAATGTTGTCTATTTCTTTCCAGATATTTCAGGGAATGAACCTTCTCCCTTGGTAAAACTGCTTTGGAGAGGAGATGATTTTATTTTCTTAAAGAGGGGTATTGATGGGTTTAGCACAGATGGCAAACACGGCAGACATTTATTTGCTGAGTATGTTTACATATCAGGAACATGTTTTATGGAACAACAAGCTTGAAGACAGATTTACAAACCACATGATGCTCACATATTTTTTTTAGCTTTTTGCGACATTAGTGTCACAAAAGTTAGATATGAGAGGCAGTTTATCCCTTGATTATAATCTTAGTTTGCAGAACTACCCTAGAAACTGAGAGTATCATTAACCAGCATTCCAAAATACTAAAAGAACAGCAACACATAGTTGTTCACTGAAAAGAAAAACAATCTGAAGTAACAGAAAGGAATTTAATATGCTGTTAAAGACACGTAGCCCAACAAAGGAAAGACAAAGAGCTGATTACATAACCTATTGTGGTACCCATTATATTCCTCACTTAATGTCTGATCACAAAACTTGGAACAAAGAGGAAGATGGTATCCCTCAAATATTTTGGGGGACCAATTTAGTTTAATATTTCCATTACTGATATGACACAAAAGAGAAATAATCAATATCTTTAAAAAATCAACAAAAATACTGTATTTAAAACTCAGCTGGATTTTAAGAGAGAAAGGAAACAGAATCAATAAATTAGGTGCAGGTCTACCACTTTTCAAGACTAGTAAGAATTTATCAGATAAACTGCAATTTCACATTCTAAAATGTAAGCAGGGCAAGAAATATGTCAACATTTTAATTGGTCACAAAAGAACCATGATTCAATGGTATTAGGCAGTTACGAAAAGGACAAATTTAAACCTGGAATGAATTCTAGTACATGTATTGAAGTATTTTGATTGCAGTATATGATGTTTTTTGTATTTTTAATAATTTATTTTTAGAAGCAATAACTGCCATTCAAAAGTTTAAGAAACCTTATGTGAAATGTGACAGCCCCTGCTCAAAACTCCCCTGCTCATTCTGCTTAAAACTAACTGATGAACACATTGACTGTGTCATTAAGACTGTTCATTGTTCATAACAAACTATTTTCTTTAGATTTTTTTTGCTCTTTTTACTTCTTGCTATGTTAGAGGCTTCAACTTGAACTCCTAATTGATATGCTTTAATTCTTATTATGTTCTCTACTATATCATGGTCTAGAGTGTATGTCATACAATAGGATAAGTCAGCATATTTTCCCTGAATCATTTGTAATAAATTTTTCCCTAGAGTCAGTTATCCCCTCATCTTCTCCATAATTGCTTTGTAACAATATTCCATAAGGCCATGCTGTGTGGAGTTAGACTTCTGTTATCAAGAACAAAAGCCATCTTTTCTTTGTCTTTCTTTCTATGGTAGCACTGTAGTTCAGGCAAGAACAAAACTCAATTCTCATAGAAATGTTTAAAAGACAGAAGGAGTTTCTTTCATCAAAGCTCTTTTAGCCCTGTAGTTATTAAATAAAGTCAATATAACAGTCACAATAACAGACTACTCCTTGTATTCAGCTAACATCACATTCATCAGGCCTGGACCTATCACAAGCATTTTCTCTGAACTTATCTTGTCTTTGTTACAGCTTTCTTTTAGCATATTTATCTATAAAAGTATTTGTGTAATAACCATATAGTTGTTCAGCTTGCTTTAGTTTTGTTGAACTTGGAGTATAATATTCTTATATTTTGGGTTTAATGTTTAACTTGTGGTATAGTATTTTTAAATTTTAACAAGCACTGTTAAATTTTTTTATGTAGACAGCAATAGCAAGTAGTTGTCCTTTGTGCTGGACCCGAGGACAAGGACAAGGCTAAAGGAATGCTGGCATAAAGTGACAGTGGAAACTGTTAGCAGAGGATGACACTGGAAGTCTATCAAAGTCATTAGCAGCCATATGTCAGTAATGCAAATATAGAAGCTGGACAAAAATAGTTTTAGGTGCAATAAAAACTAAACCCAACCTCTACCTAATATATATAAAACATGCCAATGGTAGCAAAGTGAGATGTAACTTGGTATTTAAATGAAGAAGAACAACAAAAACAATCAGAACACTGGAACTCCTCTCCCATGAGGATAGGCTGAGAGAGCTGAGGGTTTTCAGCGTGGAGAAGACAAGTCTATAAAATTCTACTGACCTTATTACAGTCTTTTAATACTTAAAAGGGGCTGGTAAGAAAAATGGTGACAAGCTGGTTTTAAACTAAGAGAGTAGATCAAACTAGGTATAAGAAAGTTTTTACTATGAGAGTGGTGAATAGATTGCCCAGAAAGGTGGTAGATGCCCCATGCAGGGAAACATTCAAGATCAGGTTGAATGGAGCTCTGAGCAACCTGATACAGTTGAAGATGTCCCTGTTTGTTGCAGGAAGTTTGGACTAGACTACTTTTAAAGGTCCCTTCCAAGTCAAACTATTCTATCATTCTGATTCTAAGAAAGAAGGTGTGAAACACGCAAATCAAACAATAGAAATAATCTAATCAAACCATAAGGTGAGGAAAAGAAAAATCTTGAATATTAATGTCTTCTTCCTACTACCAAAAGGGATGGAACTTACCTCTGTACACGTCATGCTTGGGATGCTGACAACTTGTTGGAATTGTCTCCTCCCTACAGAACTCTTGACATCAAGATCCAGAAGAGCAGTGAAAAGCTTAGAGCACAATGCCAACAAAAAGGTGAAGATATTAGATAGTACATTTTTTATAAGAACTTGCAGTTTTAGTATTGTTAATGAAATTTATTTAAAATTAATAAATTAGATAGCAAGTGTTTGCATCATTGTAACTGGGTTAATATAACTGTCTGTTGTATTTTGTTTAGATTAGTAAATATTTCTTAAAAACTAGTAATAAATTTTTGGCTTCACTTGAAAGTGAAGTATTTACCTTTTTGCACATCACTGTTTAAACAAAGGGAATACAAGGATCTATAGAACCAAAGTGAGCCAAGTGCCCATATCAAATACATCCAAGAAGTTATGTTAATCTTCTTTAAAAATTCTCTGAGAGGCAATATATTAGAGATGATGAGGGATTAGCTGAATTAGAAAACTGGAAGGAAGAGTAAAAATAATTAATCAGTCCTTGAGACAGAATGCTGCCACTAAAACCTCTTAAAACTGTCTGATGACACCTGGGATTAAAGTCTCTTACACAAACAGCATTTTCCATTCCTCCTGCAAACTTCAGGGTCTACTTGACCATTTCTATAATTTAATTCTAATTCCATGGGAAGCAATATCCCTGAATTTGTGGGTTGTGCTTTCACAACAGTATTGCCATACGTTGCCATAGTCACCCATTTAGAAGTATCAGAAATATCAAATTTGTGTACATATGTAGCAAAGCTGGAAATAATGGAAAAAATAAAAAGTAATGAAAGAATTTATTTGGTAGGGGATGAGAGTGGCAAAGGAGGAAGAACCAGAGAAAAGAAACAGAGGAAACAGGGAATATAAGGAGTAGAAAATCATGTGATCTGGGCTGTTTGATGGTACTTTTAAAGAAGCTCTGTATCTGAATACAGCAGTTTGGATAGGTAAATCCACTGTTCCACTCTGCATATGTCTGACCTAGTTCCAGGGTGTGGAGGGACCTGGCATGGGTGAATGATTATGACAAGAACCATGAAGCACTACAGGAGATCAGAAAACCTGCCAACACTAAAAACAAAGAACAGTAAACTGGCAATATACAGGTCAGGAAAATTACCCATCAAGACATGATGAAGATTAAGTATTTTAAAGCTACACTCATTGCTTCTTGGAGTAGTTACTTGGAAACTCACTTAGGAAAAAATATCTAATTTAATCCTGAAAAGTGCTAGTTCAGATGTTAGAATATAAAAGCCACCTCACATTAGAAAAAAAGAGAAGTACATAAACCCAGTTTTCTTGTAGTTGGAAGGCCAAAATTTCTACTTTTGAGCTTTGAAGATGAAGAGGTGCATTACAAAGTAATTAAACTTCTCACCTGAAAGAATAAAATGCTTATTCATTGCAACCTTGCAGAAGGATGCAATATTAAAAGCTCAGTGTAAATGTAGATTGCCATTCATAATGGCCTTTGAAAAAAACACATAAAGAAGGAACTAATTCCTCAGTATGATTAGAGAGAAGCCTATAAGAGGCTATTAGTGGATAAAAGGTACCCTTCAAAAGTAGATACCATATAAAAATGAGTACAATAGAAAAGAGTCTTTTAGAGATTTTGAGAAGCAAGTGCTCAAGGCATTAAAACGAATAATAAAATGTTTCAATTTATAAAAAGCAAACAGCTTTCGACAAGCCAGCACTAACCCAGCATATAGTTGAGATAAAAAGTAGTGCAAATAACAAAAAACCATACTCAGGAAGATCATTTCAGTGTTTACTACAGGGAATTGTAAGTAGTATCTGCAGCAGAAAAAGGAGAAAAAACCTGAAGAATTTCCTCAGATAGAAGTGTCAATAGAAGGTATTCAAAACTACTAATTCAAGTAATAGTAATGTGCCACCACTTGAATACATTCACTGAAAAAATGCTACAGGAACACAAACTCATTGAAGTACAAACTATGATGTACAAAATACCTTTTAAATTTGATTCAAAATTAGAATAACATATGGAAAAAAAATAAGGGTTCATAAAGATCTCCTGATAGTTTGTTGGAGAATTGTAGACCAGCAATATCTACTCAAAACTAACTCACAGTCCTAGAAAAAGAAATGAAATTAGAAGACACATGAATGAAGATTTCGTTTTCAGATCTAAAGTTAGCTATAAGAACTTCCAGAAAGATTTCACAATATTGATCCATTGGTGGAAAAAAAAATCACTGAAATGGAATGTGAATAGTGATAATTATGCATGTGAGTAACAGGCAGGATCTTGGAAATACCAGTCATGCAAAGTTGGTCCATCTTTCAACCTGCATTAGAACCAGCACCAAGAGAAAAGCCCAAAAAGTATTAGTAAACGGATATTCCTTATTGAGGCACTGAAGCAGTCACTTGCCATACAGACAATTTCTCTTGAGATCTTTTCTGCCAACTAGGAGCTCGCCTTCATGATACCACTGATTAACTGCTGGGGTTGGTGAGCCCCACCCCTTACTATGTGTAGGCTCCAATGATACTGTGACAAGGCAACTTAGGACTGTCAAAAGACACTGCATGTCCCCTGAAGCAATGTTAAAAGGATCTGGAGCATTGGTGATATTCTCCTCTGTCTTACCTTAGCTAGGAAGGAGTAGATTAATTGAACAGCAGAATGCCTGACTGTATGATGGGTGCCATACTCAAGTTTTTAGCTTCTGCAATCATGGATCTATGTTTGAGAAGGTGTTCTGTTGGGAGCAGGTGGAATTCACCTGACAAAGTTAGGCAAGAGGGTCTTCACCAACAGCTGGCCAGACTTAGATGGAGAGCTTTAAACTAACTATATCGGGCTGATATGGTGGAAATTTAAATGAGAGAAAAGCCAGGGACTCCTGATGTGTTAGCATTCATCAAGGAAACCACAACGGTGAAATGCCACAGAGGAATTAGGTTGTGCTCCTTTAAAAATGTGGCAGGGTTGATGACACAGGAGACATATGACGAAGATTTATAGAAGCACAGACAATAGAGACAATAGACACAATTAAGAATGGAGGGAATGACCAATTGCTACTTCTCACAAATTTAAAAAGTGAACTCTTTTTAAAACAAAATGAAACAAAATATTGTTTGTGCATGACAAGGGCATTTTCATGGACTCTTATTGAGCCTACAAGTAGAGATGCGTTCCAAAAAGGATAAGACTAATAAATCAGAATAACATAACAAAAACAACTAGACCAGAACTTCCTTCCAGATCTTATATTTTGCACATACATGGTGACAAAAGCATCACAATTATATATGCCCTGTTTCTTGTACACTTTCTCTAAGCATCCATTGCTAGCTACTAAAGAAAAAGAGTACTGGTCTAAAAAAAACCTTTGCTCTGACATGGCATAGTTATTTTGATGATGCAATAACCAACATCACTAAGCCAGTAAGATAACAGGAAAGAAGACAATAATTTTTTTTACACAGCAAGATAAGGCTGAGGGTTGACCTCGCTGATCTCTACAACTTCCCTGAGAAGGGAAGTTGAGGGGGAGTTGCTGATCTCTTTGCCCTGGTATCCATTGATAGGATGTACTGGAATAATTTTAAGCTGCATCACAGAAGGTTCAGGCTGGACATTAGGAAAAATTTGTTTACTGAGAAGGTGGTCAGACACTGGAACAGGCTTCCTAGAGAGTGGTTGATATCCCAAAATTGTTGGTATCCCTCATTGGATAGGAGGCAATTATACAATACCCTTAATAATATCCTCTAGTCAGGACGAAATGATTGTTGTAGGTCCCTTCCAACTGAGCTATCGTATGCCTTTCTATTCTATTCTATTCTATTCTATTCTATTCTATTCTATTCTATTCTATTCTATTCTATTCTATCCATTCAATTCCATTCCATTCCATTCCATTCCATTCCATTCCATTCCATTCCATTCCATTCCATTCCATTCTAAATATTTCTAGAGAATTGTCAAAAATCCTTCAGAAAGCTAACTCTAAGTACTAGAGGTAGGAATTCCTATTAGCTCTTCTACTGGAAGCTATTTGCTCTGAATTCACTGCCTAGCTTAAAAGGAAACTGTACAGTTCCTTATTTTTTCACAACTTTTTTTTTTTTAATAATTAAGATGTTGTACATGTGTTCGTTTTCTAACATAGAAACAACACCCAACTCCATTACTTTTAATTTGAATGAATTATGGGGAAATCCATTAATTCAGAATGACAGAATTCTTTCAGGAGCAAAGAATTGTATTTTGTGCTCACATTTAGAAGCTCCTTCCTTACTTTGACAAATGGTCTGTGTAGAAAGGTTTTTTGAAGGGAAAAAAGTCTTGTGCAAAGGTAGGTGGGAGTTTGTAAAGTATTTTCATAGTACTAAATTATGAATACCATGCTTCAAACTTTAAAATCTCCAGTTTTAAATGAGAACTGAAATGTTTTCTAAACCCATCAATTCAGGACCCTTAGTTGTTAAGAAAATCCTAATGAAGTTATGTGCTTTGGCTAGCAAACGATTTTGATTTTATATGAATGTAAACATAAATTCTTCCTCATTGCCCAAACTGCTTCACAAAACCTTTCACTAGAAGTTGTGTAAGGTCTAATGTCAAAAGAACTGGGCATAATTCATCTATCATATTTATGTGTAAGATACAGGAAAACATGAAAAAAAAGAAAACCTATTAACCTCTACTGAGTCTCAGATGGGTGTAAAGTGGACTGTTGTTAAGTTCATTGTACTTAGACTTTGTACAGATTACAGGTTGCTGTATGAAGTATTATAAGAAATCATTATGACCATGGTCTTTCAGAATTTTTGAAGAAAAGAGAAAAGCTTATTCTGACTTAAACTGTACTTTACTGGAGAAATTTCACTTTGTTGAAATGGTAACAGAACTTTATTTACTATATTTTTGTGTATTCACATTGTCTAGAACCTACCAGGAACTTCTATTTGCCAATTTTTTAAAACCATGAAAATGAAATTATGATATACCAGCCTACCATCAAGGTTTCTTACTTCAGACATACTGGAAGAAGCATCCAAAGACCATGTTTCTGTTACTCTATAGAAAGACATTTTCATGATCTTTGGTTGCTTTTAGACACATTAATCCAAACAGTGTGAGATGAAGCTGAGAAATAGTACTGCATTTTCTCTTTCCTCATGATCATATCAGTAATGAATTCAAAGCCTTGGTATTATTTTTTGGGATTGTGAATGTTTTTGCTGACAAAACCAATCTACAATCTGCCTCGTTTTGATGCTCTCCAAGGAAATTTTTTAATGTAAGTTAGGGCTAAGCATTATGAGATTTTGATACTACAATGGAGAAACTTTACCTTGAGCCAGACAGCTAACAGGAAATTTAAACCACAGCTAGGAAGTTTGCATGGCATAAAGCCACCTAAGTATGTTATATGTCTGGAAGCATAGCCCAAATACCATCCTTTTGCAAAGCCAAACTTCTATTTGCTGCCTAAACCTGGCAAAAAATGTTTCCCTAGCGACACCGTCTTGAGTGGAGCAAATGTGTGTGTGCCTATACACTGCAGCAGATGTGAAAAGATTTGTCAAAAGCCAATGATCTCAAACAACTGCATTGTTTAAAGACAGAAGTTTTGAAGAATATGTTGTGCTGGCACTGTGATATGAGAAGGATTTCTTAATGCAGAGAATGTGTCTCAGAAATACCTAGAATATTTTCTGCTAATATATTAGGTAGGCAAAAATCAAACCTGAGCCTTATATTAATTTAATGTGCTGCTGTAGCTGGGACTAGGTTTTGAGGTGATACATCTTCTAATGGTTGAAACATCAGAAACATTCCTGGTCTTTTCCCTTTCTCCCTACTCTATTTTACCAGGTGCTCCACTTAGATGAAGAAGAGTGTCTTGAAATCCATGGAGAACATTTCCTTAGCTACTATATGCACTTTTTCATACACTTTAGAAATATTACAACAGCACCAAGGTGTCAGTTAAGTGTGAAGACAGCAATGAAAATGAGGAAAATAGGCCCTTGAGAGATTTATAAAAACATTTTAACAGAAAAAGCTGGAGATAGACTTTTGATTTTGTTTAATTTTATAACTCTTTGTGGACACCTGTTTTGATCTGGCCCTGAGGACATATTTTACAAAGAGAATTTCTCTAGAAAAGGTAAAATGTTACTTACCAACAACCCATGGATAGAAGATTTTGTAGAAAAAATATTGATATTTTCCAGTTCCTTAATCCTAATTAAGTAGTGAGCATACCTTGTGCTTCAAATTGTTGCCAGACTAGTAAAGGCAATATGGCAGAGGGCAAGTACTAGCAAATACAATAAAGTAATATAGTATGGTGTCATGGTGTGACACTGGCCAAATGTCAGGTACCCATGAAAGCCACTCACTCACCCTCTGCTGCTACAGCTGGATAGAGGAGAGAAAAAATGAATGAAAGGTTCATGAGTTGAGATAAGGACTGGGAGAAAACACTCCAAGGGCAAAACAGGCTCAGCTTAGAGATTCAAAGTGAGCTTATTACTAACAAAATCAGAGGAGGAAAATGACAAGCAAAATAAGCCCTTAAAAACACCTTTTCTTCCTGCAGCCCCTCCCTCCTTCCCACCAACAGCACAGGGAGACAGGGGATGAGGATTTGGTTTGTTCGTTCCCCAAGGTTTTCTTCCACTGCACAGAGACGAGTCCTTCCTCTGCTGCATTGTAGGATCCCTCCCATGGGAGGCAGTTCCCTGAAATTCTCCAACATGGGCCCAATCTCATGAGCAGCAATCCTCCCAAAACTGCTTTGGCATGGGTCACTCTTCCACGGGGTGCAGTCCTCCAAGGACAGGCTGCTCCAGCCTGGAAGCAGGGGCCCTCTCTCTCCACTGGGTCTCCCACTGGATCACAGCCCCCTCCAGGCATCCACCCGCTCCTGTGTTAAGCATCTCCCTCCTGGGCTGCTGGTGGGTCTCTGTATCCCCCATGTATCCTCATGGGCTGCAGGGGGACAGCTGCTTCACCCTGGTCATCACCACGGCCTGCAGAGGAATCTCGGCTCCAGCGCCTGGAGCGCCTCCTCCCCCCTCCTTCTCCACTGACCTTGGTGTCTCCATGTTGTTTCACTCACATGTTCTCACCTGTTCCTCTTCTCTGGCTGGAATTAGAACTGCACCACTACCTTTCTTTTGATTTCTTCCTAAATATGTTATCACAGAGCTGTTACCATGATCTCTAATTGGCCCAGCCTCGGCCTCCGGCACATCCATCCTCAGAGCCATCAGGGATTGGCTCTGTCAGACATGGTGGAAGCTTCTAGCAGTTTCTCACAGAAACCATCTTTGTGCTACCAAACCCCAGCACCTGCAAAACCAACATATATTGTAATGGAAAGAAATTGTTTACAAATACCACCCATACAAAAGAGACAATACATTTTTCTGAATTTGAAATTTAATGGACCTTAAGAGAAAGGTGTCTGGTTACTGGCAGTAGAATCATAGAATAATTTAGGTTGGAAAAGACCTTTAAGATCATTGAGTCTAACCATAAATCAAGCACTGTCAAATCCACCACTAAATTGTGTCCCTAACTGCTGCATCTACATACCTTCATTGTTGGTGACTCAACTACTGCCGTAAGCAACCTGTTCCAATACCTGACAACCCTTTCCATGAAGAAATGTTTCTCAATATCCAATCTAAACCTCCACAGGCACAACTTCAAGATATTTCCTTGAACCAATAAATCCTTTAATCCCCCAGCCTGTTGGAGGTTGCCCCAGAGGCTGCCCTGACCCATGTGCAAAACCTTGCACTTGACCTTGCTGAACCTCATGAGGCTTATGTGGGCCCTCTGGATGGCCCTATCCTTCAGGTTTGTCACCTGCAGCAGTCAGCTTAGTATTGTCCGCAAACTTGATGAGAGGGAATTTGATGTCACTGTCCATGTCACTGATGAACAGTATTGGTCCCAGCTGAATGGGGGACACCACACACATCCATCTGGACATTGAACCGTTCCTTCCAATGAAGACTCTTTTAGAGTAAAGGATTCTGTGGGGAGTATCAAAGGCTTTTCAGAGGTCCAGATAGATGACATTTGTAGCTCTTCCCTTTTCCACTGATATAGTCACTCTCACAGAAGCCCTCTAGCCCTCTTGCCCTCAGGCAAGATTTGTCCTGGGTTAAGCCATGCTGTCTGTCTAAAGGGCATTCAAGGAGAATTTGGGAAAAATCTGATATTCCAGGGGAAATTTTATATTAATCTTTCTTAATCATGTTTTTCCATCTTTGATACTGCTCTAAGTCCTAAGTTTTGCACGTGTATAAAGATGCTTAGAAATCTGAAAACAGCAGCCACTTGCAAAACTGACAGCTTGTTGTTGAAATAGATTAATATTTTCCATATATGGGGCCTCCACAGTGGGTCAATGTAATTCAAATCCTGAGATAAATGACATCTAAAATAGGGTTCCAAAATAACTAATTTATTGGCAAAACAATATATAGAATTGTATCATCATAAACATCTGCTCTGCTTCATGACATTAGCATTATCTCAGCCAAAGTAAATTATACTAGATGGGCTTGTACTGAAGGATATTTAAGTACAGTACTGCAGTTCTGTTATATCTCTTCAGCCTAGAAACTAAGCATGGTTTAAGCAAATCTTTTTGGGTGTTTATACAGGTTGTAAATACCCACATGAGAAGTTAGGAGATTTATTTTAAGTGACTTCCCTATCAGTTCTTCAATGGAGTAGAGATTCCTTCCTCACTTATGTATCATCGAGTTGTAAGTGTTGTAACTTCATCCATAAGAACAAGTCCAGAGTAGTCTATAAGATGTATTTGATACATAATTCATCAAACATTAGTGTTTATCATCACAGAAAACAATACTCACAAAAGTGGTTGTCATAGCAATTAATTGCCAGCATTTATATTTAGAGATGAAACAGGCTTGTCATCTGTGAAACTTCTTCACATCAGAACTCTGCATCAGATTCCTGAGGTATTAATTCTAAGGTTTCAGTTTAATTAAAGTCAGTGCAATGGGTCTTTTTGTTTGTGTCTGCTGTGTTCAATCAATGACATCAACCAGTGTCTGTACAAGCTAGATTTTTGATTACTAGTGGATGGAGACTGTTTGTTCAATATACTTTCATTGCCATAAGGGAGAATTAGATATTTGCTTTGCCATTTGTGATTCATACAGTGTTACAAGAATTAGATTTTATAGCTATTTTTTTTTTATCTCATTGATAGGTGATCCCAGTGTTACACAATTTTGCTTACCTAATTAAATAATATGCTCAACTCTTCCTGAGAATATTACTGAGCATTTAAATAAATCCATTTTTTGATAATGTGGATGGCTTGACTTCCTTCTGGACATTCATGAGTTTGCCAGTATTTTACTTATACATGTAAAATTTCAGATATTGCACAGTGACTGGTCCCATTACCCAGTAAAAAAAGTTGTATTTTGAGATAATGATTTTACTCCATGAGAAAAAAAAAAAAAAGGCACCTGGGTATCTGACAAGATCTCACAGAGAGTTTAGATATTTGTCTTTCATCAGATTTAATTAGATTGAACAGAAATATTGAAGTGTGTTTTTCCATATTTTCTTTTCAAGTAAAGTGCCAAATCTGAAGACAGAATTATTGTCTTCTCTAAAAATTGTCTATCTTTCTAAAAACCAGATATGATTATATTAATTTTAAAACCTTAGGATACAAGATTTAGTGGTGTCTTCATTGCTTCATGCAGACTTGAATATCAATCAGATGAGACACGCACAATGCAACTTTTTTACCTCAGTCTAGGGCACAGTATTGTCTCAGTTTCTCATAACAGATACAAATTTGTCACTGCCATAAACATACTGCATCATCTATCAAAATATCCAGTTAACCCCAAAGTGTCCCATATTTAAAATATAGAGGAGCGATCTTACAGATCATCTTTGATATACCTGGGCAAAATTCTGGAAATAATTTTGCTTTTTTTGCTGGCACTACCATTCATTAGAAAAACACATTGCTCTGTGAAACACTATAAACAAAGGAAATTAAGCTGAAGCTAACCAGCAGCTACAGGGAGAGTGGCTTTGTGCATTCTGTCTGCCCCTGCTGTGGAGCCGCTTGAGAAACAAATGCTTCACCATGCACTCTGAAAACCTCAGAAACCACAAATGATGTATGCAGACCACAAATCATTCCCTGTGAAACAGAGAGATCCTAGCATTTTAGAAACACTTTAAAAAAAAAATTAATCAAACCAAAAAATGGAAACCCTAAACCAAACAAGGCTGTTCAAGAATTACTCTAAAAAGACCAAACCAGTGTCAGAAGCATTGGTTTTGCTCATCTGTATTTTGTATCTAACTTCCTGAGATCTTTATGTGTAATGGACAGACAATATTAATGCTGAGCAATTTAACACACATCTGTTTATGAGAGGTTCTGGAGGAAATGTGTGTGAAATAGCCTTACACATGACTCAGTGAAATCTTATACTTTATATGGATGAATTAGGCCTGTGAAATCTGGAAATATCACTGAAGAATGGAAACCAGACCTGCAGCTAAACTGTGTTTTAACAGGTAGATGAAAACCCACTCTCAGAGAAGTGGCAAAGCCTAAAGGCAAATCATAGTCTAACTGGATAAATGTGACTTGATTGTATCAGGCAAAGCCCAGTGCTGGAACAGTACATAATATTCTCTCATCTAAGAAATAATTTCAAAAATAGCTGAAAAATAACTAGCAGGGAAATCTCACCAGCTCACTGCTTAGCACCAAGTCCATCTCTACTGGTGATCAAAGTTACAAAAATGAGGAAGTGATTTTTTTTCACTAATTTGAGGCAGCAGGAATACTTTGTGTATGAACAATGACAGGGAGTGGATGACAGCAATTGTGTCCTCCTGTTAACTGTTCTGTGCATTAGCATGATTTCCCTTCCTGCTTTGCTGGAAGTTTCCTCTTGGGAATGATTACAGGAATTCTTATATACTGAGTAGTTCTGTAACTGTTAGGGAAAAACGTCATTATTGGGGAAAAAAAAAGTCATTACTGGGACAAGTAACTTGCTGTTTTATGGTACTGACTTAGCTCATCCTTCCTAATGAAAAGGAGTTGCTCTCACGTCATTATTCTTCCATTGTCACAGAAGATATGGTAATAAGGTGATAAATTTCAGCAGTCTTTAAACTTTGTTTAAGGAGGAATAATTATATGATTTTCTTTCTTAGTGGTAAAGTAGTTGAGGGAAGAGCTGATATCAACATTCTGAACTGATGAGGCAATACAAGTTCTTTCCAGATAAGCACATTTTCCTAAGAATTAGTTTATGTCTGCCTTAAATATTTAGTTCTTTTCAACACTCTAAACCCAGTAATTGGATCAATTATGAGAAAAGAGAAGGAAAAGGTAATTTCATTTTAATCAGAATGATTCCCCAGTACCCTATTATCTAAAGGCACAGTGCTCTCCCATGGTAAAAGCATCTGCCAGGGCAGGACTCAGGAATGTCTTGGCTCTGCTTGAACTCTGGAGGACACATCCCCTTTTCACCGGTTGCCAAGCCAGCCTAGCTCATGGAACATGACCCCCTGGGCTGTCATATTCTTGATTATTTGCTCTTCCACAGGGCTGGAGGAATTAAAAAAAAAAAAATAGAAGAAAGGGTTGAAATGATTCCTGGAACAGAAAAGCAATATATTCTACAATTGAAGTCAAGCTTTCTTAGATCATGTGCCAAAAAAGGCATAGTAACATGAAAGACCAATTATGATGAGATTAGCCTCTTCAAAAAGACTGATCAAATAGCTCATTAAGGGTAATGTATGGTGTAATACCAATGCACTATGATAAAAAAAAAAAGGTATTCAGTGTTACTTTGCATGTCTAATCAAGATAATTTCAAAACGTTTCTACATTTAGACTGAAAATATTTTCTGTAAAAAATTACTAATACTTTTACAAGTTATTCAACTTTTTACTTGACAAAATCCTCATTTCATTTTCATTAAGAATCATTTTCATTAAGAATCATTTTCATAAAGGTTGGAAACCATCAAGTCCAACTGTAGAGCTAACAAGTACACCATTGAACCATGTCCCTAAGTGCCACATCTACATGTCTTTTAAATACCTCCAGGAATGGTGATTGAGCCACTTCCCTGGTCAGCCTGTTTCAATGCTTTGGTAGGGTAATGTTCCCTAATATCCATCTAAACCTCCCCTGGTGCAACTTGAGGCTATTTCCTCTTGTTCTGTCACTTGTTACTTGGGATAAGAGACCAACTCTCCTCTCATAATCTCCTTTCAGGTAGTTATTGAGAGCAATAAAGTCTCCCCTGAGCATCCTTTTCTCCAGGCTAAACAACTCCAGTTCCCTCAGCTGCTCATCATAAGACCTGTACTCTAGACCCTTCACCTGTATTTCATAAGTCCATCCTGACCAGGGCTGTTCACATGGTTGTTCTTACTGCACCTCATTTTTTAAATAAAATTCAATCCAGATTTTTTTTAATATTTATTCAAAATATTTTTGTTGATTTATTGGTTAATCAAAACTATAAATTGCCCACTTGATATGAGCTAGATAACACAAGTTACTAATACTCAAGCTAATAATGTTACCTAAAAGGTATTATTATATTTGCACAATAGGAGTATCTAAAAATATACCTTACGTTAAAATTTGTTTTCCTCTCAGAAAACACATTAAATTATTTTTTGGCTAAGTGGTCTTCTATTCCTGCTCCAGTCTCATTGCTTGACATTGTGTAAATCACCTAGCTTCTCTTTTCTTCATGTTCAGCCTTTAAAGTGACCAGTATGCATGTTTCTGTTCTACATACCTTATAGTGTAAGGACATTATAATGTTCATTGTATTTTCCTACATCTAAGACCATGGAGGTTCCTGGTCTAAGCTACATAATCTGAATGCAGACATATTGCAGCAATGATACATTAAACCTTTCCTCCTGACTTAAAAGAGATCTGAGAATGACCTCATCAAGTCAGGCCTTTAACTATTCCCCCAAATCCCTAAATCTTTACCAACATATTATATATGATCATGGAAACAGGAATTACATTTGAATACAGTAAGTGTTGGCTGTATTGAATAGATCTCAAGTTTGTATGAAAATGCTTGTGAGCCACTGGAAAGAGTTGGAGACTTCAAGCAAGTAACTTACTTTTTCTTGAAATCTGCAAAGTATGAGACTATTGCATTTATTCTTCTAATGGGAATCCTCTTTAATAAATGCCGGATTACTAGAATGTAATTTGTGATCATATTAACATGATTACAGCTCACAGAATCCCAGTGGAGCCTCTAGAAATATTATTAGGATTGTCAGTAGAAAGGAGTGTATGGTTTAAAAGGTTCTAAACTAATCATGCACTTATTAGTTATGGCCAAATTCCTGCTAACTCCCAGATGAGGGAAAAAACAAACCAGAACTAATTACTACAGTTGTGCACACAAGGGAAGGTGTCTGTACTAGAAAAAGTAGAATAAAATAGCTCTCATGCCTGTAATTGCTTTTTCCATTATGTCATTTTGAATTATTACAGGAAAAAAATAATAGTAGCATAGTAATATGAGGTGCTGATGGGCTACAGCAATATAAAAATGGGTATCAAGACAGCAGCTGCAGAATGTTACTCTGTGAAATAATCTTTACAGTCAGTAGAAACAGATTTATGAATCCATTTAGCAGGACAAATAGGTGTAGCTCTGACTTGCAAATAAGCAGATTCAGTAGCACTAAGACTCTGATTTCAATGTTCTGTCTTTTTACTTTAAAAATGTCAGAATGACAAGTTTTTTTTCTTTCAGAATATGAAAAATATGTTTACCACAGAAATAAATGTTAAAGGGAAAACCCTTTTTAGAGGCCATGCTGATAACTTTCTAAACGGTAAGGCACCTTTTTAAAATCAGAATCTAATCTTATGTTTTAATAAAATTATGACACTTTAATAGAGATTATGTAATAATAAAATCTAGTAATTAAGATTTTCCAGGAAGACCATTCTTAAAACTTAGAGTAATGTGCTGTTTCCAGCCACGACAACAGTAATTTTTTGCAGTAGTCAGGAGGGGTCATGGTTAGGACCCAGAAGTTATTCTGTACCACCTCACATCATTGCTGGGGGTGGGGGGAAAGGGACTCTCTTCTGGGGATAAGGGGCTCTGTCCAGTTGAGAAAACATGCTAGAGAGAGCCATCCGGTATTGTCTGTTGTTGGGTTTATTTTTCCACATGAATTGTTTCTTTTAACCTTTGTTAATAATATTATTGTTGTTACTTACAGTTTTCTTTTCTTGTTGCAGTTTCCAGTAAATTGTTCTTAACCTGTGATCTTTGCCTTTTGTGCCTCCAGTTGGAAGGGGAAAGGGGAGTGGCACATGGTTTTAGTAGGAGTACTAAATTGGAGAATCCCATTCCTAAACCATGACAATCTATCTAAAAGAAATTCCTCTTAATTTTATTCTGTGCTGTAAATGTTTGATATTAGACAATTAATCAGGTTCATAGTTCAAGAAAGTTCTGAAATGACACCCTCCATCTGTATTATAAAATCATTGCAAAAAAGAGCAACTTCATCACAAACCATCCAGATCATCTCTGTCCCTAATATCCTATGGCTTTGTGTTTTACTTTCTTCTCCAAAAAATGTAGATAAAACCTCCACTTGAGAGCTGCACATATCATTATCTTTATTTCAGTAGCACTCAGTAGTCTGATGTCTGAATTATTGCAACAGAAGGAGACTGGGTCTCTTAGAAATCTCAAAAAAAAGGATAGCTGCAAAGTTCAATCAATTAAGCATACAGTGCTCTCTCCAGTCCCTTATTTGGCCCCAGTGTCACATTTTCTGCTGGTAAGATTCCTATATCAGATGTTCCTATGCTTTTCTCACTTCCAGAATCAACTTCTTATAAGGCTTTATGACCCTGATGAACAGGAAAAGTGTCTGTCAGAGAAAATGATAGTGGTGACTTCCTTTTATCCAGTACTTGATCAGTGTTTATTCTGAATATCACTGCTTTGGATTCAATTCCATCCTTAGGATTTCATTCCATCTGGAGCTGAGTCCTCATATGCTCATTTCACTTGAAAATTGATATGCATCCATCTTACAACCTGCCACTGAGGTGGGGTAATTGAGCTTGTTAATATATCCCTTGGGGAAGATGAGAGTGAAACAACACTGCACAATCAGTGCGTGTGTGTGTGTGCTTGCGTATATATATATATATATATATATATATATATACACATATATATATACACACACGTATATTTTAGAACAATTTGGTTGCAATGGAAAGGAGATATGTAGTTGTTTTGGTTATTAGCTATAATAAAATAACAGTATGGAAGTATGAAAATATAATTCAAGAAAATATATAAGAAAAAGAAAGGGTAAGAGTAGACAGAGGAGAGCAAACATATCACTACCCATGCATCCAGCAACAAGGAATTTAGATGTCCATGGGTCACAGTCTTGATCCATCAGGTGTGAGGGAAGCCCTGGGAAACAAAGGGTTCAACAGGTTAATATACTTTCAGGTTCAGGTGAGAAAACCCAGGTATCTCCACTAGGGGAGGAGTGAGGGGAGCTTTAATGACATGGATCATGCGCAGTCCTCTCGTGGAAGGCCCCAGAAATTAGTCTGGGGTGTTGTAAACGCTAGGTTTAGTTTAGAAGCTGCAGCTTTCCCTGGGAGCTCTCCGGGGGCTTCTTAGGGCAGGGCAGCCATTCTCTGTCCTCCTGTAGTCCACCTCGGACGGCACCGCACTCTTGCTCCCTTAGCTGTCAGCCTTACAACACAGAGCCAGCAAAGGAAGCAGAGAAGGATCTCTCCATCGGAGGTTTCAGAGGAGCTTTAATCCTACCTCTTGCCCCAGCAATCCCCAGAGGCAGAGAGGCCACATGGCCCAAGTGCAGGGGGTTTTGTCAGATCGCAGGGGAGGTACAAGGGCGGAGTTGGGGTACAGGAACCAATAGGGAGAACCCGATGGAGTGGCCAGGGCTAGGGGCAAGGAGGGAAGTGGGGGGAACAATGTGGGATCGGAAAAGCAAGGGGTAAACAGATTGCCACACTGGGGGTGCTTTGGTGGTCATTGATGGTCACAGAAGCCATTTGTCCCATAAATTGGGGCAATAAGTGTATGAGCACTTGCTTCTTTCCTCACAGTTTGCCACAGTGGGATTTTTTGTCTAGATGCATTAACCAGGATATGCTAACCAGATCATGCCTCCAGGCCTGAAATTAGCATCTTCCTGTTGAAAATTCCTTCCTTCTGTGTTTATCTCAGGCCCACTGTGGTGGCTCTTCTTATGGCAAGTTCCTTCTGTGCCCTTGACAGTGTTTGAGACAAGCAACTGTGCTCTCTGAGTCCTTACACCATTCTGTGGATCAAACACTGTCTTCCAAGGACTTTTCATCAGTTCAAGGTTTGCCCACCAGTGTTAATGCATATGTAGTGGAGAAAGTACAGAAAAAAGAAAGACAGAAGATGACAGATAAAGCAACTCACTGTCCAATACAACATGATTACCAAAACAAAAAAAATAAAACAGTAAGCATCAGAAGAACAACAACAGGATTATTCTAACAATTGACAGGATACACCAGGATCTGAATAGCTAAAATCACATCCCTTAATATTAACACAGTTGCAAACACAGGTGAAGTTAAAAGCCCTTAAGACACAAGCTAGGACATATACATCAGATATGTTCAAATGGCAATACAAGTCTCTGATTTACTTTGAAAAAATCCATTCCTGACAGGAGAATCCCACCATGGTACCATCACTCAGGGAACAGAAGTTGCGCTTTGCGGTATAATGTCTAATGATCGATGACATGTTTGGTTCCACAAATGGTTCCAGGTAGAGTTACATGGGAGCTAGTAAAAGGGTTTTATGTATTTTGTCCATGTCCCATTTTAGTCCATGACTGTCCTTCTTGCTGCTCTAAGAAGGGGGACTCTAACATTTTCCATGTAACATTTTCTTTTGTTTTGTTAAGACTATTAAGTTCACTCATTAATATCTCCGAAAAATTTAGCCAAATCATTATAAATCTAAAGACTTCTGAGGCAGAACTAGGAAGGTTAATACATGTTTTAACAAATTCCTCCCCTCTGTGCTTATCTCAAGTTCCTGCTGCAGTGGCTTATCTTATGGTGAGTTGTTTCTGTGACCTTGACAATATTTGAGGCAGGAAAATGTGCTCTTTAAGTCCTTACAATCCACTGAACAGAGCTGATTAGGATTTAAATGTAAGTACAGGCACTAGATCTAATATGACCAATGACTGAAAGAGGCTGATTCTTAGCATTTACAGGGTGCTCTAGCCACTCACTCTATCAAAAACTGTGGGAACTGAAGTCAGAGATGTCTATAACAAATACAGAACATTTATTAGAAGACCTCTTCTTTTTAGAAGGCCTCTTTTCTGTAAAGGTTACTGATTTGACCATTTTCAGAAAACTTAAAATATCTGAGTTGAAGCTCCAGCCAACCTGATGATAGAACTTCTCTGTCTTTCAAATTCCAATAACCTTTTCCTCATAAATCTATAATTCAGCATATAAGGCAAAAGGAAGGGGACACTCAAGAATGCAGAATTTTTCTTTGCAGGAACACAAGTTCAAAAGTGTATGGCTCTGTACAGTGTTATAATAATGCAGTTCATAAGTTGCTTATGACTCAATAATCAACACAGCTGAAATTAAACATCTCATTTACAGATGTTTTCTGATAATTTTTGTTTTAACAACAGTGGGTGGATTACTGGAAAAACTGCACCACATCAACTTTAATATATCAGATTTCAAAACTCTACATATAATTGTAAGAAAGTGCATTAAATGCTTTAAAAGTGGATGCTGTACTGTCTTCTCAGAAATTAATTATAAACTACTCCAACTTTAAAACCTGCAATTAACATGGAATAAGATCTCTGCTTGCTCCAGAGATGTTCAATAGTGTATGCATTAGAAGTTTTCTTTTGGTAACACAACCAAGACAAGACCCAGCATTATTTTAGCTATTTATAGTATTTTCACTAATTGGTTTTGTCTACAATTTGTTTTGGGTTTCCTACTGCCACAGACAGTCTTTTGAAGAGGTTCATTAAAATGAGAGCCCAGTCAAATGAAGCTCTCCATCTTAAACTTTTGATCTCCATCTCCATACTTAATGCTGAAATTTTGGCAATTAACTAAATAAAAAATAAGTATGTAAATAATAACTAAATTACATACCTTTTTAATCTTGTATGCCATAAAGTGGATTAATTGCAATCAATTTTTTTTTTAAATTTCAGTGAAGAAATATCAAGCATGGAATGCGTAACTTGGAAACAGCAGAAATGTCTTAAAAATAAGTAAACAATATTAAAAATTATTCCATACATAAAAATGAAAAAATATATTTTATCTGAAGATCATTTTAATGTTCTGCTTCCTGGTTTTCCTTCTGAAAATGAAATACACAATATAGGTTTTAATACAAGAAATAGTGCTTCTTCTTACTTTTTGTTGGCTGTATAAAATTAATCCTTCTTTTCAGTTTGCATGCAGAGAAACAGCAACTTAACTTGGCATATATAAACAGTAGAATAAAGACTGAAATGTTAATTCACACCATACTGAAAAGCATGACATCGGTGTAAGTCCATTTCCTGAGCACATGGATCTCTCCTTGCAATTTTAATTTCTGCCTTTGTGTTTGTCTTTGTCCTTGTAGACATTCTTCCCTATCATTTCCAAATCCTTACTTTTAAAAGAAGTATAAGATAGTATTAAAAGCAAAGCAATTAAATTAAAATAAAAATTTAAATCCCTGTTTACTTTTTCAGATAAGTTACTATTTCCAGGACAGTGCTATTATGGGAGAACTTACCTGAATATTTACTTTGCATGTATCATCTTTGTAAATGAGTAAAACATACTCTTTGTCTACGTGACAACATGACGCAAACAGTCTTCTGCAGAATTCTTCAACAACAGCTTATTTTTTAAATTGTTCTGCTTTAAAATACCGAGCCATCAACTTTAAAGAAGGAACTGCTTGAATGAGAATTACTTCAAATCGTTTTTTTCTTAAGATGTATCGAACATGTTTATGCAATGTATTTTGTATGCCAAAAGACATGTATTATGTTCAATTACTGTAAGAAACATGGCAGAATAGCTGTAATAAGAGATTTTTGAGAACAGGCCTCAAAATAAACCTAAAGGCACTGCTGAAGCAATGGTTCCAACTGGTATTAAACGAATATGTTCTAATCCACAATGTACTGTTATATACTGATTGCCGAAAGCTTTTCCAGTTGAGAGCAATACGTTGAACATGCATCTGACAGAGGCCTACACTGGTACAATATTACTTCACAGTTAGGTGATCACAAGCTGCCAAGTAATTTGTAGAGATAGCCAGGGAACAGGAGACAAACATGTTCTTGCCCTGAGGCTTATCAGAAGGGCAGGAGAGTGATACCGACTAAGCAATGCACAGCTACCAAAAAACATTTTCAGTATTTTACTTGCTCAATATTTAGAAAATCTCCCCCTGCCTGGTGACTGGAACTCAAATATACTTCAATACTGTAAAGGAACAGGGAATAAAGTGGCATCTAGATATTCTTCAGAGTTTTCTTGCTTTTATTTCCAACCTTTTGGGTAAAGGAAAATCATAGCTTGGCTAGTTTTTAAGATAAGTCAGCAGACTGATACATGCATGAAACTATCACACACAGCCAAATGCATTCAGGTTAGATAAGACAGAGGACATCTCTTTGTCCATTGGTTAGGAAAAGAAGAAAGGCAAGAAAGAAGTATAAGTAAAGGTACACAGGTTAGATGTGATTAGTGAACCCAGTATGTAAAAAGTACATTAAAGAGTGACATTATCTCCTATACTAAAGAAGAAATACATATATGAAAAACTGAAACTGTATGTGAAGAAATATATGTTGCTGTTTATGGAGAACTTATGAACATCCTAAACTCTCAAAAATAGTAAATATTGCATTTTTCTTCTTTTTCCAAAGAGTTACAAAAACTAAAATTTTCTCCCCATGGTTTATTTTTCATTGTTTGCTTTTTAAATTGTTTCTGAAATTTATGAAGATCTTTCATTCATTATTTGTGTTATTTTTACCTAAGCTACTACACTCACTACCATTATCCTATGAAGAAAAAAATATAAAAGTCAAGACTATTGTTTTATATGCAAAATATGCAGCAAAATTTCTAATTAAATGTAACGTCAAACCAAGGTAAAATCTGGTTTATTTGGATCAGAGAAATCATATGTCACCACTCTTTCAAAGTAGAAGTCAATTTTTAGAGCAAGTATTAAAGTCTAAATAAATGTTATCCTGGTCCATTCTCTGCTGTGTTGCCCTACAATGTTTGCAGCAACAAAGAAACAGTGTCAGTATTTTAATAAGAATGCTATTTCAACTAAAATAAATATTCCAAAACATGCCATCCAAGGTTACATCCTAACAGAACTTTTAAGTTAGACTCAGAAAAATGAGTAATATGTCCCCTAAAAAAAACAACTCAAAACAACTTAACAAAAAATAACCTAGGATTATTTAAAAAAGAAGTATGTAATATTTTGGTGGGGAAAACCAAAAAGAAATACACATGCAAACTGTTAATTGAACCAAAGGCCTCAAGTTACAGCCTCAAAAGGGAAGGCTTTTTTACTCTCTTGATTTTTTTGCTTTTTTTTAAGGTGCTTATGATATTTCTAGATGTACAACTGAAAGCATAAAAAATGATCCTGTAACACCCAACATATCTGAATTCTTTCTGCATTTCTCTTTGCAGTGTTGGTGGTCCTCTCATTCTTATGGCTGAGTATCTCTGCACTCTGTCAGTGCTCTGAACAATGACTAACTATATAATTTTCTTGAGGTAAATATAAAAAAAGAAAATTATTTTAAATCTTTTAGCAGAGATGTTTAATTACAATATGAGCTAGAAGTGAGTTTTAAACAGAGATACAGAAGGAAACGTCTAGTCATCAGATAAAGAACTCAGATAAAACAATTAAAAATTAAAAGAAAAACCCTTGAAACCAAATTTTGCATTTTATCTTTCCTTCTGCATCTTACAAGACTTTACTCAAATCAGTAACTTTTGATGACTTTAAAGTAGCAATAGAAATACCAATAGAAATAGGATAGCAATATGTCGTGTAGATGTACTGGTTTTCACTGTGATAGAGTTAAATTTCTTCATAGTATCTTGGATGGCATTATGTTTTGGAGATGTGATGAAAACAATGTTGGTAATACACCAATGTTTTAATTATTGCTTAACAGTGCTTACAGAGCATCATAGCCTTTTCTATTGTTCACATCACCCCACCAGTGAGCAGGCTGGGGGTGCACTAGAATTTGGGAGGAGACACAGTTCTGGTGAAGAAGGAGAAATGAAGGAGATGTTCAGAGTTAGAGTTTGTCTTCCCAAGTCACAATTATGCGAGATGGAGCTTTGCTTTTCTGGAGATAGCTATGAATGAATTCCTTGTTTTGCCTTGCTTTTGTGTACAGCTTTTGTTCTACATATTACACTGTCTTCATCTCAATCCTTGAGTTTTCTCACTTTAACCCTTCTGATTGTCTCCCCCATCCCACCAGGGATGAGTGAGCAAGTAGCTATGTGGCACAGAGTTGTTCACTGGAGTTACACTACAACCACAGAATAACTTCCAAAGTATTTCATTTAAATTTCTGATGCCATAGTAATGCTCCCCAACCCTGACATGCCTCATGTCCATGATCACACTATAGCACCAGGAGATGCTGGCTCCATATCAAGTCCAGAGGTTTTTCCCAGGTAAGCTTTAATACTTAAATCTCTCAGGAGAGAATTAATGTCATCCTCACCCACAAGAGAATGGCCATCTATAGCCTTCTGCTGTTCAGCTTGTTATTTTATTGAACAAAGTTTAGTATTAAAATGTATAGAGCAGACAGATAAAGAGAAAATAGGTCCTATCTGTCGCAGCTGACTACACTGTTCCTTGCCTGACTGGCAGGATCCTGACTGACACAAAATTAAGACTTTCTTCCCTAGTCGTCCTAGCGCACCCTGTCCCATGGCACACCTACCACACCTGACAAGCTAGTTACTCACACATCACACAGTCTTGAAATAGGATATCTAAACAAAGGGCACACAAACATATATATACCACATGACAGTAGTGTTCAAAAATCCTCCCATCGGTGCTTCCTAGTCTTGTCTCTTTGCAAATTTTTACTTAGAGAATCTCAGAGCCACAGAATGACAGGGGCTGGAAGAGACCTCTGGATTTCATCCATTCCAGCTCCCTTGTCTTGGGGTGACTTTATGATGTGTATCCCCTATCACCTGCTCTATGCCCAGACATGATTCCTGTGGCTTTCTGTGGCTTTAAAACTGGGTGTGAGAAATAAAAGGCCAGACGAACTTTTCAAAGTAGTTTGTGCTCCAAGGTCACACTACTCTTCTGTGTGCTTCTGCAGCGGTAAGCACAGAGGAAGCATCCTTTCCTGCTTTTCAGCCAGCTTTTGGCTCTGTTTCTCCAGAGAGAGACGGAGAGTTAAACTTTTTTTCCTTGGGACTTCGCCTTCTTCTTCTTCTTTCTTCTGGAACTGTACGGAACACCAGAACTCCCTGAGAGAGCTTTCCACTGAGGCCTGGAGGGGGCCCAGGTCGACCCAGCTCCAAAGAGGAGAGAGAGAGAGAGAGGGAGAGAGACCACACCCAAAGAAAGGACTCTGAGAATTTACCAGGTTCTCTCCACAGCGAGACGTTTTATTATTTAGCATTATACTTTTCCCATTGTGCATTGTGTCTGTTAAATAAATAGATTTTTTTCCTTTCACTTTCCTCCGAGGAAAATTCTTTCTGAACCTGGTGGGGGAGGGGTGGCTAAAACCTATCGTCTATCAGACGACATTAATTTTGGACGTTCCTCCAAATTTGTCTCAAATCGGGACACCCCTCCATGAGCTGCATCATCTAGAGCAGGTTGTCCAGGACAGTGTTCAGAAAGCTTTTAAATATCTCCAAGAATGGAGAAGCCACAAATTCTCTGGGTTTTCTGTTCCAACCATATTATTCTTCTTTTACCCTGTTCCTGATATTTAGATAATGCAAAATTCAGATTCTGTGCTGGGTAACACCATTTAAAAGCCATGCATGGCAGTGTGTACAATTTAGCAGTCATTTAAAAGTTTTGTTTCTTAAGGATTTCATTTGGAATTCTGACAATATACTTAAGGGATCCTGAATTAAGATCCTTGAAATATATTTCAATGTTATTTTAGGGCTATGTCACTTAGGTGTCATAATCTCATATTTAGAGGCTCAATGTTATGAGAACGAGTCATATAGAAACATAGAACTATAGCATCTTTTTGGTTGGAAAAGACCTTTAAGATCCCTGAGTCCAAACATTAGCCTAACACTGAAGTTCACCATTAAACCATGTCCTTAATTGTCATAGCTACACGTATCTTAATTACCTCCAAGGATGGTGACTCAACCTGGGGAGCCTGTGTCAATGCTTGACATATCCAATCCAAATCTTCTCTGGTGCAACTTTATGTCCTTTCTTTGTGAGAAACAGGGTCAGAGTCATCTTTGAAAACTGGACATATGACCTCGTTTTAACTACCTCAAAAAATGTGGCTCAGAGAGTCTTACAGAATTGTCTCATTTGTGTATAGCCTTTTTTCCTTCTATCTGTCATGCGGTCCTGAAATGCAGACAAACAGCCTCAATCATGCAATATTGTCCACAACCCTGTTATTTAGAAAGTGCATTTTGTTAAGTGTTTGATTGTTAATAAAGGGTAGAACTTGTTTTAATTTTCTCTGCACTCTGGAGTCATATACCTTGGCCTTCTCATTCAACCTGGGACAAAAGTCATTCCTGCTTCATGTGACATTAGCAACTACTGAATAATTTCATATGCAGATTAAACACTGCATTACAGACTTCTTCATGCCTAGAATTCCAAATAATTAAGTGCCTAATCCATAACTACTGCATCCTCCAAACTGTCATGTAAAATACTAAGTTGCCCTGCTTGCTATTTCTGGTAGTGTCCATTATTATATCCATTATTATAGACTATTATATAATTATATTTGTATTATTGTTTATAATGAGGTGAAAAGAAAGTATTGGTAATTACTTCTGACCTTTTTGGTGTAGACAGTCCTTTTCTTGGAGTATTTTTGAGGGATTTTTTTTAGTGTGATCCTCCTTTTCAAGATTCATATGTATGCTAATTACCAAGCATTTTCTATCCCTTCCTTTCTTCTTCTAATCAATAAAAATGGATTATTAATTTTTAAAAAAGGCTTTTTTTCTGATTTTCCTTCAAATGCAATGCAAAACTAAATGTAATTACCTGTTAGGTTTCTGAAATTTATCTCAAAATCTCCAGACTTTTTCCTAGGTGAATGCTAGTTCAAGCAATATCAGAAGACACTGAAGTGATGAATTTTACACTTGCCATTATCCAGTCACAGATATACAACACAAATGGCAACCATTTCCTATGAAGTCTAAATTTATCAGCTGTTGCTAATACTACCTCTAAATCTTACAGACAATCTTACAGTAAGTTTATTTTTCATATGTTTGATTAATACAAACATTCATATATAAGATTGCAAAGAAAAAAAATATATATTATATCAGTTTTTGGGGACTACTGAAAGAAAAAATCTCCATGGAAATCTGTGACTGGACCAGAAATAACACAAAAGTCATACAGTCTCTGACATCAAAGTACTTCTCACAAGTATCCAGATGTCAATACATATATCTGAGTTTGCTCCAGTGGGTACTTACATGATTACTCTTAAGACAATCAAACAGATTTCTTTATCCTGAAAACTTTCCAAAATGGTTTTCCCTGGGATGGATTAAATGCACATTTATGAAAGAATGTGACGATTTAGAATATAATTAACTCAGTATAGTGTAAGACACAAGATCATTTCTTTGTGAAACCAGCACTTGGGATTTCATTTAATAATTAAGACATTTAGTTAAGTTCTTTCACATAATACTGCTAACCATTCAATACTGGGAGCTTTTGTTTAAAAAAAAAATTTTAAAAAAGAGCTTTTTGTAGCAGTTTGAGGGACAGTTCAGTAATTTTCAGTCCTGTAGAAAAGAAGCTGTTAAGAAATAATGAACAAATTGTTTCATCTGAACAGAAAACCACAAGACTTAGCCTTACAGTTTAATTCTGAAATTCAACCATTTGTTTCTTCAGTTTCTTTTAACTAGGCTATTAGGTAATCTGCTGAGTTGCAAAGTACAAAACATTTTGGAAAATTATTTTTTTTCTTCCTAACCTTGCTGACCTTCTAGTGATATCTCCAACCTATCACTCAATTATGATGGAGGAGAGAAAATCTGTTACCTTACTCTCGTTGACGACTGGAATTTTGGAATAATATTACTAGATGCTGAGGTTAGAAGGTAATAAAAAGGAAGAAATATAAAAATCTCTCTAGGCAGTAATTCAGGGAACACTTCCCATTTATTCTAGCAATGCAAAAAACTGCTGTCCTTGTTTTAGAGACCTTAGGTGCTTATCTTTCTTTATTCTCTTTATCACTTTTGGCCAAGGAATGAACAGGTACAAGATACTCTCCATTTTCAGTAAGAGTAATCTACTAAAGCAGAGGTGAAGAAAGTTCGGAACTCATTGGGAGAACACACTCAGAGACAGACACAGTCACACTTGCACTGACCCTGGGCACAGAGCAGGCTGGGATGAAGGGTCCTCAGGAGGGCTGGGTTTCATTAACCAGGCAGTCAGATCTCACAGCTGTGCCTGAGTTTGGACTTCTGTATCTTCCAAGATGCCATTCCAGGGACCATCTGGAAGTTGGGGGCTGCCAGGTTGAGAGCTTTTAGGTGTGACTGCCTTCACACATCCCCACCAGATACCATCAGTTTTGCCTATGCTGGACAGCTTCCTCCAAGCAGTATAGTCAAAATTCCCTGCTTCTGCTTTCTGCTCCCCCAGTAGTAGCCAGGTCATCCTTTAGTCACACTTTGCCAAACTATCCATCAGCTCCAGCACTCTTCAGTCACATGAAATTAGAATATACTAGAATTTTCAAGGGCAGAAGCACCAAGGACTCTTAATGAAAAGTGGGCACAGAGAAAAAAACTTGTTCATGAGCTTGATCCAGCTGCTGCTGAAGTGAAAGAGAATTTTCCCAATGATTTAGAAGGGAGCTAGGTACTTTTTCTCCCTGTCTTGTAAAGTTCGAACATTACATGCAACCCGAATAATAGAGAGAAAATTTGTTGTATATATAATTAAAGCCCCAAGAAAAGCACATCATTAAAATGAAGAGACATTTAAAATCTGACTAATTAGATGGAGAAAGTTAAAGGAAATGTTTTACTCATTCCTGGATACAAGTAGGGAGAGGCACACTTTTCTAACAGAGAAAAAGATATGTTGTTTTCAGTTCTTCCAGACTTAGTGATAATGTATGCTGGCTCCCAAGACAGGTATTGGTCCACCTCTGATTGCCTCCTGAAATATTTTTCATCTCTCTAATGAAAAAAAAAGATTATGTAGCTATGGTGCAATTCATTTTTTCTGGTTCCCTTTATATTTTCTTAGAATTAGCCCAGTAACATTACTATATTCAATATCTGGACAACCCTCCCTATAGGTCAATATCATGCCACAAATTTTTGTTTCAAAAATGGTACTTCAGCTGCATACAAATAAAGATGACAACATTCATCTTTGGTCTTGAAACGGTATAATTTGGTTGAGTGCTGAAAGGACATAATATCGTGGCTTCCACCGGGAAAGTCTAAACCTCATGGTGTACTCCCTTTTCAGTATATATCAATATACTAATTCTCTTTTTCCTTATCTGACACATTAAGTTTGTATATAGAGTTTTATGTTCATACATTCCTCAAAGATTTAAACCCAGAAATGGATCCGTTTTAATGCAGCTAATGAAAACTTCTAAGAAAATTCTTAATGCACAGGAATACTCATGCTCCAATGACAGATAAATGATATTCTTAAATTCATGGTCAATACTTACGTGATTATCCAGTGTATTTTTTCTCACATGTACATCTGTGTGAATTTAAGAGTACAGAAAAAAACTGTAGTATGGTTAAGAAAATACAGCAATGCTTTTTTTCAAAAACAAAGTTCATAAAGTTATTATTACATCTTATTTTGAGTATTCCTCAGTACTTTATCTATTTTCAATATTAGTCTTCAGTTTTAGCATAAGTGACTATCTGCATTGTTTTACATTTTGTATGATTTTATCTACTTCCATAATTTCACAGATAAAAAAGAAATATGAAGTAAAGCAGGAGGGATTTTGGACAAAATCCTTATGTTTAAACAGTTAGTACACAAAGTCATGTGCTTTTTGTAGGCACAACTGTGAACCTCATTTATGTATGTTTTGTCTGTAATTATCTACGTAGATTGGATAAACTGCTCTTGCATATAAATAGGCACTTAAGCCTACAGTTACCTGATGGGCCGGTGCAATCAGGGTAACTGATCTTGCAACTGCATGTCTGATACATCTATAATGCAGGTCAATAAAATTCAGTTAATTTTAAATAATCTTTTGATATTAGAATCATCCTGGCCCTTTGCACAAGTAGCAAGCTGCCAAAAATAGAATACCTGAGCTGCATTTTCTGCACTGCCTAGTAAAGACAGGCTAAAATTTCTGCCCTTCAGCTCCACAAAACAAATCAGTTCTGTTCTAAAGGTGATAGCAAAACACCAGTAAAATCAGGAATATTCTTTTTACCAAACTACTTTACCTCATAAATAATTTGCTTAGCCACTATTTCAACCTTTCCTGCTGAACTTGATGGTAGTAAAATCCACACAAAAAGCTACTGCATTTCTATTTCCCCTTCACATTTTACTTCCAAGTAAAGGAAGTTTTAAATAAATGTGTTGTAAACCTGCAAACTATTCTTATTTCTATTAGCATTGATTAAAAAACGAAAGTGTGAAAAATTCACTTTCCGTACATTGCCAATAGCTAGGAGATTAGTTACAGAAGAGTTTCTCCAAGACATTTCAGGTTAATAATCATTTCATTAAAAAAAAAAAAAAAAAAGGGTTCTTCAGAAAGGAAAAGTAGCTGCAGGCTGGGGGTGCTTCTCCAGAAAAGCAAATTTTCTATAGATGCTATGCTCTTTGAATAGTGTGCTAGTGGCTGGTCTGATCACTGGGGGCAAGTCAGAAGGAATGCAAAAATGTGACTTTTAACTCACCTTTACATAACCTTCTCCTCTGAAAAGTCCATTTTCCTGCTGTCTTTAAATGACCCAAGGGCTCTTCCTTCTAATGCTAGGCTGCAGAGGCCACTGAGGAGCATAAACATTGTTCAAGGAGCAGCACAGGATAAATGCGAGCAAAATATGCTCCTTTTTCTTCATCTGAAATGTTGAGAGAGTGAGTTAGGCAAGAGCCATGTGTCATTTCTATCTACTGCATGAAATATGATACATTTTGCAGAGTTAAGTACAAATAAATTTGACAAAAGTACAGAATACCAGTATATTTTTAATATCAGTGTGTGTGTATATATATATATATATATATATGCATATATTTGTCTTCCCACACATTTTCTCCTTCCACAAAAAAGTATGTATTTACTCGGTAAAACTGTCTATACTCCAAGATCCATGTTCGATCTTTGACTGATTTTTCATACTCATGGGAAAAGATAGTTCCTAGAGCATATGCAATCTGGCCATGTCTAGACCTTCCCGACATGATCAGAGCTATTGTGCATTTTACAGTATCACAGAAGTGAGAAAGGAAGGCTAATGCATCTGGGAAATGAGCTTGTAGACATGGAAGGAACGACACCGTGCACATATTTCCATTAAGGGAATTCTAGACAGAAATATGCTACCTCTAGTCAGCGAGTTAACACAAAAAACTTAGTAAAAGTGTGATGTAGCTGAACCACGTATTGTTTTCTTATACATTTTAAACCTTGGTGGGAGCCACAGCATAATGGTTCATGGGCCAGAGAGTCTGAACTTTCTTTGCTGAAACATATGATGCCTTCTGTAACATTTAATTTCTTGTTCTACAGAGTGTACTAATTTTGTGAAGAGTCATTCAGAAAGTCCACTTTCAAAGCAATCTATAAGGCTAAAACAGATTCATATATTGTTATAACATGTAAAAAATAAGAACATGAAAACCATTTACTAAAGCTAAGTTCAGTACTGAACCATTGGATATAGCAAGAAATTCTTCCTATTGTTACCTGACACCGCCCCGAGAGAAGCCTAATTCAACCTGATGTCTTCTGGGAAAAAATAAAAGTAAAGCCCCTTATTTGTCCTTTCCTACAATGGATATAAATTTTTCCCATCATAGCCATTTTTTACTCAGAGTGCTGTTTTCTAATGAGTATCACTTTTCCCAATGCTTAGAGAGTCCAAAGAATCCAACTGGAGTGTATATTCAGCTAGGTAGCAAAATGTCAAGAAATTGATATTTCACTGTTTTAATTGTCTTTCTTAAGTCACTATTCCAGCTGTGGGAGAATATCTGATGCACTCTTCATTCATCCAGAGACAAGTCTTGCATTCATCAAGGATGAATTTATCAGTAACCCACTGACCCATCTTACATTAAAAATCAATAGATAAAGCATGTATGTCAGATAAAGCACTGAGCGTAAAGAAACAAAAATTGTTTTGGTGATGAAAGAAGCTGCATATTACTAATTGCAAAGCAAACATCCTGGCAACAGACAGAGGGGAGGGGTGATACCTATACCTCTGATTTTGGAGTCAGTCATGGATCATCATTATATGCTGATCTTTCACTTGTCTCTTATGTGTTATATAAAGACCTGAAAAGGAAATGTATTTGTACACTAATAACAATTCATTTATTTTATAGCCTATTTCACTTTGTTGTCAGCTAATTAAATTCTGTCACTGAACCAAATATGATTGATTGTTACCTGCAGCTGTTCCCTGTAAATCTGTCTACAAATAGTTGCTCCAAGATGGTAAGCATTCTGACACTCTCTAAAATACAGTCAGCAACAGAAACAGACAACCGTTGAAAATTTAATCTTAACAAGACTTCCACTAAACTCAGGGGGATACCATTTTTAATTAGAAAGAGAATGCCAGACTCTGAGTAGCTTGCTTAGCAAAGTTCACTAAGTAACATCTGATTAAAAGACATAAGGTGGACAGCTTTATTTTCCCTCTAGGAAAGCCAACAGCTACAAAAATTATTTCCTTCGTAAGATGCATTTAGTCATCAAAATGACAGCCTTGTCAGACCATGTGGCAGATTACCTTTTATTTTTTTTGAGTTTGTTTCCTACTGATGTGTCAATAAAGAGAACACACTGCCAGCCAATGAATTTTGTTACGAACAATATCATGTATGATGGTGTGATGGGACAGAATGCACTCTCAGAAATGCTGCAATGATGCAGAACTGGAAAAAGTGATTCACCAGCGGTAGTGCTGCCATTCAGGCAGACCTTGAGAGGTTGTAGAAATTGATATTGTGAAACCTTATACAGTTCAACAAGAACTGCTAATTGAACAATCACAGAATTATAGAATGGCTTGGGTTGGAAGGGACCTTAAAGATTATCTAGTTCCAACCCCCTTGACATGGGTAGGGATGCCACCCACTAAATCAGGTTGCTCAGGGTCTCATCCAAACTGGCCTTGAACAGTTCCTTGGATGGGTGAGTCACAACTTCTCTGGGAAATCTGTTTCAGTCTCTACTCTCACAGTGAAGAATATCTTCCTAATGTCTAATCTAAATCTCTCCTTTCTTAGTTTAAAAACATTTCTTCTCGTCCTCTCACTACATATCCTTGGAAATAGCCCCTCTCCAGCTCACTTGTAGGCCCTTTCGGGTACTGGAAGGCTGCTATAAGGTATCCTCATATCCTTCTCTTCTCCAACTCTCTTGGATGCTCCAGCCCTCAGATTGTCTTTGTGACCCTCTTCAGGACCCAGTCTAACAGTTCCACGTCTTTCTTTTCCTGAGGATTCCAGGGATGGATACATTACTCCAGTTGGGGCCTCTGTGGGGCACAGTAGAAGGGGAGAATCTCCTTTGACCTGCTGGCCACCCCTCTTTTGATGCAACTCGGGATGTGGTTGGCCTTCCTGGCTGTGAGTGCATGCTGTTGGCTAATATCCAGCTTTTCATCCACCAGTACCCCGAAGTCCTCTACAAGAATGATTTCAGTGAGTTCTTCTCCCAGTCTGTACTCGCGTCTGGGATTCCGCTGACCCAGGTGCAGTACGTTACACTTGGACTTCTTGAACTTCATGAAATTCTTGTGGGCCCACTTCTCCAGCTTGTTCAGGTTTCCCTGGATGGCATCCCATCCTGTTGTGTCAACTGAACTGCTCAGCTTCATGCCATCTACAGACTTGCAGAGGGTGCACTCAGTCTCACTCTCTGTGTCATTGATGAAGATATTGAAGAGCACCCATCCCAAGACAGAGCTCTGAGAGACATAATTCATCACCAGCCTCTACCTGGACATAGAGCCATCGATGATAACCTCTCTCTTTTGATTTTTTCTGATCCTCTCTAGTACCCCTCCCAATAAGGATAGGAGTTGTCTTCATGGTTCCTATTGACCTGTTTAAATTCTGGAAGATAGAGGAGTAGGCTATCCACCTTACACTACAGCACAGTTTAGCCTTCTCTGCAAACTGTGGATAAACATGTACTGTTGTGACAGTCTCTACAAAATTAGTGAAATTTGGGGTAGGGGAAGAACAGAGAGGTGATAAAATATATCAAAACCAAATTTTAACTTTTTTGAAAATAACCATCAGTGAAGCCTCCAATCCTTGATATCAGTGATTACTCAGTTTGGACACTCTTAATTGTTCACAATACCTAACAGGAACTGACTGGTAATATCTTTAATATGGAAATGTGAAAGTTTCAAAAGTTTCAGTCTTAGTGCAGACACCAAGCAGTATGTTCCCTGTTGCATTTATTCTGGTAAATGTAATTTCTGTTTTCATACATTATAAATTATATATGGTGACTGGCTCTAGGTAACAGGAAATAACAGTATTAGTAATGAAGTGTTAATACTGCCATCTGGCTTCTTTAGTGTCTAGCTGAACTGGAAATGCAAATCAAACATACGCATTTTTTCTCAAAATGCAGATTCTTCACTAGGTAGCTTTCTTATTTCTTGGCTATTTTTCATCTGTATTTAGTTGAAAAACTCTTTGGCTATATGGGATAACTTTTACTTGAACAAATCAGCTAACTCTTATATTGACTTAGAAGCTTGCTAGATCCTTCTCTGTCCAGTACTTACTTACCCAGAAGCAATTCAGACTTGTAGCTTACTCATACTAAACTGTATTGTACTCCCCAAACAATTCCAGTGTTTAGCAGTGGTATTTTCGGAAGAAATTATCACCACGTAAATGAAGAAAAGCAGAATTGTGCCATCTTATTATCTGAATGCTTGTTTTACTGTAAATGATTCTTTTTCTGTCAAAGTAATTGCCATTTATAACTTAAATAATTGTCTGCTCTCACTGAAGCAACCATACTCTCTGATGCAGAGTTGCACAAGTACTCTGTGTGTACAAGGGTATACCCATCTCTGTATTTTACAGTCTTTATATAGTGCAGAGAAAAGGTAGATTATAGGTCTGTGGAAGTAAGCACATCTAACACAGAAACCTATGACCTTTCAGACGTGGCTACACTTCCGTAGACATTCCCACAATCAAAAGCTGATAGAGGGACTCCATCATCCCTGCAATTATAATGCAAATGCAGTTTACTCAATACTAGAGAGCTTTTGGTCTAGAAAAAAACACTGTTTTTCGCTGGGGAAAATGAAGAGATGCATGCCTACATAACAACAGAAACACAAAGCTGTTTTGAAGCTCACAGTATTTACAACCAGAAAGACCTGTGCTATTTGTCCATCTATGTGCTGGTTTGGCTGGGGTAGAATTAATATTCTTTATAGTAGCTAGTATGAGGCTATGGTTTGGATTCGTGCTGAAATAGTGTTGATAATACACGGATGTTTTGTTACTGCTGAGAAAGGCCTACATACTTTTCTACCCACCTAGAAAAGGCCTACAAGGCCCTTTCTACCTCTCGCATTGACCCACCAGTGAGGAGCCTGAGGTGCACCGTAGAGAGGGGATACAGCCAGGAGAGCTGACTCTAACTGACCCAAGGGACATTTCATACCAAATGCTGTTGTGCTTAGCATATAAAACTGGGGGAAAGGAAGAAAGTGGGATACATTTGGAGTGATGGTATTTGTTGGTAACTGCTTTTTCCTGGGGATGGAACACCTGTCTGCCCATGGAAAGTGATTAATGAATTCCTGATTTTGCTTAAATTCCTTGTTTTTTCTTTGCTTATATGCATGGCTTTTGCTTTACTTATTATAATGTCTTTATCTCAAATGCTGAGTTTTCTCACTTTTATTCTTCCAACTCTCTCCCCCATCTCACCCTCTCAGCAGGTGAGTGAGCAAGAGACTGTGTGGGGTTTAGTTCCAGTTTGGGATTATACCACAGCAATCTGGATTTAACCCTCTCTCAGCAAAGGTCAAAGATTCTACCTAGTGATTTTCCCATTCAGTCCATCATCCTTTCAAATAAAAACTACTTATTTTTCTGCTCATAGAAATATTGTTTCCTTCCCTGAAGAATCAGTAAGTAGATCTTTTGGTCTGTTTTGTTCTCTCTATCCCCCAACACTTCTACAAAATAACAGGCTATGAATCTGGACCTACAGAAATGCCCTTCCACTGACTAAAAAATAACACTCACAAAATTATTATTTCCGGTGTGTATTTTTAATGTATTACAAAGTGTCTGCATTTTTGCTCTTTTCAGAGAAATTACTACCTTTTTCTTCCTTCACTAGTTAAAATAATTCAGAGACACAGAAAATATGCTAATCTATAGTGTATTTTCCGTAAACTTCTAAGTCTCTATTACCTCAATAAATATATATAGTTTATGTTAAAGTTCAGTTATACAACATCTGACAGTTTTTAAGCTAGAGTTTCTACCCCAAAGCAACAATTCAGTAGTTCTGTAATTGTTTTAATTTTGGGGAATTTCAAAGCTGAAGATTACTCAACTGTCTTTTTTTAATATTATCTGGGTCCAAAAACTGACTTAGGCTGGAAACAAATTTCTTTAAACTTAAATATGTTGAATCTTTTATTTTCATGACATTTGCACTACAGCCATCATGATAAACCACTTAATCCTTGATTTTATGTCTTCAGTTTACTCACTGTCCTTTTTTAGTAATGCCTCTGAATGAAATCAACCTATAACCTTGAATCTTGAAGGAGTTCAGCAGAACTTCCTATGAATGGAGAATACTTTCAGGAATCATAAGGGCTTTTTCAAGAGTAGCTGGAAAATATGAAAGAAACTGTTTTCCTGGGGTCCCTTTGTCCTTTAATTTTCAAAGTTCATCTAAGACATAGATGTTTAATTTGACCATACAGCAATTTATGTCTGATATTCTGATTCTCATATACTAGCATTTTATTGGATATAGTTGACCTTCCTATTCATAAAAGTAACATGAAAGTAAAGTCTGAGGAGATATGATAGGAAATGGAGTCTTGACACCTAACCGATTTTCAGAAAGGATTACAAGTATCATATATTAATTAGGTGTGGGGAGAGATAGGATGGAATTGAGCTGTGGGCTGTGGGATGTGCCTGAAGAATGCCATGGCAGCTCAGAGAAGCTTGTCTCTGCCTGACCTTGGGGGGACTGGATGCCCCAAGGCACAGCCCTGTGAAGAGGAGCCTGCCAGAAGCTGACAGACACCTGAAGGGCTCCTGATCACCCCCATACAAGGACATTAAGAAGGTGTGTTACTGACATGGCAATGTGTGCTAGGTGGCTTAGTGAAAAATACCATATAAGGAAATACTGTGTCTTGAAGAAATGTATAAAACCTGCGCGTTTCTTTGAATAAATGTCTTGGTTTCCCTGCTTTGGGCGTTACAACTAGGAATAGTACAAATACTGATTTTTTTATTTTATTTTTTACACACACCTAATATGCATCTATAAAATATTTGGTTTTTAATAATGAGATACCAATGTGAAATACTGTTGCAAAATGGATTTTTTTGATACACTTACTAGTTTGTTTTTAAAGGATTTCCAAATACAGCAAAACTGACTCTTACCAAGCAGAGAAACATCCTATTCAGAAATATTATCATTAACTGGAAAGATGATGGTAATAGCTAAAAGCTCATATTACACTAGCTGAAGTCTTTTGTTGCATTGCTTTTTCTTTTTTTGTTTTTGTGCAGATGTTTTGCTTATATGAACTTTAACATTGCTTTTTATTTTATTTCACACTAAAACATAGTCATTTACCAGGTTTTGTTTGCAGAAACAAAGAAAAACATTTAAACAAATTAACTCAAGACTCTCTATGACAACATTTTTCATAGCTACAAACTTCATATACTATAGATTAATTTTTTTATAAAGGGTGATTATGGGAGGACAGAATTTAAAGTCAAGGGACTACATTCTTCTAGTACAGAGATAGGAAGGTAAACTGAAATAACGATAATGAGAATGGAATAAGTACTAGAACTAGAACAGAGATTACACATAGACAATACCACTTTATGCAAGGAAACACTCATGCAGTAAATGATGGGCTGTAGATGTTTGATTTTGTGATTTGGCCCAATATGGTATGTAACTCCTTTAATTCTCATTGATAAGTATTGCCACTGAGGATATCCTATATCTTTCAGAAACATTCAGCACATCACGTGACCATGAGTTTATGCAGCAGTGACTGGGCTGCAAAAGTCTATCCAGACCCAACACATGATCTAGAAGCACGTGATGCATACCAGGAGCTAATACCAGGGATGTCGCCAAAAGACTACCAAATCTCATACAGAATCACAGAATCACGAGGTTGGAAGAGACCTTCAAGATTGCAGGATCCAACCCATGCCCTAACACCACCTCAACTAAACCATGGTACTGAGTGCCACATGTGTTTTTTAAACACATCCAGGGATGGCGACTCCAGCACCCTGGGGAGGCAGACGGTTCCAGTATTTTATCATTCTTTCAGTAAAAAACTTCTTCCTAACATCCAACCTAAATTTCCCTTGGTGCAGGTTAAGACTCTGTCCTCTCATTCTGTCAGTTGCTGCCTGGAAAAAGAGACCAACCCCCACCTGACTATAGCCACCTTTCAGGTAGTTGTAGAAAGTCATAAGGTCACCTCCGAGGCTTCTGTTCTCCATACAGTCTACTGAATGACATTATCTGCTGCTCTTGTTTCATGTGGACATCAGTAATACAGTCAGGAGCACCCTGAAGAGTACCACGAAGACTTATGGAATGCTGGAAGAAGCAGTAAGGGACTCCAGAGACAAGATGGTTTTTTTTAATCAATCTTCTTGGGCAAAGGGAAGGTGTTTGAAAGGGCCAGTCTAATCTGGCTAATCAACAAATCAGTTATAGGACTGCTACCACATCCAGAAGTTCAGCTACTTAGACCATGGATCTTGCTTTGGGAAACCTGTACTGCTGGGGACAGATGGGGCCCATCTGTGAGAGAAGTGGGAGGGAATCTTTGGTCATAGGCTTGCTGATTTGGTAAAGAGGGCTTTAAACTAAAATATCTGGGGGAGGGGAACCTTGATTTATCCCACTTTGCCCAGTTTGATGCCAGGTCCAGAACAAGATTCCCAGAGCCTAAAGAGGGGTTGCAGGCAGTAGGAATTGCAGCTGAAGGGCAGCACAAAGGTGCCCCACTCAAATGCCTCTATGCAAAAGCACAAAGCATGGAGAATAAGCAAGAGGAGTTGGAGATGGGCACACAGACCATGATCTTTTTTGCATTATGGAAATGTGTTGGGATGGCCCCTATCACTAGAGTGTTGGAATGGAAGGATATAGGCTTTTTAGGAAGAACAGGCAGGTGAAATGATGTATCTATGTCAGTGACCAGCTGGACTTCATCATGCTCCCCTAGGTATGGATAAGGAGTCAAATGCAGCCTTATGGGTCAGGATTAAAGTGAGGGCAGGAACAGGTGTCATTATAGTGAGGGTCTCCTACAGGTCACCCAAAGGGGTAGACCAAGTGGATGAGGCCCTCCATAGACAGATAGGAGCAGCCTAATGTTGCCAAGCCCTGGTCCTCATGGAAGCTTCAAGCACCCTAATACCTGTTGGAGGAAAAAAAGGCAGGGAATAAGCAGTTCAGAATATTCCTGAAATGTGCTGATGATAATTTTCTTCTCCAAATGATAGAGGAAACAAAGAAGAGAGGTGCTACGCTGGACCTTATTCACCCCAAAAGGGAGGGATTGGTGGGGAATGTGAAGCTCAAGGTCATCCTTGGCTGCAATGACCATTAATTAGATTGGGCATTAGGAAGAAATTCTTTACGCAGTGAGGCACAGGAACAGGTTTCCCAGAGATATTGTGGCTGCCCCATCAATGGAATTGTTCAAGGCAAGTTTGGAGGGAACTTTCAGCAACATGTTCTAGTGACCCTGTTGATGGTGGGAGAGGTTGGTCCTAGATGATCTTTAATCCCTCTTTAATTCCAAAGTGTTCTATGATTATGAAATAGACTCTGGTTTAATTATTATCTATATTAGAGTTGAGCCTGGAATCCCAAATAAAATTAGGTCTCTATTATGCATGCATCTTGTTTGAGTCTTGTAGCTGGAAAACTAAAAGTCAAAAAGAAAATACTGGGGAAAGCTATGAAATTATTTCGTTGAAATACTACAGCTAGCGGTGAAATGAAATCATTATGACCTCAAAATTCAATAATATGCAGTAATCTGTTCACTAGATAGCACTGCATTTCCCTAAGCTCTAGATGTGTTTTATAAGGATGGCCTTTGTGTTGAATGCTCCTAGAAAAAAAAATTCTTTCCTCTATACTCTTCCTCCCCAGTGGCACTTCAAGATGCATCTGTGGCCCTAAATGAAAAGTGGGGAAAATATCTCAACAGTCTCTGAAGACACTGTTGTTATGTGCTAAATTGCATGGAGAAGACTAAGGACAGGGCAATGTTTGTCTAATTAGAGATGGATTAAAGCTAAAACACAATTTTTGTACCTCAGCTATCATGTAAGAACAAAATCAGAAGAAAAAAACCAAAACAAAACAACCCCCTTAAAATTTAGATAGGAGAGATATGAAGCAATTATATTTCTAAGCTAAATTCTTAGCAGGTAATTGACAGTCACAGCCATCTCATTAGGCACTTTCTGAAATAGGCTTTTCATGCTAGCCCTAGAGAACTAAATGAAGATTTATGAATTAAAAAAAAAAAAAAAAAGAAGATATTGGTGACATTCTGAAAATTAGTAGGGAGCTTATTGC